>QANY01000733.1:1279103-1442074 GCA_003255025.1 Datisca glomerata
GGGGGGACCACCTCAAGGAAACTCACCAGAAAACCCACAAATTCAGTATATTTAGGAAAAAATCCATATAAAAAAGTCTAATGACATAATCAAAATATTAAATTACTTTTTATAAATAGGAAAAAAAATCATTATTGATCCAATCCAAGTAACCAAACATTGTGATACCAATTTGATACGATTTTCCTGCAAGAAAACTCTAATCTAACACATCAACAACCCAAATATTGATAAATAGAGAAAAATAACCACATCAGAGAAGAAAAATTTGATTACTCAACAATGGTGGAATTCACCATGGGAAAAAAGTGAGAGAAGCAATATGGTGACTTCGAGCTAAGCATAATTATTTCATTCTATAGTAGTGAAAGAAAACAATATTTTCAAATTAATAACACTACACAATTCTCATATTAGAACAAGAGAACACATATCAGAAGCAATATTTCTAGATGAAACAAACTAAGATGGTGATAAGATTAAATCAAATATACTCAGGAAATATCCTCACTGGTATGAGTCTGTAAGCCTATAAAAAAGATTCTCACTGACTTCATAAATTTCTGGTTTATACTCATTTTTCATACTTCAATATATGTTTCATCCAGAAAATTCACCCAATTAGGTGTGTGTGTGTGTGTGTGGGGGGGGGGCACCACCTCAGGAAAACTCACCAGAAAACCTATAAATTCAGTATATTCAGAGAAAAAAAGTGAATCCATATAAAAAATTTCTAATGACATAATTAAAATATTAAATTACCTTTTCTAAATAGGAAAAATCCAATATTTATCGAATTGAAGTAACCAAACATTACGATACCAATTTGATACAATTTCCCTGTAAGAAAACTCTAATCTATCACAACAACAACCCAAATATTGATAAATAGAGAGAAACAACCACAACAGAGAAGAAAAATAGCTTGATTACTCAACAATGGTGGAATTCACCAAGGGAAAAAGTGAGAGAAGCAATATGGTGACTTCTAGCTAAGCATAATTATTTCATTCTATATCAGTGAAAGAAATAATATTTTCACATTAATAACACTACACAATTCTCATATTAGAACAAGGGAACACACATCCGAAGCAATATTTCCAGATGAAATAAACTAAGATGGTGATAAGATCAAATCAAATAAACTCAAGAAATATCCTCACTGGAATGAGTCTGTAAGCCTATAAAAAAATTCTCACGAACTTCATAAATTTCTGGTTTATATTCATTTTATGTTTCATCTAGGAAATTCACCCAATTAGGTGGTGAGGGGGGAAGGGGGCGACCCCCTCAAGGAAACTCACCAGAAAACCACAAATTCAGTATATTTAGAGAAAAAAGTTTAATGCTTAATATTATTGAACTTAACTTCATTATAAAGGAAACTCACTAGAAAAATATCCACTACAGTACTGAATCCATCTAATAACCAATTAATCACAAATTCAGAACATATAATAATGACACAAATTCATTGCATATAACAAATTCAGAACATAATAGTCTAATTACTTACATATCTTTCTCATGCCTCGTCATTCTACCAATCTTTACAAGTTGTGAAGTAGTGCATGTCGTGAAATATTTGAACACGACTAGGTGCTTCCCCATTTGCAACTTCCTATTAAAATGCAGTAATATTTGAGACATTAATCATAATACTATACATTATTAAACCAAAGTAAAAACAAAATTTTCTCTCACCTAACGATATTGGTAGTCGAAAAATGATAGATTTCCTCCATTATGATTATATGGAAGTTTTTTTTACGTTTTTTAGCATTGGTGATAGAGCGCGCCTGTAATTTATGAGTTTAAGAATTTAAATAATCAAATAAGTTTTTAGCATCAGAATTACCACCAACTTGTCATCCTCCCAAAGTGTTCACAACCAATGCTAATCATCTTGGGATGTCCTCTCAAATGGATTTCATCGTGCTATCACAGGATCATCGAACTGCAAGAAATGTGCATGCAGTGCGTATTTGTGATCTCTATATGCTCTTGCTGCTTCTGACTTAATCTATTTATTCAGCGTTTTATCGGTCGTGTCGAAGACAAAGAAGACCTACAAACAAAACAAGTTTTAACTATTTTAGTCATATAGCAAAGAAAACAACAAATATTATCATATTTACCTATAATTGTTCAATTATAAGCGTCAAGAATTCTACAGACACTTTGCTCCAACCATTATATTGGAGAGGTATAAATTGTGGTACGATGACACCGATCTCTGTATTTTACCCGCCCATGGGCCAACTGGTTTTTTAGCTAGGGGAATAATAGAAATGGGTAATCTTCCCATGGCCTTCACTAGCTTCTCTAGCTCAACGCCTCTTGTTGGCTTGCGAACTCTCCTCCTCGACAATGAAGCATCATCTACAACAAAAATAAACTATAATAAACCATCATAGTTTGAAATTTATAAAAAATTACTAGTGCATACTTGTTTGAGGAACATCTTCATCAGTACTTATTTGATGATCCAACAGTGGAAGACGAGGATCGCTTCCAGGAGACATAATAACATGCGTAAGTAGAATCATCATCACAATAAAAATAACTTATAGTTTTAATGAAAATACTAAGATCTTTACTGTTATTTTAAGATTCACAATCTGTATCATCATCACTTTGTATAATATCTTCTGAACCATCATCATAATTAAATAAAGTGTCGTCTTGATTATCCTCATCATCAACAAAATCAATATTCTCAATATTAGTATCTTCTACTTCAACATTTGCATCTATTTCAACAGGTTCCACATCATGTCTATGAAGTTGTACTATTTCTGACACGTCTAGGTCAATAGATTCCAAAGTTATTTTAATAGGCTCTACGCTTTGTTCTATCTCAGGCACATCCCATAAATGTCTATGTTGAATCTTTTGCACCACCTTCCAATTAGCCCCAAATTTACAGTCATCACATAAAATAGCTGTTGTGCTTGAGATGCGTTGATAAAAGGCTCAGCTTCGTACCAGGTTTGGCTGACATTTACGCAAGTGAAACCAAAATCTCTCTTAATTTTATTTCTTTTTGTATTTGTGTCAAACTAGTCACATTTAAACAACAAAACTTTTCTTCGTTGTATGTATTACATCTCAATCACTTCTCTTAATATACCGAAAAACTCAATCTCTTCACCATCATGTTCTCCTGGAACTACCATCCCACTATTTTGGGTTGTTCGATGATCATCATAGTCTATACTATGATATCGAACACCATTGAAAATACAACCAGAGTGTGATCGGACTTGATTATCTGGACCACATGCTAAAGCATATAAATCATCTATACCTTCTAATGACCCCCGAAGATGCTACGCCATTATCTAATTAAAATAACATGAGTAATAGTTAATTTAATACTTCCCATTGATAGTTACTACTAAATATAAACACAAACACTTACTGGGGTCCTAAACCATCTGGGAAATTGATTTCTATGCCGTGCAATTAAGTTATCTCGACTTCTCCTCCCTAATTCGGTCATGTGTTCTCTGCATGTTGTATTCACATAATTTTAAAGATTGTGACAATAAAAACATACCATTGAGCGATATCTAACTATTTTTTAGGAAATTGAATCATTTTCGTACCAACAATTGGGCGAGCTCGTTGAGTGAAGACTGTTATTGATCCCTCATTTAGGTTGTCAATTGAGTCATCGTCATTCCTCTCATTTCGCCTGAATTTGGTTTCAAAGTCTCGGAGGTACAATGAACAAAATGTCAACAACTCATTAATAATGTATGCTTCTACAATTGAACCCTCAGGTCGAGCTTTATTTCTAACATATTGTTTGAGTGTAAGTAAACTCCTATCATATAAAAAAATACATTTCCACGTACAATATAATTAATGAATAAGTGAAAATAAGTTAAAATGTACCTTTCTATTGGGTACATCCAACTATAGCCAACCAGACCACACAACTTTCCTTCTTGTGGTAAATGGACTGCCAAATGTACCATAACATCAAAGAATGTTGGGGGAAAGATCATTTCTAACTTACACATAATCAAAATTATTCCCTCTCCAAGAAGGTCTAAGTCTTTCGAGTTTATTGTATTCAAGCACAATTCTTTGAAGTAGTTAGATAACTCAACCAAAGCAGTGCACACATCCTTACGCAGAAAACCATGAATTCCAACCGGTAGATGTCATTGTAGTAAAACATGACAATCATGACTTTTCAATCCTGATATTTTCCCATCAGCTTCGTTGATAAATCTTGATATATTTGTTGCGAAACCATCCAGAAACTTTATTGACTCTAAAAATCTATTGAACTTTCTTTTCTCCTCAATTGTTAATGTGTAACACGCATGTGGTTTTAAATATCTGTTCCCTTTTTGTTGTAGGTGCAATTCTTTTCTAATCTTCATGTCGGCCAAATCCAACCGAGCTTTGTCAGTATCCTTTGTTTTACCTTCTATGTTAAAAAATGTCCCTAATATATTATCACAAATAATTTCCTCAATATGCATGACATCTAACTTGTGTCTAATTTTCAACTTAGACTAGTATGAGAGTTGAAAAAACACATTTCTCTTGGTCCAATTAAGTCCATCTAAGGCACGCTTTCTTTTTTTTTTTGTCTAACCTACATGGGTTTTTCCAAACTTTAGAAATTGAATTTGATCTAACTGCCTCAATGTATCACCCCCTGTCACTTTTTTGGTGCATCACGAAATTCTTGTTTGCCATCATGTAATTTACTCCTTCGCCAGATATGATCACTAGATAAATATCGTCGATGTTCTATGTAACATATTTTACTTCATAACCTCAACGAATATGTATCTTCATTGGAAATAGGACAAGCTAAATATCCTTTTGTGCTCCAACCATACAAATCTCCATAAGTTGGAAAGTCACTTATTATCCACAAAACAGTAGCATGCATAGAAAAATTGTGTCCAGATATTACATCAAATGTTTGTACGCCTTCCCACAGTTGTTTTAACTCATTTATCAATGGTTGTAAATATACATCAATTAATTTACCAGGCGACTTTGAAACCAGAGATTAGTAACGTCATTATGAAGAATGGTTCTTACATACACTTCCAAGGGGGAGGGCTATAAGGTACTAATATGATAAACCACATGCTTTATGAGTTGTTCATATTTTTGAAAGGATTAAATCCATCCGTGACAAGTCCTAATCTCACATTTCTAGAACCCTCTACAAATCAACTATATTGCTTATCAAATTTCTTCTATCCTTATGAATCAGCATGATATCGCAAAACACCTTCAACGTTAACACGTTTCTCCTTGTGTCATCTTATATAAGATGAAGTGTATTTAGACTTGAACAATCGCTTGAGTCTAGGTATAATAGGAGAGTGACGCAAAACCTTCTGTGGAACTTTCTTACCCTTCCCATCATCTATTTTAAATCTTGGTTCATCACATTGTGGACATTTATCTTTTCCTTCATTTTCTTTCCAAAATAGGACACAATCATATTTACAACTATGAATTGTGTCATATTCCAATCCTAGATCTTGTAATATCTTTTTCACTTCATAGTATGATGTTGGAATTTTCACGCCATGTGGATGAGAATCATTTAAAATTTTAAGCAATTGATCAAATGACTTATTGCTCCAATGATTGAGCACTTTGACATGCATCAATTTCACAAGAAAAGTTAGTGAAGAAAACTTTCAACAGCCGGGATAAAATTCCCGTTTAGCTTCACTAAGCAAATTACCAAAATTGTCTATCCCTCTTCATATAGATTTGTTCGACCAATATTATCATCTCCAACTTGTTCATCATTCATTTCCATCCCACTAGAACCCAACATGTTACCTAACATTTTCATCATCTCATCGTCATCATCATCATAATCACCACCACAACCACCACCACCACAACCGCCACCACCATTACCACCACCACCATCATGAGGAGATCTTCGCATGACCTCTTCACCATGAAACACCCAATTTTGGTAGCTTATTGTCATTCCATATTGGAACATATGCATTTTAATTTCTTTTAAAGACAATTGTCTTGCATTAAGACAACTTCTACATGGACAACGCGTTTTTACCTCTTGGTTGACAGAAGTACTAGCCACCCTCATAAATTGTGAAATTTAAACACAATTTAGAAAAATTATTAGGATTTTTTACTTCTTGGACAATCTATTAGGATTTTTATCCAACTCTTGTCCATTTTTGTCACTCTGTAAATTTAAACACAATTTAGAAAAATTATTCGCAAAAACTATTTAAATGTCTAGGAGCAAGTTAGCATAGCAGCCCATTACAATGACACTAAAAATCAAGATTTGACAATCTAAAGTCACTTACCAATTGGTTCAGAAATTACAAACAAAAGATTGAAATCACAAAACAAAATATGTCAAAATTCTGAAATAGAACATCTATACTATTATGAACTTCTCACAAAATAAGAGTTTCTGAAACATATAAAGTCGTAAAAGTAGTAGAAAACACACGGGGCCCTTAACTCTAGATATTATACAATTACCCAGAAAGTACAAATATTTCTCCATCTTTAAATAGAGTCATCACCAATTCATGAAGGAATAGCTACATTAAATATAGACAAAGCTGTATATTCAACAAAATTAGTATGAAGTTCTTAGCAAGCAATTTCTTCAGACCAAACCCACACCAAGTCTTCAATTTTTTATTTTTCTTGAAAAACTAGAACTTGTTTACCTCCACAAAATCACAATCACCCCTAAATGGCCACACATATGAAGGAAACCAAATTCCACGATCATGGTTTCAAGAATCTCATTAAAAAACATTTTTCTCCTCAATAGCCACTTGTTTATTGTTTCTCCCTTTATTGACAACTCAGTAAATAAAAAACCAAATAAGGATGCTCAAAATGAAAATTAGACTAGTAAATAAATGTAATGGATGAACAATTTTTCGCCAGCCAAGCAACTAATAATACAGAACTAATAATGAGTAGTCATCTTTACTTGCATGCCCAAGATTTCGATTAAGTAGACATATAACAGCAACCATAAAAGCATCTATAAGTCATTATCTACTTCCACAAAGCAAAAATGGTGGAAACATAAATTGCATGCCCAAGATCTCTAGATCTTAGGAGAAGAGAAGTACCATGTATGATATCTCTAACAGGGAGGAGAAGTATTAGGTATAAGTCATTAAATCAGAAAAGAGATACTAAAGTAAGTTTTAAGTGCCATTGGTCAACCATTTGCAACATAACTATTAAATTTTATACAGCAAAAACAGAAACTAAGCAATTAACAGAGAAAACTGAGCAAAACAAATTTACAAACTAGCTGAAAAAGTTACAAACATAAAAAGGTAATGGTAAAATTATCTTGCAATTCCAAACTAGTTTCTTATATGTAATTAAAAAATAAGAAGTTGAGGGACCAGACTGTAAAACTACCATCCTCTATCATACTCTGCTACATGCATATGCCAAAGAGAAGTTAGAGGAGATCACAGAGGTCCTATGTATTTTTGTTCTAATAATTTTTTTTTCTGTGATAGTATTGTTAAAGACAATCCACTATTTTCAACAACGACCTCTCAAATAAAAACTATTTGCCAACTAAATAAGTAATAAAAACTAAATTGTTTTATTCTTCTTTCGAAATTAATTTGGGTCTTTTTAGCCAATTCAGTGGCATGCCTAATGACGATTTAAATGTTTACATAGCCACTTTCCTCAATATTTCCTCAAGCACAATAATGTCTCATCTGATGCAATCAGGCTGAGATTATTTCCATTCTCACTTCGGGATAAGGTTAAGAGTTAGTTGAACTTTCTGCCAGCTGGATCAATCACAACTTGGAATGGTCACTCTAAGAAATTTTTAGCAAAGTTCTTTCTACCAACAAAAATAGCCAAAATGAGGAACAAGATCACCACATTTACCCAAAATGATATGGAGTCTCTTTATGAAGCATGGAAGAGGTTTAAAGAGATGTTGAGAGGATGCCCACATCATGGACTACCTGGATGGCTGCAAGTTCAAACTTTTTACAATGGTTTGGGAATTCGACAAGGACGTTAGTGGATGCAGCAACATGATGTGCTTTGATGGGTAAAACACATGAGGATGCTTATGCTTTGCTAGAAGAAATGGCTGTTAATGCTTATCAATGGCCATCTGAGCGTAATGTACCAAGAAAGACTCATTGAGTTCATAAAATAGATGCATTTACTACCCTCACAACTCAAGTAGCTACACTTTCAAAGAAATTTAGCTCTTTCACTACCAATGCTAGTGCAGTTCATGCTTCACGGGAAGTTTGTAATTTGTTCAATGGACCTCATCCTAGTACTGAATGTCAACCAGGTAATCCCTTTACTCCTTCTCAGCCAGAACATGTTAATTTTGTTGAGAATTACAGCAGGCAGAATAACCTATTCTCCAACACTTACAACCAAAGGTGGTGAATCACCCTAATTTCTCTTGGAAGAATAATCATAATGTGATGAATCCACCAGTTGCTACTCAGCCTCAACAACCTTAAATTTCTCCAGAAGATGCTATTGCCCAGCTCACAGTTAGTACTACTCAATTTATGGCAAGAACAGATGCTACACTTCAGAGGTAAGAAATAAGTATTTAGAGGCAAGAAACCAATATTCAAAGTCAAGCTACATCTATCTGGAATTTGGAGCTTCAAATGTGTCAACTGTCAAAAATACTAACTCAGAGACAACAAGGTTCTCAGCCGAGCAACACCGAGAGGAAACTATAAGAACAAGTAAACGGCATTACTCTTCGTAGTGGCAAGGAGTTAGTAGAACCTCAAAAAGCCACTATTGAAAATTCTCAGCCAATTGAAGTAGAAGCTAAGACAATGGGTGATGATCTTGCCAAGAGCTTAGAAAAGAAGAAAGGAAATCCTAAGTCAATACTCTTTCCTGATATTCCTCCACTATATGTTCCACCTATTCCATACCCTCAACGATTCCAAAAGCAGAAATTGAACAAGCAGTTTTCTAAGTTCCTTGATGTATTTAGAAAACTACATATAAACATCCATTTTGCTAATGCTTTGGAACAAATGTCGAGCTATGTAAAATTCATGAAGGATATTCTCTCAAACAACAGAAACCTAGAGGAGTATGAGACAGTTGCACTTACTGAGGAGTGTAGTGCTATCTTGCAGAATAAATTACCCCCGAAGTTGAAAGACCCTGAGAGTTTTACTATTCATTGCACCATTGGGAATTCATATTTTGAAAAGGCTTTATATGATTTTGGTGCCGGTATCAGTTTGATGTTGTATTCAGTTTATAAGAAGCTAGGTCTTGGAGAAGCTAAGCTCACAACGGTATCTTTACAGTTGATTGGTCTATCAGATATCCATTAGAGATTATTGAGGATGTTTTGGTAAAGGTGGATACTTTTTTTCCCCAGTTGATTTTATTGTTCTTGACATAGAGGAAAAGCAAAAAATTCCAATTATTCTTGGTAGACCATTTTTAACTAAGAAAGAACTCTAGTTGATGTGCAAAAGGGGAATTTATTCTAAGAGTGGAAGATGATCAAGTAATTTTTAATGTCTTCAAAGCAATCAAACACCCAAATGATATGAATAGTTATTTGCGGGTGGATGGTGCAAAATTTTTTATTTTTAACCCCCTAAAACCCATACTTCATTAATCCTGCATTTTTTTAAATTGCAAAACAAACAGCTATTTCCCACAACAATACACAAAATTATGTACACCTCGCATTATAGAACATAGAAATAAGGGTCCTTGGTAGAGAAGAGAAAAAAATAAAAAGCTCGGTGACAAGCAGAGCAACACCGAGTGAGAGAGAGAAAGGAGGTTTGCTTATCTACACAGATGGATACGACGGAGAGCTCGGTGACAATCAGTGACAAATGGAGGAGGTCTCTCGCGTGGGGGAGGAGGAATGGTTATTCGTCGTGGTAAAACAAGGTAAAACAACTTTTAGCGAACACAAAAAATATCCATCGCTAAAACCTCATCCTTTCCCGATGACTTTTCTTTCGTAGGTAAAAGCCCTAAAAAAATATGTTTTTATCGAGATAATTTAAATTTGCCGATAAAAAAACCTCTTACCTCCGAAATTTTAATTTTGTCAGCAAAAGCCCTCAATACATTGGTGCGAGTTCAATTTTTTGTTGCGGGTTAGTCTTTTGGCGACGAGAATAAATTTCATCACAAGAAACATGACTTTTGGCCACCAAATTATAATTGTGTCGCTAAAAGCAGGTTTTAGACAAAATAGAAATCAAGGTTGATGATCTTCATAAACCTAAACTTAATGAATCTTTGAAAGAAACCCCTTTAATAAATCTTCCAGAAAAAACCACTCTAAATATTGTTCCCATCAATAAAAAGATTGATAAATTGCTTCAAGAATTGAGGAATAAATCTATTGAGTCATCTTCTTCTGTTAAGATAATTAACCAAGATAGTAGTTCTAAATCAGAAAGTCATAGGTCTAATTTCACCTATGAATCATCCATAATTCTTGAATCTTCAACCATTCATAATATTGAAGAAACGTTTAAAAATTTAAAGACTAATAAACTGAAAAGGAAGTGGATAAAAAGCCTGTCCCTCTAGTTATCCAAATTACTGAATCATCTTTAGTTAATCAATTTTTTGTTTCTGTTGAAAAATTATATGAATGGAATATTGATGGACTTTCAGAATATGAAGTCCTCAATAAATTACAGCACATGGCTATGGTAGCCAACAGTTATACTACCACACATAATTTGCCTCATAATGAGGTTATAAAACTCCTAGGTACAGGATTCACAGGAATGCTTCATTGGTGGTGGGAGAAATATTTCACTCAAGAATCTAAGAATACCATCCTTACAATAATAAATATTGATGCTGAAGGAACCCCAATCCTTAGAGAAGATCAGAAAATAATGTCTCATGCCATTAATACACTCCTCTCAACAATAATTGAACATTTCATTGAGTTTTCAGAGAAATCAATCAAAGAATTTTTTTTACTAGAAGGAACTTTCTTCGTTATGCCTGACGGATTTCAAAAAAGTCATAGGCATGCTGTGGAATCCTTAACTAAAACAATCAATATCACTTTCAAGAATCATGTAAGATTAATGAATGATTCAAATATAGAAGAGTATTCGACTCAACAATTAGCCTTTAAGGCCTAAATTAAAAAGTGTCTTTTACTCCTAACTAAGACCGATTAACAATACTTGTGTCCATCAGACCCAATTATCAATCAGGCCTGATCAACCAATTTAACCCATTCTAAAATACTCAACATTTTAATGCCCAATCATTCAATCAACCAATTACAAAGTACAAAAAATCATCTTCTTATTTTAGAAAACATCTCAGTAAAAATCTATTTCATATTGAGCTCCCGTTCGCTCATTTGAAAGATCCTGTTGAAATATCAAAAACCTATTTTCTTCCAGATTTTCACTTTGTCCTTGGTCATAAGGATAAAAGTCTCAGTTTCTACAGAAAATTTTCTTAGAAACAAAATCATCAATATCAACCCAATAAAAAATTCTGAGAAAAGAATCTTTTATCATTTCTTCTATATTCTCTAAATCATATATATGGAAGATTGGAAACCACATCCTTCAGGTTTCAAAATTCTTTTAAATAAGAACAATATAATTATTTTGACTATATTGTTGCTTGGCACATGATTTTTCAAAATGGTTCTTAAGATGAGGGTCCGTCTTTGAATTATTTTCAATTGATTTACAACAAAATTTCAATTTATTTTTAAAGTTATACAAACCCTCACCAATTGGGGCTTCTTTTCCTCCAATTACTTTGCTTTTCAAATAAATACAAAATACTCTGGATCTGAAAATGACAGCACTCAATTGAATATGGAATCCTCACCAAACAATATTACATTAAATGGTGGGATAAATTTAATACCCAGAAGATTATTGCATCCATCAATCACGAATTTGCTAGTGTCCACCCTAATATGAGATTAGCAAATTCTTTTACCCAGACTCCATAAAAAATTAATGAGCTCATTAACCCAGATCCATAAATAAAACAATCCAGCTCAAATTCACCCAAAGAATCCAAACCTAAATCCAAACCCTCTTCAAAAGGAAAATCAAAAGTCACCAAGCCTAAATCCAAATTGAAGCAAGAATTATTCCAAAAACTTCTTCTCCTTTTGAAAGACAATAACAATTCTGGTTCTGGATCATCCATAAAGTCAAGTCATCCAACTAAACTAAATATCGAGAAAACCCAATCATCAATAAAAACTTCCCTTCAGCAATTGAATGATACAAATAAAATAAAGGGTCGCGTCCTACCACAATGGGCCTATGACGTATTTCAAGATTCTCAAGATCCATTTGTTGACAATAATCCCAATGATGATGAATAAATAAATAATTTACTTTGGGCAAAATGCCATTGATGAAATAATCAAGAAATAAAAAAATTTAAAGTTCAAGTGTCATGATGGCTCTCCAGTATAATACGACTACGATAATTTTTAATATTAGTAATAATGACTTCTCCAACAATCAATAATCAAGGCACAAAAGTTCAAGATAATAATTATTAAAGAATGACAACAATGACCCTTCAATATACAACAATAGTCATATTGACTTTTCAAGACAGCAATCATGACCAAAGCAATAATGAAGATGCAAAGTCCAAGATTACAATTATAAAAGAATCTTTGTAATTTGTTTTTTTCTGCAATTATTGTACTAGTTGTCAAATAACTAGGCAACTATTTGTCTTTTTACTTTAACTAGTCAAAAATAGAAATGTAAAATATTTTTATTTTTGTAGAAAAGAATAGTGCAGGTAAGTGATGGGTTCCCGGTGAACTCCACTTTTCTTGCCTATAAATAGGTTGCACTCTCTCATTTGTTTCTCAGAACTTGTTTTCACTCTTAACGATTTTGAGAGCAACTTGTTTTAAAAACAATGCATTCTTCTTCCTCCTCTTTTGTAATATTTTCTTCTTTCTTCTCAACATTAATTAGTGATTGGGAGCACTAATTAATTGTTGCAAATTAATTTTTTAATACTTGTAAGTTTTAATCTTACTCCTTCAATACAATTTTAGTATTCTTGCTTCATAATATCTTGTCATTAATTGACCTTTAATCGAATTATACGTAGTTCCACCTCTTTAAGGGGTTCATGCAAGAATTTGGAGTTAATAGGATATTTATGAAAATAGTATTAAAGTAATTCTCAAGATCAAATGGGTCAATGAAACCTCCAGTGTGGTGTCTGCTAGCCATCCCCCACCTGAGAAAATTATAATTAATCATAAAAATTCTTTAATCACCGATTCTCCTTTTAAGATTTCAAAGGATGAACCCACTCCTTTTAAGATTTCAAAGGATGAACCCAATAAAATGATAGTTGAACAACTCAATTACACAAATCAAAGTTTAATAACAATAGGCAAATAGTTAGATAAAATTGAGAATAATGTGGATTATATTCATGAACCCAAATCTTATGAATCTCTAAAAAAAAATACTTTTAATAAATCTTTCAGACAAAACCATTCTAAATATTGTTCCCCTCAATAAAAAAAAATTGATCAAATGCTTCAATAATGTAAGAATAAATCAATTGAGCCATCTACTTTTGTTATATTAACCAAGACAATAGTTCTGATTTAGGAAGCCATAGGTCAGATTTAACCTATGAATCATCCACAATTAATGAATCTTCAACCAATCATAATATTGAAAAAAAAATCAAAAATTTAGAAATTAATAAACTGGAAAGGAAGTGGCACAAAAAACCTATTTCACAAGATATTCAAATTACTAAATTTTCTTTAGTTAACCAAATTCTCTGTTTCTGCAGAAAAATTATATGAATGCAATATTGATGGACTTTCAGAACAGGAAGTCCTCAACAAATTACAGCACATGGCTATGGTAACCAACAGTTACATTACCACACACAATTCATCTCACAATGAGGTAATCAAGCTTTTAGTTACATGATTCATAGGAATGCTTCATTCCTGTTGGGAAAACTATTTGACTAAAGAATCCATAAAAATCATCATCTCAACAATAAAGACTGATGTTGAAGGAACCCAATTATTAGAGAGGATCAGGTAACAATGTCTGATACTATCAATACACTTCTTTACACAATAATTGAACATTTCATTGGAATGCCAAGTAATGTTAATTTGTGTATCCATGTCCAATTAACCAATCTTAGTTGTCCTACCCTAAGTGATTTTGACTGGTACAAAAATATAATCTTTGTCTAGATTAATGGCAATGGATGATAGCAATCAATCTTTTTGGAAATAAAAATTCATCAATGGCTTATACAATTTGTTTGCCCATAAAATTAGGACAATCCTTAGTGATCACTTAGAAAAAAAAGACTATAATCATCTCACCTATGGTACAATTATCACTACAATCCAAAAGGAAGGTCTAAGAATGTGTATAGACATGGAAATTAATAAACAAATTAAAAAAACTATCAAATACGAATTAGACAATTTCTGTGAGCAACACAGATTACCTGCTGTTGTTCCTTAAAAAAAATAGAAAAAATTCCCATTTTAATCCTAAAAGAATTTAAAAACCTTGTAGGAAAAAATTCCACAAAAATAAAAATAAAAATTTTGACAAATACTTTTCTAAAAATAAAAATTATTCAAGAAGAAACTTCAATAAAACATTTGTTGATGAAAGCAAAATTAAGCGTTTTAAATGTGGTCAGAATGATCATTTTTCAACACTTGCCAAGTCAAAAATAAAATTAACTAGTTAAAAATCTCTAATGATGATAAACAAAAATTGTTTAAAATTATAGAATCAAAAGATTACTATGAAAGTGGTCATGAAGATTTAAAAGATTTTGTATCCTCTGAATCTGATGAATTAAATACTTCAAGCTGTGACAATGATTCTCCAAACATCTCTATAGGATGTAAGAATAGCTGTTGTCATAAAATTGTTAATGTTCTAAATAAAAATGAAGAATAAAATAATATTCTATTAGATTTAATTATTAAAATTAAAAATCTTGAATTAAAACAAGAATACCTTGAAATACTAAGGAGAGTAATTCAAAAGAAAGAAAATACTAAGTCTCATAATAATAATTTAAGTCTTTCTCAAACACTTGAAAATTTTAACAAAATTAAATGAATGGAAAAAGAAGTTACTCTTCAAGGACTTCAAAAAGAAATAAATAATATTAAAAATTAAATAAGAGAATTAAATGAATCAAACACAAAAATAACAAAAGAATTAAATCTCTTAAAAATAGAAAATTTAATAAAAACATGAATCCAGTGAACTAGGACAATCTAGTAAACCCCCAATTTTGAATGATGAGATTGAAGAACTTGTCGTCAACAATCAAGATGATGATAACTTCATTCAAATCCTTAATCACATCAAAATTAAAAAAATGACACATAATTGTCAGAATAAAAATTCAAGATTTTGATTTCACCTCAATGACTCTTCTTGTTCATGAGCTTATTTGAATTGTATGCAGGAAGGATTCGTTCATACCAAGTACTTCAAGAAGACAAAAGAATCTTTATCTTCTGTAAATGGTACTAGAATGCATATCAATTATGAAATTCCTAAAGTTCATATTTGCCAAGACAATGTATGTTTCAAAACATCATTTGTTTTAGTAAAAACTATGACATACAAAATTATTTTGGGTTTACCATTCATTTCTGTGTTGTATCATTTTACAACAGAGCATGATGGGATAGTCACTTATCCTATAGATAAACCTGTCAAATTCAAATTCTTTTCTTTTTCTCACAATAAGAAATTGAAAACTTTAAAAACAAAATTTTATTTTTAAAACTATAAATTTAATTTTTTATCAAGAAAATAATTATGCTTTTTACAAGATGAAATAAAATTTAAAAGAATTAAAGAACAGCTTCAAAATCTTGCTCTTAAAAAATAAATTAAAATTTTTGAACAAAAAATTTGTAAAGAATTAGGTGCTCACATTCCCAATGCTTTTTGGCACTGGAATCACCATATGGTCAGTTTGCCTTATATTAATGAATTTGATGAGAAGAATATCCCTATTAAGGCATGATCAATTCAGATGAATTCTGAAATGCTCGAGTTCTGTAAGAAGAAAACTGCAGAACTTCTCAATAACAATATTATTAGAAGGAGCAAATCTCATTGGTCTTGCTCAGCCTTTTATATCCAACAGGCCAGTGAAATTGAACGGGGAGTTCCTCGATTAGTAATTAATTACAAGTCCCTTAACAATATTCTAGAGTGGCTAAGATCTCTGATACCAAACAAAAGGGACTTAATCAATAGACTTGGAGACGTTGTTGTCTTTTCTAAATTTGACATGAAATCTGGGTTTTGGCAGATCTAGATAAATGAGAATGATAAATATAAAACTACATTTGTAATTTTATTTGGCCATTACGAATGGAATGTAATGTCTTTTGGTCTCAAGAATACTCCAAGTGAATTCTAGAATATAATGAATTAAATCTTTAACCAATTTACTGATTTCTCAATTGTTTACATTGATGATCATCTTATTTTTTCTAAATGGAATCATCTTAAATTATTTGATAAGATAATAGAGCAACATTGTTTAGTTATTTTTGCAAGTAAAATTAAATTATTTCAGTTCAAGATTACATTTCTAGGATTTGAAATATATCATTCAATTATTAAACCAATTGATCGAGTCATACGATTTACTGATAAATTTCCTGATGAAATCCTTGACAAAACTCAATTCTAAAGATTTCTAAGATCATTGAATCACATATCTTATTTTTACAACAATTTGAGAATTGATTGCAAGCCTCTTTTTGAGAGGCTTAAGAAAAATCCTCCTCCATGGACAACTGTCCACACCAATTTAATTAAGAAGATTAAAACTCATGTTAAGACACTTTCTTATCCTGATATCCCTACCAATAATTCTTCTAAAAAATTTTTAAATTGATGCTTCTAAAATTGGATATGGAGGTATCTTATTACAGAAAATCTCTCCAAAATAACTTGAATAAACTGTCAGGTTCACATCTGGGACTTATAGTCACTCACAAATAAATTATAGTACAATTAAAAATGAAATATGATCTGTTGTATTATGTATACAAAAATTTCAGGATGACTTATTAAATAAAAATTTTCTTTTAAAAATTGACTATAAATCTGCAAAACATGTTTTGGAAAAGGATGTTAAAAATATTACTTCCAAATAAATTTCTGCTCGATGGCAATCCATTCTTAGTACATTTGAGTTTGATATTGAATTTATTGAAGTCATTAATAATTCAATTCTTGATTTCCTTACTCGTGAATTTCTGCAGGGTAATCAAGATGGGGTCTATGCCCTAGGGCTTAAAAACTGGAATCAAAGGGGAGTCATCGACTTGATAATTAGCCCTTAAGGCCCAAATTAAAGATGATATTTCTACTCCTAACCAAGCCCAATTAACAATACTTGGATCCATCAGACTCAACTACCAATCAATCCAAGTTAACCAATTTGACCCATTCAACAATTACCCAACCTTTTAATGCCCAATAATTCAATCAACCAATTACAAAATACAAAAAATCATCTCCTTATTTCAGGAAAACTCTCCGTAAAAATATTTTTCATATTGAACCCCCATTCATTCATTTAAAAGATCCTGTTGAAATAGAAAAAAACTCATTTTCTTCTAGAATTTCATTTTGTCCCTGATCACAAGAACAAAAGTCTTAATTTTTATTGAGACACTCTCTTAGAAACTAAATTCGTTAATTTTAGCCCAGTTAGAAACTCCGAAGAGAGAATCATTTACCATTTTTTCTATATTCTCATAATCATAACCATTAAGGATTGGAAGGCCCATCTTTCAAGTCACAAAATTATTTTAAATAAAAAATAATATAATTATTTTGATTATATTGATGCTTAGCACATGATTTTTCATCATAAAATTGTGATTTTCCTATTCGTGGTTTTTAAATTTTGACAAAAATTTCAAAATTAATTTTTCAAAATGGTTTTTAAGATAGTGATCCATCTATAGTCCTCCTGTCTTAGAATTATTTCCAATTGATTTACAACAAAGTTTTATTTTTTTAAAGTTATACAAACCCTCACCAATTGAGGCTTCTTTTCTCCAATTACTTTGCTTTTTAAATAAATACAAAATACCCTGCTTCTTTGAGTAATTTTTTGTTTAATCTGGCTCTCCGCCCAAATAGCTGATTATTGTTATGTTTGATTATTTCACTGTAATATTTGATTTTCTAATCTATAAATCTGACGCATTAGTTTTTATTAAGTTTGCTTCAGGAATTTCAATAAAACCTCTTAGATATGTAAATCATGAGGGTAGGGTAGTTATAGAGGAAAAGGGAGAAGAGTCAATCCGTAGAAAATTGTAGAAGTCATAGCAGGTTTGATAATCAAATACATGATGAAATTTTTAATCATAAGATAATTTAATTATTTTGAGTAATGAGTAGATTATTTAGAAGTAATTCTTCTTGTATAAATAGGTCTAAAATGAATATAATAACATATATAATTAATGAAGAACTTTTTGAATATTTAGGTGATGATCATGTTGATCATAGGGTATGGAACATACCCAAAATATCTAGCAAAGAAATTTATAAATCAACATAGTTTGTTGCTTCCTTCAAACCTCAGCATCATGTAAAAATAATTGAAAAAATATATGATATTGGGAAAGAACATGAAACTTGTCAATTAACTTCCCTAAAGCACTTAAACATCACATTGAAGAAGGATACAATTTCCTTTACTTTGGTTTAGTCCAGATTGGAGTTAAACCACTCACAAGGAGATGCCTAAATATATCTATCTTGTTACCTTTGCATGATGCAAGATTTACTAATTTTAATGATAGTATTTTTGGATGAATTGAATCACTTTTTAATTGTCTAATCCATTTTGATTACTTTTCAGATTTGTCTGTAGTTTAACAGACCCTCATGTTCTTAAGTCCTTAACATTGAATATCAAAACTAGTGGTTACCAAATTATTAAGGTGTCCAGCCCTTAGCATTGATTTTGAGAATTCATTACAAAGTAACCAAAATCAATATGAATTTCTAAGCCATCAATAGGAGTTCAAAAATTAAACCCTGTTGATTCAATCTAGTCAAAGTGATACTAATATTAGAATCTCTAAAAAAATTAGGTGGCATGATATTACTATGCCTACAAATTAGCTTTTAACAAATGAAAGCCATCCCACGCCAATTCAAAGACCAATTGAAGATATTGATTATATCCAGCAGTACATGGATGGTACTGTTAAAATTAATTTTCAATCTTCTAGTTCTAATCCTTATATTAGGGAGTTTAGCCAGTCAAGTACACTTAGGAATTCTTTTTCTAGATCATCTGTCAATAATGATCAAGATATTATGATTAAAAAACTAGAACAAGAATTAAAATTTTAAAAAATAAAAATTTAAGACTTAAAGGCATGTCACAAATTGGCAAGTCAATCAACCAATCTTTGATAATAGGACTGAACAATCTGACGAAACAATATCACTAACTGAATATTATTTTCAATGAGCCTTTCCTCCTGTCAATCCCCAACTTTTAGTTCTAAATTTAAACACATTGAGCCATGAATACAGGCCTGATTGAGAGAGTTTAACCTAACACATGAATGACCCGGCCAATCTCAAAGAGTAATAGGTTTAGAGAGATATACAATATGGATAAAAAATCATACTTACTAAATGGAAGACGTTAATGCAAGAATTTAGAGTTGATATGTTTTTTCTTGATTATATTGAGGGTATTTATGAAAAGAATATTAAAGCTATTTTCAAGACCAAATGAGTTAAGAGAGACTCCAGTGTGGTGTCTGCTAGCCATCCCCCACCTGAGAAAATTATAATTAATCATAAAAATTATTCAATGGTTGTTGCTCCTTTTAAGATTTCAAAGGAAGAAGAACCCAATAAAAAAGTTGTTGAACAACTTAATTATACTAATCAATGTTCAATAACAATAGGAAAATAATTAGACAAAATTAAAAATAAGGTTGATGATTTTCATGATCCTAAATCTAATGAATCTCTGAAAGAAATTCCTTTAATAAATCTTTCAGAAAAAACCATTTTGAATATTGTTCCCCTCAATAAAAATATTGATAAAATGTTTCAAGAATTGATAAATAAATTTGTTGAGTCATCATCTTATGTTAAGGTAATAAACCGAGACAAGAGTTCTAATTCTGAAATTCATAGGTCAGATTCCACCTATGAATCATCCACAATTAATGAATCTTCAACCATTCACAATATTTAATAAAAGTTTAAAAAATTAATAACTTAGAAAGTAAGTAGCACAAAAAAAACATATTCATCCAGATATTCAAATTACTGAATCTTTTTTAGTTAATCAATTTTTTGTTTCTGCAGAAAAATTATATGAATGAAATATTGATGGTCTTTCAGAACAGAAAGTCCTCAAATAATTACAGCACATGGCTATGGTAGCCAAAAGTTACATCACCACACATAATTTACCTCACAATGAGGTTATTAAGCTTTTAGTTACAAAATTCACAGAAATGCTTCATTCCTTGTGGAAAACATATCTCATTGAAGGGTAAAAAAATACCATCCTTTCAGCAATAAATATCGATGCTGAAGGAACCCCAATTATTGGAGAAGATCAAGAAACAATGTATGACGCCATCAATGCACTTCTTTACACAATAATTGAACATTTTATTAGAACGTCAAGTAATGTTACTTCACGTATCCATGACCAATTAACCAATCTTAGGTGTCATACCCTAAGTGATTTTGACTAGTACAAAAAATATTTTTGTCCAAAGTAATGGCAATGGATGATAGTAAGCAACCCTTTTGGAAAGAAAAATTCATCAATGGCTTACCTAATTTATTTGCCCACAAAATTAGAACAGTTCTTAGTGATGACCTAGGAAATAGAGACTATAGTAGTCTCACCTATGATATAATTATCACTATAATACAAAAGGAAGGTCTAAGAATGTGTATAGACATGAAAATTAATAAACAAATGAAAAAGGAAAAGATAATTGTCAAATATAAGTTAGATAATTTATGTGAGTAATATGGATTACCTGCTATTACTCCTTACCAAAAGAATAGGAAAATTTCCCATCTTAGTCCTAAAAGAATTTACGAACCTTATAGAGGAAAATATCACAAAAACAAAAATAAAAAATTTGACAAATACTTTTCTAAAAATAAAAATTATTCAAGAAGAAAAATCAATAATTTTTTTCTAAAACTAAAATTAAGTGTTTTAAGTGTGGCCATAATGGTCATTTTTCTAACACTTGTCGAGTTAAAAATAAAATTAATCAATTAAAAATCTCTGAAGAAGATAAACAAGAATTGTTTAGAAATATACAATCAATATATTACTATGAAAGTAGTATTGAAGATTTAGAAAAATTTGAATCATCTGAATCTAATGAATTAGATTCTTCGAACTCTGACAATGATTCTCCAAACATCTCTATGGGATGTAAGGATAGTGTTATCAGAAAATTGTTAATGTTTTAAATAAAAATAAAGGATAAAAAAAATCTTCTGTTAGATTTAATTAGTAAAATCGAAAATCTTGAATTAAAATAAGAATATCTTGAAAGACTTAGGAGAGTCATTCAAAAGAAAGAAAGTACTAAGTCTCATAATAATGTTCAAGCCTTTCACAAACGCTTGCAAAATTTAACAAAGTTAAAGGAAAGGAAAAAGAAGTTACTCTTCAGGAACTTCAAAAGGAAATAAAAATATTAAAAATGAAATAAAAGAATTACAAAATTAAAACACGGAAATAACAAAAGAATTAATTTTTAAAAAAATAGAGAATTTAATTAAAAATCATGAATCTAATGAACTAGGAGAACCTAGTACATCCTCAAATTCTGATGATGAGGTTGAAGAACTTGTTGTCAACATTCAAGATGATGATAAAGTCATCCAAATCCTTAATCGTATCAAAATTAAAAAAAGACACACAATGGTCAAAATAATATTTTCAAGATTTTGATTTCATTTCAGTGACTCTTATTGATTCAGGAGCTGATTTATATTGTATATAGGAAGGTTTGTTCTTACCAAGTACTTCAAAGATAAAATATCTTTGTCCTTTGCCAATTTTACTCGAATGCATATCAATTATGAAATCCCTAAAGTTTATATTTGCCAAGACAATGCATGTTTTAAAACATCATTTGTCTTAGTAAAAAATATGACAAAATTATTTAGCATTTACCATTCATTTCTCTGCTATATCATTTTATAATAGAGTATGATGAGATAATTACTTATCTCATGCATAAACCTGTCAAATTCAAATTCATTTCTTTTTCTAACAATGAGAAATTGAAAACGTTAAAACAAAATTCTATTTACAAAACCATAAATTTAATTTCTTGTAAATAAAAACAATTATATTTTTTACAAGATGAAATAAATTTCAAAAGAATTGAAAAACAGCTTCAAAGTCCTTCTCTTCAAACACAAATTAAAATCTTTGAACAAATTTTTTTTAAAGAATTATGTGCTGACATTTCCAATACTTTTTGGCACAAAAAATGCCATACTGTCACCCTGCCTTACATTAAGAGATTTGATGAAAAGAATATCCCTACCAAGGCACGACGAATTCAAAAAAATTCTAAAATTCTTGAGTTCTGTAAAAAAAAATTGTAGAACTTCTCAATAAAAATATTATTAGAAGTAGAAAATCTCCTTGGCCTTGCTTTTTATGTCCAAAAGGTTAGTGAAATTGAATGAGTAGTTCCTCGATTAGTAATTAATTACAAGCCCCTTAACAATATTTTGTAATGGATAAGATATTTAATACTAAACGAAAGTGACTTAATAAATAGACTTGGAGATGCTGTTGGATTCTCTAAGTTTCACATGAAATCCGAATTCTGGCGAATTCAGATAAATAAAAATGATAAATACAAAACCGTATTCTTAACTCTATTTGGTCATTACGAATGGAATGTAATGCCTTTTGGTCTTAAAAATGTTTCAAGTGAATTTCAGAATATAATTTTCAACCAATTCATTAATTTCTAAATTGTTTGCATTGATGATGTACTTATTTTCTCTAAATCTATTGAAAATCTTGAATTGCTTACCAAGATAATGAAACAAAATAGTTTAGTTATCTCTACAAGAAAAATCAAATTGCTTCAATCTAGGGTTAGATATCTAGGATTTGAGATCGATCATTCTATTATTAAAACAATTAATCAAATCATACAATTTGCTCTATTAAATCAAGAATTAGCATTTCTTTTAAAAATTGATTGCAAATCTACAAAAAACATATTTTGGAAAAGGATGTAAAAACATTGTTTCCAAATAAAATTTTGCCAGGTATCAATCGATTTTTAGCAATTTTGATGTCAATGTAAAATTTATTCAAGTCATCAATAATTCAATTCATGTTCCTGATTCATTAATTTATGCAGTGAAATTATTTCAAGATTTTGCCATGACAGAATTTGAAAATTCTAACCAACTGGAATATGGGAAGGTGAAATGTAGAATACTAAAACAAAATTCATTTAAAATGAAAAAATTCAATGGTAGGGAAGCTTCTTTTTGCTCAAAATTTCCATTAATTGATTATGGTCATAATGGATTTGAATATCCAATAAATGCACGGATTGATGAATTGGATAAATTTTTGGAGGAAGTTGGGTCGAAGCATGACTTCAATGCAACCTTAATTCAATGCTATGAGAAAATAAGGAAAAATAGGTTTTCACAAAGATAATGAAATCTGTTATAATGACAGTAAAATTTTAACTGTGAACTTGTTGGGACAAACAATTTTCAAAATTGAGTTTTCAGACAAATTAGTCTAAGAATTTTTTATACTGGAAGGAACTTTCTTCGTCATGCTTGACGGATTTCAAAAAAGTCATAGGCATGTTGTAGAGTCCTCTACTAAAAGAATCAGTATCACTTTCAGGAACTATGTAGATTAATGAATGGTTCAAATATATAAGAGACTTCGACTCAACAGTTGGCCCTTAAGGCTCAAACTAAAGAGGAGTCTTCTACTCCTAACCAATCCCAATTAACAATACTTGGGTACAAGACCTAATTATCAATCAACCCTGGTCGATCAATTTAACCCATTCTCATTTACACAATCTTTTAATGCCCAATCATTCAATCAACCAATTATAAAATACAAAAATCATCTCATTATTACAAAAAACTTCCCAGTAAAAGTCTCTTTCATATTGTGCCCCCATCGCTCATTTAAAAGATCCTACTGAATTTGTAAAAGCCAATTTTCTTCTTGATTTCCACTTTGTCCCAATCACAGAGATAAAAATCTCAGTTTCTACAGAGACATTCTCTTAGAGACTAAATCCATAAATATCGGCCCAATTAAAAATTCTGAAGCATGACTTCAACGCAACCTTAATTCAATGGTATGAGAAATGTGAAAAAATAGGTTTTCACAAAGATAATAAAATTTGTTATAATGATAGTAAAATTTTAACTGTGAACCTGTTGGGACAGACAATTGCAAAATTGAGTTTTCAAACAAATTAGTAAAATAAAATTGATACTCGAAGTAACTTTTTTCATCACGCCTGATGGATTTTCAAAAAATCCTAGGCATGTTGTGGAGTCCTTAACTAAAAGAATCAA
This sequence comes from Datisca glomerata, assembly GCA_003255025.1. NCBI lineage: Eukaryota > Viridiplantae > Streptophyta > Magnoliopsida > Cucurbitales > Datiscaceae > Datisca > Datisca glomerata. The sequence continues at coordinate 1,303,835 of QANY01000733.1, forward strand.
TATCACTTTCATGAACCATGTAAATTATTGAATGGTTCAAATGTAGAAGAGTCTCCGACTCAACAGTTGGCCCTTAAGGCCCTGATTAAAGAAGAGTCTTCTACTACTAATCAATCTCAATTAACAATATTTAGGTCCATCAGACCTAATTACCAGTCAACCCTGGTCAATCAATTTAACCCACTCTCAATTACACAATCTTTTAATGCCCAATCATTTAATCAACCGATTATAAAATACAAAAAATCATCTCATTATTTTAGAAAAATTCCCAGTAAAAGTCTCTTTCATATTGTGCCCCCATCGCTCATTTAAAAGATCCTACTGAATTTGTAAAAGCCAATTTTCTTCTTGATTTCCACTTTGTTGCGGTCATAGAAACAAAAATCACAGTTTCTATAGAGACATTCTCTTAAAGACTAAATCCATAAATATCATTCCAATTAAAAATTCTGAATGAATGATCCTCTATCATTCCTTCTACATTCTTAAAATCATTACTATGGAGGATTGAAATGTTCATCCTTCAAGTCCTAAAATTCTTTTAAATAAATATAATTATTTTGACTATTGATGCTTCGCACATGGTTTTTAAATTTTGATAAAAAATTCAAAATTGATTTACCTAAAGGGTTCTTAAGATGCTGGTCCATTCATCGTCCTGTCTTAGAACGTTTTCCAATTTATTTTCAATAATGTTTCAATTTATTTTTATAGTGTTACAAGTCCTCATCAATTGAGGCATCATTTCCCCAATTACCTTGTTTTTCAAATAAATACAAGAAAACATATTCTTCAATTCACTGAGGAATTTGGAGACTATTTTAAAAGCACTCTGCGGGAATGGCTTTTGAGTTTTGGCAAGGCGTTTACTATCACTACTTTTATAACAACGAAGTAATTGATATTTTTTATTAAATTTTAATTTAATGGGTTGTATTAGATTATAGGAGTATTACACCACCAACCTTATAAAAAAGTAAACGATTATTTTTTAATGATCAAATTATATGGCATTCATACGAAAAATTATCGGAAAGGATGATTACATAATGGCTGCCAATATAGTCAGTACTTTTGTGAGAAACAGTAGACCCTTTTGCCTATGTGGCAGTTACCAGGAGGGGCAATCACATTGTGTCCCCCTCCCATCATACATAAATTGTTATTTTATGACTCATTAAAATAATTTATAAAATTAACACATTACGTGATCACTAAAAACTCGATCAATTACTTAGTATATGTAGAATTATTATTTAACTATTTATTGCTCATTTCTCTATGTATATTTTTAATAATTTTTCTTGCAAATTCTAAACCGCAGTTAATAGGGAACCAACCGTTTCTGGTACCTAAATGGATATTCTCCTACATGCGTATGTGATATAAAATGTTCGAGACGCGTACAATTATTGTCATATTATATTTTAGCGATTTCTGATCTTACTCTTGTAAAAGAGTAGGTTTCTAGCTCCTTGCTTGGGCTAGAAATGTCCAGCTTACCCCTGCTGTGTGAGTTAATTTACATTATGGGTTGTATGGGTTGGTGGCATGGATATTGGATTGTAATTTTAGGTGGAAGATGGGCTTTATGGGTCATTTTACTGTTGGTAAATGTTGACTGTTTACGAGCCGTTGGATCTCTGCGATCTGAACCGTAGATGAGTTTGAGATTTTAGGTGGGGTTGATTCAACCTGGGACGTCCGTGTGGTTGCTTTGATGGCGTCTCAACCGTTGAATTTGGTCGATCTAAGCCATTGATTGTGGTTTAATGGTAGTTGACCGATCACATGGCAGAGAGAGAGAGAGAGGGTTTCGAGACTTCTCTGTTACAGGGTGGGGGGCACCATGGGAGAGGCTGTTCAACCTTCTCAGCGATCTCACCGCCGAGTGGAGGGCTTCTCCATGTCAAGTTACGTATTATCCAGCAATGATCCCGGGTTTTTCTGATGGAGAGTATGTCATAGTCAACGGAGCCCCTACGTCGAACGGTGCGGTTCAAACTTTGCGGCTGCTTTTCGATGGGAGTAAGGAGTAAGGATAATCTTAATCCTTCTATTTTGTCCTTTTCATTATGCTTTTTTGTCCTGATAAAGCACCTATACAGGATGGGTACATCTAGCTTCTTGTTGTTGATGATCTGAAACCTATAATTTTTGTTTTTTTCTTTATGCCTTGTTATGTTGATTTAGCATTTGTGCAGCCTATTTTCCGTAGGTTACTTTTATAGAGATGTTGTAGAGCTACGCAATATTTGAGCTCCATAGGCGGCCATGTGCATTCAGGTGATGGATTCAAGTTGCTCACTTTCACAGCACAAGACAGTCATGTGCATTCAGCCCGTCGGTTGCATGCGTTCAGGTTGTCTGCTGTGTGGAATTATCGGGGGTAATGATGTTTTTTTTTTGTTTTGTTTGTTCGATTGTTTTATAAATATAGGTGTTGTGTTTCACAATGTACATTGTGTTTGGTTCTCTGTTGTTTGGGGTGCATTGTGCTTCTCTTCTCCTCTCTTTAATCTTTCTCTGCCTTTCAGAATTAGCTCTTCATTTACAAATATTTATGTTGTGTTGTTTTATGTTCTGGTGATTGGCCTTCTACGCTCTCTTTTGTAGCCTGTGGTAGTTTAAGGTAACTAATAAAGTGTGTTCAGTCCACTTCTTCAGTATGAGAATTTTCAAACTCTGTGTCTAATTTACTTTATTTTTTAATTTTTTTTCTACCTTTTGTCAAATTTATGGCAAATTTATTCATGGAAAGTTTGTTTCTCTGCAGAGTATAAATAAAGAAGTAAACCAACCATCATAGTCAGATTCATCTTCTTCTTCTTCCTTCTATTGAATTCAGAAAGAAGGCAATCCAACATCAAACTAAGGGTAAGTAAGATATTAATTAATCAGTTCATCTTGTTTTGTTATTTGTTTAAAAAATGTTTCTTTTTCTTTCAAATTTGAGCTTTTGATTAACACCCATTTGTAAAATCTGTCTCTTTTGTTCTCGTTTTATTAAAATTCTGTTGTTTGGGTTATTAAATAAAACCCTTGTTTGTGAGGAAAAACTATTTCCTGTTAGTTTTTTTTAGGATGATTCCATATTTTTTAGGAAAATATAGAGTTAAATGTAGTAAAATAAAAAATTGAAAGATTCCGTTGAAATTATTCATTTGAAAATTTCCCAAAAAACTGATCATACGTTCTTCTTTCCATCGGAATAGTAAGGCTATTATGTACTTAAACCACTTTCTTTCTCCTTTCCACCTTATCTTCCAGAACCCAAACGGGTTTCTTGTATGTTAATATCTCTTTCTTATTGATTTTGTTATATCTTTTTGTTTATTCTATGTGTAAAAAATGTGTTCATGAGGTTTTTCCAGCTGCTCTTACTTCTGCTTCAGAACCACTTCATATCTCTGATTAGATAACAAAGTTGATTTAGCTTTCATTAGGGCTAGAGCAACTTGCTGTATTGGTGAAAGATCGTAATGTATCTGATCTCCAGCAACTTGGGGGGGGGGGTGTCATTGAAATGTCCTCTTTTTCTATGAATTGTTTTCTATAGATGAGGACTGTGTTTAATTTGTTCTTTTTTTTCATCATGCTGAACCTCTACATCAGGTTAAAGGATTAGCAGATTTCTTACAAACAGACTTAAAAAATGGGATTAACCCCTGTTCGAGCATGCGTGTCTGTGTGGGTGAGCTTGCTTTGGGTTATCCCCTTTTATCTTCTAGGTCTTCTTTACCGCAGGTCTTCTTTGTTGGGCTTTTCAATAAAGGCATATAACTCATGCATGTCTTCCTCCTCCAACCTCTTTCACCAGGTGGGAGATTCACAGATAATACTTCATTGTTTGCTTCATGATGCGGTCATTTGTTGGCACTACTGCAGTCTAAGGAATATTTCCTCCATGGTTCTTTACCTTTTGATCAAATGGTTGGATTCAATGCGATCAGGTAAAAAATTGCTTAAGTTTTCATTCCATGCTTGTTTATCTTTCTTTGCTCTATAAGATTGTGATGGGTTCTCTCTATTCCAGGCACAATTTCAGGCGTGATGGGTTCTCTCTTTGTAAAATTAGGACAAATGTGAAAATCATCTTATATAGTATGAGGGAGTCTGTATGAGGAATTGTTATGTTAGTTCTTATTGTAATCAATCTTCTGGGAAATTAGTATTTGACATCCGATTTAATTTTCTTTTTGGCTGTATAGGAAAATGTAACAGTTCTCACCGATACTTCAGAGAAAATTGGGATTAAAGCGGTATGCATCTATATTCTGGTATCTCCTACTCTTATTTTTGATTTATTGTCTTAATCTTTTCCAAAAAAAATTGTATATTGTTGATCCATGATATATTTTTATTAACATTTAGTTGTTGAATTACCTGAAAAGTTAAAATCAAAGTTTGGGAGGCAAAGAATGAAAGCTATCCTATAAGATGTGCGGAATTTTTATTCTTTGTTGTCAAATAACCAATCCACCAACCATGGTCAGGAAGAAATAGCTTTCCTAATAGTCTTTCTTCTCTTTATTAATTTAGACAACATAAATTGATGACTCATGGTTTAAAATTAACAGTTTCTATCTTAAATACTTGACAATTTATGAAGTCTTTTTATTCTAATATTTATGATGTTAAATTATTATACTTATAAGTATGAGGGAGTCTGTGTGAGAAACTGTGTTATGTTAGTTATGCTTGTACTTTTAGTTCTTTTTGTAATGTTAGTTCTTATTGTAATCAATCTTCTGGGAAATTAGTATTTGACATCAGATTCAATTTTCTTTTTGGCTGTTGGAACAAAGGGATAAGGAGCTGGTAAATATGCAGTTCTGAAAATTCAACTTTCAAACGTAACTTTAATGGATTTTTTTACCAGGGTCCAGCAGATAGGAGAAATCAGCGCTAAAAAACTATAGTGGAAGTGCATTTTACACAACAGTAAGCTATTTACCATTTATATTTTCCTTAAGCATTTAGATCTAAATAATATAATGTAGTGAATTATTTTTTACGTTTTAAGCTTTGTTTTACAAGCTACAATTGAGATGGAAAATAGAAGTGCCTGAGTTACTAGCTATTCCATGAACATGAAAGTGACAACAGAACTAGAGGGTAATATTTGCTTGGTGGAACATCGTCAAACTTAGAATGCAATCCATCCCTGCTAGAAGTGAGATCCAACATACATTTCCTGAGGTAAGTGATTGCATGCCTTCTTGTTAGTTTTGTTAGAGGATATGTTTTTTAATAGTTAAATGTATCACCTTATTGCCAGCGGATGGTCTTTTTTCTTTTTCCTTTTGCTTGTTGCTTAGTTGTAAGTATTTGTGCAAATGGTGCTCAGGCTATGTCCATTTGTTTTAGTCTGATTCATTTCTTGTAAAAGATATGGATCTTTTCTCTTGATCATTTTCTTGAGTCTCGCATTTTGACAGCCTAATTCATTGTTTACTTCTGTGAAGGTGCAATTTTAACTGTATTGAATAATATAAGTGTGATCTAATCATCAGCCATTACTTTTCTTCTTCGTCATTCATCATCTGTAACTGCCATAGAAAATCGGAAGACAACACAACCTCCAAATCTAATTGTAATATGTGATGGATGATGCTGATGAGGTGTTAAAAATTAAAGGAAAAAGACGATGTGATGACCAAACTAATATCTATATAGTAGAATGAAACTCGTGTTGTAGTCTTTTCCATAGATGTAAATTTCAAAGTTCTTATTTTTTTTCTATTATGTGCCAATTTATTGCTTGATGCTCTGATTCTATTCGATTTTTAATCATTTTAAATTATACGCACATGGCAATTTAGTTTCATTCGATGTGCTTTTATTTTCTTTTGTTCTTTTTCATTTGAATGCTTTGTCTAATGAGATAGTATGGATGATTATCATTTGATTCTTGTGTGTAGGTTCATCCAATTGTTATATTAGTGGCTTTGGGGTTGGTTTGAGGTGTTATAGCTCTTTCTCTTTGTTTTTTAATGGCTACTCATAAATTTTCTTTTAATTTACTTATACTATAGGCTAAGTTTGGTTGTTGGTTTCTGAATTTTGTTAGAAAAAGTTTTGTTTTACGCAGCAAACTTGTGTATATTGGCAAATCTTCACCCCCTAACATTCTAAGCACGTTTCTTGCAAATTGAACATGTTAGGCTTTTTTAATTCTTGGATGCTCATAGCTCGCGTGTGTCTTCCTCCACCATGCTCTTCCTTCACCAGGTGGGAGATTCGGTGAAGGTAAATCGAAATCCTTCCCTTCTTACATTTTTTACTCTACCTTCAAATTCTAGGCTTCACTTAGTTGGAGCTATAAAGGTGATTTTTTTATTCAGGACTCCATTTATTTATGAGTGAATAATGCTTTGTCTTATTCCTATTTGTTTAATTTATGTGTTTTTAAGACTCCATTGTTGGTCTTTCACAAGGATTCGCATGAGGATTTGTTGATTTTGGTTTTTAGGCTCATTAGAGTCCTTTTCGTGTGAAATTTTGAGCTGAGGTAAGTTGTTTCTATATAAATTTACTTTTATGTGATTTCTTTTGGATTTTAGCTTTCCATTGTGTTTTGAACCACCTTCTGCAAAAATATACTAATTAATAATCACTTAATTCCATTAGCTTTCGTAACTTTATCAATTCACTACACATCAATTTGTTGAATCTTTGATTAATCTTGTACTCTAATTAATCTAGATTATGAGAATGAAGTCATATATGTATAGTGATTCTTGGTAATTGATTGACATGGATGTAATGTTTACTTGAATTCTTTATTTTTTAACAGTAAACAACAACTCATGCTTTGCCTTTTGACCGGTATAACTCATCTTTCTGTGACATTCCTCTGTGTATCTATTCATGCGCTGTATAATTAGAATCTTAATTGATGTGGGTGGAGTCTTTTTGCTGGTGAATGTGGCTTTGGAGGAGGTGGGGAAGAGAAATACCTAGATTTAAATATGATGTAACTAACTAATAAAAACATTGGCACTAGGATTTGATCTTTAATTTTAGGAAATAGGTGGGTTGGTCTAATTTTTTAAGGAACTAGTTAAATACTAAGGTTTGGTTTTGGTAGCTCGTCATCATGAACCAGGCAAACACTGAATTGTTATAAAATCACCATCCCGCCTTGTGCATGTAGACTTCACCTTCTTTGACCTCATTAATGATATCTTTTTTTTTATCTGATATATTGTATTATTCAGCATATTGATCATTAATAGCTTCAAAAGTGATTGAAATTTTATTAACATATGTGATAAACTTAGATGATTTATGATGTTGGAGTTTCCAACCTCAACTTGAAGTGTGAGGAAACAAACATAGATCAAGACCGCTAGAACGAACAAGATTGGACTGATAGACATGGACCTAGGACTACAGCAAGTACTTTTCTGTTCACATGATACCAAAGCACCTATCTCATGTTCACTGTCTGGCTATGATGTGGTGAGTTCTGTATTAATACGTACAATTCTAAAATGGAACTAATAGTTCATGTGCACGTAAATTAAAATGGTCTTACTTCTTGCTGATGAGGTAAGTTATATTATTAATTTTGGAACTTTTGGAACAAATGTTATTGCTGTATGTAAAACATAGTAACTAACCTATAGACGAGAAAATCTACATAATTTATGCTTGTGGTGTATTTTTATGTAATATGAATTTTACATGTAAAACTATTTTGTTCTTACGTTTGTCCTTCACATTTTCTGATCTTTTTTTATACAATGTGTTTTTCTACAATCATATTCCATTAAAATGAAGTTATTTCTTGGTATAAATATGAAAAAAAAACTTTTAGTAGAGTCCAGAGTGGTATATTAACAAGGTATATCAAAATTCTTGATATGAGATTACACATCCCTATCTAGAGTCAGAAATGAGTAAAATAAAACAATATCTTTTGTGCGGAAGGATCAGGATTTAATCTTTTTTATTAGGGAAATGAAATAGATAATTCTTACAATAGCCTCTCACTATATTGATCTCTACAATTACATGTGAAAGAGGATGCTTTGGCCAACTTCAAAAGTGAACTCGCTTTCATGGAACTTAAAATTCAAGTTAACTTCTTTTTTAGAAGTCTTCAAAGTCTACATTTGCAGTATGAATTGTTTCCTTCCATCATAATATTATCTAAACATATTAGTCTTCTCTGAAATGGATAGTTCATAGACTTTGCATCAATTTAGACTATTAAGTTAGCTTCCATTAGTTGATGGCTTGATTCCTTAATCTGCATAAGTTTAAAAAAACAGTGTTCAAGCATTTTTCATTTTTAGAATTATTTCTAATTGCTTATTGTGTTTTGGCAAGGGATTATATGAATGTTATCTCTTTTATTTTTATTTCACTTGGTCAAAGTTCTCTACGTTCAACAAATAGCAACATTTTCTTGTTCATTTTACATGTGTGTGTTGAGGGCTCATATGTATAAGTTTTTTTTATGTTACTTGTTCCCATATTTTATATTTGTTTTTTATTTCAAGGTTGTATATGTATGTTCACTGGTTTGTTTATGAGTGCTCTTTAATATTATTTCTTATAGTAATATTGTAGTACTGATATGGTAGAACAATACATGTTTACAAATATCTTCAATTGTGCTTAGAGTTGTTTAACTCTGCTACCATATGATCATTATCTATTTGGTTTTTTCTGTTGTTCTGTATTTGGTAACATAACTCTCCTCCCACATGTTCTATTCATTTTCTTTTCTTCGTCAGTCACTGATAAAAGTAAGTTCTCTGATCATTTCTTATACTTTCCTAAGGGGCAGGATTTTAATGTTGTAAAATTTGATGAATAGACAATTTTGATCTGTGACTAGGTATAGTTTTCATTTATTCCGTGCCATGGCTTTAAGCACTGACTTTTATTTTTAATTCTCAGTTCATGTCTGGCATAATTGGTAAGGTACTTATCCACATCATTTTAAAGTATAGACGAAATCAATAAAAGAGAAAAAAATACTCAAATTTTTCTCATGCCATTGATCTATAACCACCATAGATTTTTAATCACTCAAAATAAAAAGCACATTATTTTGACCAAAATTCATCAAATTGGCTTGTTAAATTTTCCATGATAGCTTTCAAAGAAAAATAAAAAGTGTTCATGAATTATAAAGTTAAACATGAAGTCTGGATGTTTTTAGGTTGCTTAAAACATTCAGGGGTTATTGTCTTTGATTTTAGGATAATGATGTATAGTTTCTCTTACAAATTTTTTTCTTATTCAGATTCTAATTGACTTGAAAAAACATTCAAGGCATATCATTGTATCTTACAATCCAAACACTATTCAATAGGATCAAGACACTTCTAGCTCATTAGACCATCAATGATGTTGGTCTTAGTATATTCTTAGTTTATTTTAATATTAATATTTAGTCATTAAGCAATTTAAAACAACACTATTATAATCTTGGCACGTGCAAGGCACGTGCCACTCCACCTAGTACATCTTTAAAGACGAGGTTTCTGTCAAGAAATGATAGTTGGTTTTACCCAAACATCGTAAATAGAGTTGGACGTAGGATCAGAAGAATGATGTATTCGAACTCATAATTTCATAATGTAGACATAATTTTTTGAATTGTCCAAAATTTATGTATGGTGTATATTGACTGAATTGCTATTGAAAATTTGATTTTTAACACTCAAATTATGCTTTTCGAATGTTACTCAATATTTTTTTAGTAATTAATATGTTGGCGAGTCCTGAAATATCGAGAAACCGCTGTTTTTAACAGCGTCTTTAAAAGAGGAAAAAAGAAGGGTGATTTGCATAAATATATCATTTCCATTTTTAGTTAGGATTTTTATATCTGATTTTCAAAACTCAGAAATTTATACCCCTTGCCCCCTAAATCAAACTTTATTTATTGTTCACACACACTACCCAACGAGTTACCCATCAAGTAGGAAAATATGGTAACTTGCCTCACACTCTTATTCGCGTCTCTTCTGTTTACATTCTCATCTGTTTATGCTCACTTGCTCTCTTCTTCCTCCTCGTCTCCATCCTCATCTGTGCTCTCTTTTCTCATATCTCTTCTACTTCTTCTTTGGCAAGACAGTCCCTACAAATCGTGTTCTTCTTCTTCTTCTATTTCTAGAGCACTCTGACACAATACCCATGCACGACACCCACCTACGGACAAACTCAGGTACCCATTACTTTTTTTTACGCAGAAAATGACTTAGATTTTGTAAATTTTTATTTTTTTCTTCTTACTGGACTTTTTAAGTTCTGGGGTTAGGAAAAAATCTTCTAAGGTTTAAGTTGTCTATGTTATCTCTCTTGATGATTATAACCTTCTGCATGTCTAGATTGGTTAATGTTTTTTTATAGATGAATGTGATAACCATTTGAATATATTGGCTACTTGAAGGGTTCAAGTAGCTGTTAGAACTACTTGAACCCTTCAAGTGTTCAATATGAAAATAATATCTCACTACTTGAAAATATCAAGTAGTGAAAAGAAGTGACTATTTTAAGGGTTCAAGTAGTGTATCTGACTACTTAAACCATTCAAATAGTGAAAATAAGTCACTACTTGAAGGGTTCAATTAATTATATCTGATTATTTAAATTCTTCAAGTAGTCATTTGTTCATTACTTGAGGGGTTCAAGTAGTTATATCTGACTACTTGAACCCTTCAAGTAGTCACTAGTTCACTATTTGAAGGGTTCAGGTAGTTTTCTATAACCACTTTATCCCTTTAGTAAGCAATCAAGTGCTTTTATGTTTATACATAAATGATGATTCTTACTTTATATCTCTGCATCCTTCACTAGATATGGCTCTAAAAATTCAGCTGACTCTAGTCTTCAATGAAGATGAAATTATCCCTGGAAGACTGAACTGCCTCTCCAGCCTAAATTCTATTACAAAACTGAATGAGAAGATCACTGAATCTCAAAAGATTCTATTTAGGAAGACATGTTTCAGTCATTTACTGGACATACGGAGTATCCAGTTTTCTGGAACCATATGTCATCACATGCTTTCTAGAGAAGCTGTGTCAAAGCATTTCACTGCTAAAGATGAGATGCATTTTCTCATACTGGAAAACAATAAGGGTATCCAAGATAGAATTTTCTTTGATAACTAGCCTTAACTATGACATTCCTCCTGACCTTTGAACATATGACAAGGCTGCCCCAGTAGGATTAGGGATCAGTACTTCAACCGTGATGACAACATCAACAACAAGTGGTTAGATGAAGTTTTTATTGGCAGTGAAGATGTAGATGATGATGACGTTGTGAAGTTGGGGATACTTTATTTACTGGAGCATGTTTTGCTTGGGAATGATAGAAGGAACAATATTGATAATAGGTGGGTGATGCTAGGTGATTTTAATAGCTACCCATGAGGGGAGATATGCTTTGGGAGGACCATATGAGCTTTGAAGAATGCCTTTCCCAAAGAAGTTAATGATGAGGAAGCGGGTGGAAGTCAAAAAAAGAAAAAAGAAGAAGATTGGGAAAAAATTGCTGAGCATACATACGCATTGGAGGGGTTTCCCATATGTTTTTCAGCTATCTTCATTCCCCTCTTTTTTATGCTTAAAAAATTAGTGGAGAATAATTATTATTGATTTATACAGGGTTGAGCATATGAGGTCATCTCTACAATTGGAAACCTTTATGCAAAAAAGGCTGCTAATCATTTTCCAAGATTAGTTAACTGGATGACTAACACCATTGTGTCGCATGAAAAAGTGCATAATGATATTTTCGCTCGTAAATTGGTAAGAACACTTGATTTTAATGTTTTATCATTTTTGTGGGGTCAAGTCAAGTAGTTATATCCGACTACTTGAATACTTCAAGTAGTGATTTTCACTATGAAAGTCAAAATATATAACTACTTAAAGGGTTCAAGTAATTGTATCTGACTACTTGAACCCTTCTAGTAGTAACTTATTTTTGGAGATCAGAATAAGTGACTACTTGAAGGCTCAAGTAATTTTTTATGTATAAATAAATCATGAAACTCACTTTATATCTGCATCTTTCAACATGCAATGACATGTTTTTTGTTTTAAAATATAGTTGAATGTTCTTTTGGCTCTGAACCCAATTAACATAGAAGAGCAACAACCATTCTGGAAGAAAACAACGTCAGATAGAACAGTTTGAGAAAGATGCCCCCTCACTACCATTCCAACCCTTTGATGAACAAACGGAAGAAGATGAGAAAAAAATTTGACCAGTGGTATGACTCCATTGATGATAGGTAACTTTCTGAACTTATGTACATATATGTTTTGTTTTGTTTAAAAGAAGGTTAGATAATTGTACATATATGTTTTGTTTTGTAGCACTACCATCCAACTTAACATTTCAACTGTTCATAAGAACTTCATCTCCAAGCTCTTGAATCCAGTTGAATGGTTAGGATCAAAGGTTCGTATTTAGTTAGTTTAGAATTCAACCAATTAAAATTTTGTTGTGTTCTGCAGTAATGTTTTATGACTACTTGAATATTTCAAGTAGTGTCATTTGACTATTTTAACTCTTCAAGTAGTCTTTTTTGACTACTTGAACCCTTCAAGTAATAATTTTTTAGTCATGCATTAAGTTATCCAGTGAGCATGAGACTACTTAAAGAGTTCAATTAGTATTTTTTAATTACTTGAATCCTTCAAGTAATAATTTTTTAGTCCTGCATTAAGTTATCCAGTGAGTATGTGACTACTTGAAGGATTCAAATGGTATTTTTTACTACTTGAACCTTTCAAGTAATAATTTTTTAGTCATGCATTAAGTTATCCAATGAGCATGAGACTGCTTGAAGGGTTCAAGTAGTATTTTCGAGTAATAATTTTTTAGTCCTGCATTAAGTTATCTAGTGAGAATGAGAATACTTGAAGGGTTCAAGTAGTATTTTTTTACTACTTGAATCTTTCAAGTAATAATTTTTCAGTCCTACATTAAGTTGTTCAGTGAGCATGAGACTACTTGAAGAGTTCAAGTAGTATTTTTTTACTACTTGAACCTTTCAAGTAGATATTTTTTAGTCCTCCAACATATAAAAGATTTTCTCCTTATTTTGTTGGCAGCATATTGATGAGCAGTCGCTCAAAATTCGGAAGGATCTTCATGACTTCCACCCAGATCGACGAATCAATATTTCTGACATTATTTTTAGGTAAGCTTTTATATTTTTTCCAAAGTACAAATTGATTGCGAACTTAGTATGTTATAGTGATCAATTTACTGACCTCAAATGTAAGCTATTGAACCCTTCAAGTAGTTACATGCTCTCTGTATAAAAAGAGGGCGGCAAACAATATTACTACTTGAATGATTCAATTAGTAAAAAATATTACTTGAACCCTTCAAGTAGTTACATGCTCTCTGTATAAAAAGAGGGCAGAATATAATATTACTACTTGAAATGTTCAAGTAGTAAAAATATACTATTTGTACCCTTCAAATAGTTACATGTTCTCTGTATAAAAAGGGAAACAAACAATACTACTACTTGAAGGGTTCAAGTAGTAAAAAAGACTATTTGAACATTTCAAGTAATAAAAAGATTCTACTTGTACTCCTCAAGTAGTCATTTTGTCTGTTGTAATGATTTTCTAGAGACAATGTAATACTTGAAAGGTTCAAGTAGTCATAAATCACTATTTAAACCCTTCAATTAGTCATCGAATATACGCAAAGGCAAGTGGATATACTTGCTTATACCCATATTTAGAAGTTGTAATAAATATTGTCCCCATATACTTTACTTTTAATGATGTTTCATCAGCAACAATTACGGGACATATAAAATTAAAAAAATCCATGAATCGAGACCTCCAATCGACATGAAGAAGTATTTGAAATGGTTATGTTCATCAGTCTCTATATGAGTAATAGTACCTGGATTCTTCGCCTCTAAATGTGCCAGTAGGATGAGAGCCTCATATATGAAGTTTTAGGTGAACCTCGAACTAGAGCCAATGCAACTTCCCTAGCTCTCCAAGCTTTATCATAGCTTATATTGATGCCATAATCCTTACGAACATCTTCGATGATATATTTCGGCCTATAAATCCGTCCAACACCAGTGTATTTTGACTTTATGTAAGGATCGACCAATAAGCTTGTTGCTTGACGATGATCGTGTTGTAAGATGTCAAAAGAATATGTATAGTATTTAAGAACTTTGTTATTTTAAAGTACTCAGAAAATCGCACCTTAATAGCTCGTAGCCTCCATGAACATATTTTCTCAGCACAAACCATCACCAACAATGTCGGCGTGGATTTGAAGACTTTAAGCTTAAAGTTTTGACGGGTTTCCAAGAGTCCAACAATTCTTTGGAGCTGTTTTTTGTCTTGGTAGAGTTCTTCTGTATCTAACATATCTGAGACACTTACATGCTCATAATCTTCTAGTTGATATAAACTCAAAGCATTATAAGATGGTCGTGATGAATATGCAATGTTACTTGGCATTGATGAAGGATGTACATTAGCCTCTAGTATTCTATTCAAATATGGTAAGGTAGAGCGATCATCCCGAATTGCTTTTTCATATAGCCTAAAATCAAGATTACCATCAACATCAATATCAAGCCCACCATCACTGTCAGGATGTTCAAGTTCATCATCATTAACACCTTGTTGAGAATCACCATCATCATATCTCCCACAATAATACCCCCTGAATGGAAATTGTCACTATCATTGTTCTCATCACCATCAACCATGGTTTCACCCATAAAATATGGAATGTGACCATAACAATCTTGTTGCGCGGGAGCTGTTTCACGAACCCGACTTGTTTCATCCATAAAGCATGGAATGTGAGCATAACGATCTTGCTATGAGAAAGCTATTTTAGGAACCCGACTTTGACTTGGACATGTAAGATTATCAACAATTGTCCTAGGTTTGGGTTTGAGAGTGACATATAAAGGAGTATGAAGTGCTTCAAAACTATTATTGGCAATGAAAAACCTCACCTGACGATCATTTAAAATTTCAACAGGTGGTGAGTGCATATGAGTCTTGTAGAAAAACTTCATTGAAATATTATACTTTGTTGCATCAACATTTATTTCATCGTATATGATACCAGATAACTCTTGGTAAGTACATCTTGATGGTATGTCTAACAGTGAGCTTATCATACCATTAAACATGAATGAAGCACCGTTGCTCTCCCATTCACCACCGTGTACCACTAACATCTGAATTTTAGACATATTTAATTAAGACAAAAAACTTTCACCTATAAAATTTATTTAATTTTGTAGTAGTTATTTGTTAATGAATAGTAATTATATTTATTCTCATTAAGGAACTAAAGACCATGTTACTACTTGAAGGGTTCAAGTAGTAGTTTATAACTACTTGAACCCTTCAAGTAGTTATTTTGATTCTTGCAGTCAGCCATGCAGAGAACATGTGGCTACTTGAAAAGTTCAAGTAGTTATAAAACATTACTTGAACCCTTCAAGTAGTCATTCTGATTCTCTCATTCACTTATCTAGAGAGCATGTGACTACTTGAAAGGTTCAAGTAATTGTTTATATCTACTTGATAGCAGTAAAGCAATAGTAAATTAGAGACCACTTGACTATTTGAAGGGTTAAGAATGGATCTCTAACTACTTGAACTCTTCAAATAGTTATTTTTTCTTGCATCAACAGCCCAAACATCAGTGGCTAATTGAAGGATTCAAGTAGTTGTTCTGTCAAAATAGTTAGTTTTATTCTGTCATTACTCGAACCATCACTTGAAACATTTTATGCATAAAAAATTAAGAGAAGAATGAGTACCAGTCTACTCTCGTTGAAGAAGAAGAATGAGAATAATGGTCGGGTCTTGCTGAAAAAGGACGGGTCACAAGGTCTTGAAGAAGTAGAAGAAGAATAAAAGAAGAAGAAGAAGAAGAAGAAGAAGAAGAAGAAGAAGAAGAAGAAGAGGAGGAGGAGGGGGAGGAGGAGGAGGAGGAGGAGGAGAATGAGGAGGAGGAGAAGAAGGAGAATAATAATAATAATAATAATAATAATAATAATAATAAGACGTTTTTGTTGAAGAAGAAGAAGAGAGAAAAAACTTAAAAAGAGAGCTAAGAGTGGGAGTGAGTATTTATCAACCATGGTTGATTTGATCTTTACATAATAAAGATAAAGGAAATGATGAAAAAAGAGAGAGTTGTCATACTTAATGTTGATAATGGTATGTCAGTGATATAAAATTCTTAATTTTTAAAAATGGATGTAAAAATTTTAATAAAAAATGAAAAAGATATATCAACGCAGATAACAAAAAAATGAAGCTCACACGCGAGATAAGCAAATATGGTTCCGGAGCCAAAGCTCAATAGCCACATCTCCTCGCGCAACCCCAATTGTGAACGACGGCTTTTTCTGCATTTCTTTCAATCCCTATCGCGAGGCAGCCTTCCCGATTGATTTCTACAGTTTTCCCGAGAAACAAACAGTAAAAGAAAATGGACCGACACGTAAAGGAGTTTCTAAACAGGCTCTCATTTGCTTCCATTGCTATAGCCACCTTCACCCTCCTTCTCCTCTTCCTCCAAACCCCAGAAACCTGTGTCTCCCCAGACTCACCTCCAAAACCCCACCTCAAATTCCCCAAATCCTCCTGCGACTCCTCCCCTCGCGAGCTCGTTTCCATTGATAAGAAGAACAAGCGCTTATGGTCGACCAAAGACTGGCAAAAGAGAGTTTCTTCATTCACGGACTTATTCCGATCGATTCAAGATCTAGGTCTTCTACATAACCATTCGAAAGCGATCTGTGTGTCGGCCGGAGCTGGGCACGAAGTCATGGCGCTATCGAATATGGGAGTTGCCGATGTTACCGGTATCGAATTGGTGGATTCACCGCCTTTGGTGAGTCGAGCAGATCCTCATAATTTACCATTCTTTGATAATGTGTTTGATTTGGCATTTACTGCCCATCTGGACGAGGCGTTGTTTCCCTCCCGATTCGTATCGGAGATGGAGAGAACGCTTCGACCCAATGGGGCCTGTGTTATTGTTGTCGAGGAATGTGGGAATGAGGAAGTTGGGGAAATTGTGGGTTTGTTCAAGAAATCTCGGTTCGTAAATGCATTGAATATGACACTTACTGGCATCAAAATGACTAGAATCATAATGAGAACAAGGAAATCTCTATAAACACTCATTTCTCTGTTTATAATTTGAAGAATATTTCCATTTCAGCACTGTGTAAGCTATTTATACTGCTAGTGTTTCAAAGCTGTCGTTGCCAATTGCCATTAATGTGAAACACTGGGAAACTGAACGTAAATGAGTAATGGATTTGAGAAGTTAAGGAGGAAGGCGAAAAAACAATCTATTATCAGAGATTGGAGCATATATGCTAAGAACATGTTGGTACAGGAAGATCCGAAAGCAGAAAAATGAAATTCGCCTTTGAGTTTACAACTATTGTGGACAATTACTCATTAATCTGAAACTATTCTATGAGGTGGCTCACACATCTCAAAAGCCTGAGAAATTCCATGGATCACAAACTTCTCGGAATGAAAGATTTCAGGTGCCACGATCTCTACTCCATTGATGGCCAACCCTTGCATAAAGGCAACACCTGGTGTGACCTCAAGGTCTTGATCAGGGACGAGTGTCCTTAGCAATGTTCTAGCGGGTAATGAAGCAAGTTCTTCATATGTTATCTTCTGGGGGATTATATGAGACCGAACAACTCTCTCCAGTAAGGGTGAAGGAGATGCTATATATGCCAAACTCGTAGGAGCAAAGATTGTGAAAGAATTTAACCTCACAGAATCCTCAAGAATCCCATCGAGAGCCGCTTGCAGTCCAATCGCAAAGGAAAGAAACCCGTTCGAGGTTAGTAACTGGATTATCCCGCTCCAATCTATCAGGTTCTTGGATTCAAGAATATCAGAAACTAAACTGGAGTTAGAGTCACAAAGAGGTGACTGAATAAAATCCAAACCTTGTTTAGTATCTTGAGGATACAGGGGAAAAAATGGTCCAAGAACGCCATGAACTGAAATCGTCCCGTCAAGAAATATATCAGGGTGTGAGACCAAAACATGATTGATCTCGATAAATCTTGCGTTTGAATCAATCTTTGTTATAGCAACGTTCTTTTTTCTATAGAATGTTGGCAAGCAAGTGCCTTGAGGCTCATTAAGAAGGTCGTCCATTGAGAGTCTATAAGGAGTGGTGTGATATTGGAGGAGATTCTTGAAGAGCCATGGATTGAAGGAGGAATTGGAGATGGAAGAGTCTTGGATGGCAAAAATGGTGGAGTTGGGAGAGGAAAGGAAGAGTTCAGGAGAGACCTGTAAAAGGGTAGCCATTATGTTGAACCCAGATTTTCTCAGAGCTCTGGAGGCATTCAAAGATATGGCATCGTTGATGGGTTTGATGGGCGATGAGTCAGTCGTGGAAGTGAAACGCAGTGCTGTGGAAATTGCCATGAAAGCCAATATTACTGAGATGGTGAAGAATACTGGTCCATGCCACCATTTAGAAGTACAAAAGGCCATTTTCCGAGAGAGAGAGAGAGAGAAAGAGAGAAGGGTAATGAAGGAGATTAACAATGTAGCAAGAAACTCTTGGTGAAACAGTAATTCTCTACTTATAAACTAGGATTTGATTAGAGTTTGGGTGATGGTATTAGGCGTGGTCTTTTCTGTTTTTTTTTTAATTAAAACCGATGGTCTTAGCATTTTTGTTTGTTTTTGTAATAATTAGTGCAATTTTCCCTCATTTCTGAAGAAAGGTCTGACTGGTATCTCGATCATGTTTAATTTGGATCGTTAATTCAAAAAACAAGTTTTATTGTCTAAAAAAACAATTTTCAGCTTTTATTTTCATCCCGAGATTATCTCAGTAATTATTTTTAGAATCAACGGCCTGAAAATAATCGATTGATTCTTTTGCGGGCGATTGTCCGGTTCAAGATACAACAAAAGTTTAAGCGCAGTAGTTAGCTTCCGTACACTCTTCTAGTTAAAAAAGAGATAAATCTCCCCCTCCATATCAGGTTTCATTGAAAAAAAATTCTAGAATCACTTCTTAAAACCTTAATATCAGTTTATTTTAATATTTAAATTAGAATTTACCTAAATTCAAAAAACATTGAGTACCACAATTGCATATATTTTTATGTTGAAAAAAATAGTTGGATCGATTGATTTCGGTGATAATATTACCGTTTAGCATTTAAACTAACAGATTTGTTTAACAGAAATTGACTTAATTTCATTTTTAATTTGAGTGTTATCCGTGATTTAAGCAAATTACAAGAAGTATTAATTTTATTTAAAGAAAACTTCTGTATAAACCAAAAGACAGAAAATGGGAACAAATTCAGTATTCACATTATATAAACATCATCATCGCTGGAAGTACATGAATGTCTAACAAAGAAATCTTGTGGTATCAATATGAATCCTTTGCTCCTACCCTAAAATCTAATGGAAAAAAGAAAATGGAAATGGGAGAGGACAACGAGTGAGGTAGGTCAGTGAATGCCATTGGATCTTCTCGTAACCCGGATATAACAAAAAACAGCCGCAAAAATAGCAGTGACAAGGCCACCAATAATCATACCCCCACCAGCCACTGATTTATCAGTGTGATGCTTTCCCATCCGTCGGATTGAAGGAGCTTCAGCCACTTGGGATCCTTCACTGCCCATGAATGTCTCTGCCTCTGGGGCTCTAGCAACAAACTCTTCTGCTATTCTTCTTACATTTTGAAACTCAACCCTTAATGGGTTCAATTCTTTTGTCTCAAAATTTTGAGCCAAAGCTTGGATCGCAAAGATCTCAGCTAGAATCAAGCAAACCACACAAATCCTACCCATGTTTTTCTTAAACCAATATTGAATTCCTTGAGACCAGGGAAGGCTTCACTAAATCTGGGATTCTAGAGAGAGAGAAAGAATGAATGAGAGAGAGAGAGAGAGGGATGATGGGGTTGAGTGGAAATCTCTGCTGAAACTGTAATGAGAGAGTAAAGGGTCTTGGGATTGGCTTATATAGAGGGAAATAAGATTCATTTAGGGAAGGGAAGGAAGTGGACGTGTGGATTTGAAGCTCTGAGGAAGGTTCATTCGAAACTGGGTCCAGTCCACTCAGTGTGAGAGTTTTAAATAAAAATTTTAATAGATTTTTTAGAGAGGTGAAGTAGGTTAAGGAAGACACCTGTTTTCTTGCTACTAGAAGACAGGGCTCTTACAACTGGATCCTCTGCTTTTCCTTAGTTGTTTTTTCTGCTGCAACCTATGGGTGTCAGATAGAGACAAAATTGAGATTTTTCTATTATAATTAAACAGTATCCTTAAAATATAAAGTGGATGTATACTACTCATAACCACATTATTTATTAAATTTGTTGTCAATTATTTAAAAAATTTAATCTGTGATTAAGAGAATTTATGTATTTAAATTGTTATTAACGCGCACTTGCGTTTATGTGTATGCCTGAAATTTGTTAACAGCCCTTAAACGTGAGAATGTATTTTTTTAATTGAAGAGAAAATTGTTAATGTGAGAGAAAGTAGTTTAAATCTGTAGATGCAAGTGACAGTACGTGAGGTGCACGAGTGGTTAGTCCTAGCTCGTGACTAGAACAACAGCTGAGAACTTCGAGAAAGACGCCGGGAGGTGAGAGGAGAGCACTCTAGACACTCAAGAGTTGTGACAAATGCCTGCTCTCTCTCTAGAAGTGAGAGTTTCTCACTCTAGAAATGATGGCTTCTCTCTCTAAAGTGAGAGCATCTCTCTCTCAATTTCCAATCCTCTCAAATAAAGGAGGAGTCCTCATTTTATAGGTGAACAAAAGGAGGGGGACCATTGCAACTAATCCCTTGATTAGTTGCAAGCCCGCCAAACAAATCACGCCACCTAAGCTGACTGATCATATTTAGGTGACTAAGAAGAGGATTACACATGAGCCAATCGGGTGGTGCCATGTGGGTCTTTACGTAATGACCATAATCTAGGGAGAACACGCCTAGCCGGTGAGACGCGACGACGGTGTTCACCCAACGCCTTCTCTACAAAGGCTCTCTCAAACAAAACCTCTCTCCAAGGTGGGAGAGTAGCACACCCTCGATGTCTGGAGTGGTCGTACCGAGGGGGTATGTCCCCCATCTAGTACAACGTAGCCTCGCCCTTAATCCTGTCAGTCCATAGCCTCCCTAACGTTCCCAGGCAACTATACGTCCACCTTCGTCTTTGTCACTTGACTTGGTAGTTTGTGATGTGCTGACTCGTTGTGGTATGTAGCAGTGTGTCTACAAGTTGCATTACGGAGGGAGATCAATGCACCTCCATGGTACACCTGTGAGAGCGACATCAATGGTGCTACCATGGGGGTGACATCAATGGTGCTACCGTAGGGGTGACACCCCATGATGCTGCCATAGGGATGACCCTCATGAGTACCTCAGTGGCGGCACCCCATGGGGTGCACCACGGTGGTGGCACCCCAAGGGGTGCACCTCCGCGGTGATACCGCACGGTACGTCCTTGGTGGGGACACTCCTGATACGCGTGAGAGTTGCGCTTTGCAGGTAGTCAACGTTGAGGTCATCAACCGTCATGTACATTTAGTCCCCTGTGCAAGCACGATGCAGAGTAATCGGTCTTGTACACAATTTCAATGTAGTAATTAGTTGTATTATGAAGTCCCTGATCACTTGATCGTTCCGTTACGTGGTGATGCGTCGATCCGCCATGTCCGCACCAGAAAATCTTATCTTATAAATTTGACCTCATATAACAGGGAAATGCCTACACCACGCAATTGAAAAAAATCAATTTTTTTTGGAATTTTTTTTGGGAGTCCCCACTCCCTTCTCCCTCTTTTGAAAAGAAAAAAAAATCGAGTCGAGTGGCGACATGAAGTAGTGAGGGCAAGCGTGATTGAGCTCAACTTGGTCCACGGGATGGGCCTTGGCCAGCTGCTTGGCCAATGCCGTCACTGAACCTCAGTGGCGGACATCAATTTGAAATTTTTTTTGGGAGTCCCCACTCTTTTCTCCCTCATAAAAAGGACTACAAGCTCCACCTACCCTTCTGCCTCCAAATTTAAAAAAAATGTACATGAGGGTTGATGATCTCAACGTTGACTACCCGCAAAGTGCAACTCTTACGACGTATCAGGAATGTCCCCACCAATGACGTACCATTGAGTGTCGCTGCTGAGGTGCACCCCTTGGGGTGCCACCGCCGAGGTGCACCCAATGGGGTGCTGCCACCGAGGTGCACCCAATGGGGTGCTGCCACCGAGGTGCACCCAACCACCGAGGTGCACCCAATGGGGTGCTGCCACCGAGGTGCACCCAATGGGGTGCTGCCACTGAGGCGCACCCCTTGAGGTGCCGCCACTGAGGTACCCATAGGGGTCATCCCCATGGGGTGTCACCCCTCATGGGTGTACCATGGAGGTGCATTGATCACCTTCCGTAATGAAACTTGTAGACACACAACTACACTACCACAATGAGTCATCACATCACAAACCATCAAGTCAAATGACAAAAATGAAGGTGGACGTATAGTTATATGGGAACGTTTGTGGCTATGGACTGACAGGATTAGGGGCGAGGCTACGTTGTATTAGGTGGGGGACATACCTCCTCGGTTCGACCAATATAGACATTGAGGGTATGCTATCCTCCCACCTTCAGGAGGGATTTTATTTGAGAGAGCCTTTGTAGATGAGGCGTTGGGTGAACACCGTTGTCGCGCCTCACCGGCTAGGCGTATTCTACCTAGATCATGGTCATTACACAAAGACCCACATGGTGCCACCCGATTGACTCATGTGTAATCCTCCTCTTACTCACCTATGCATGATTAGTCAGCTTAGATGGCGCGATTTGATCGGCGGGCTTGTAACTAATCAAGGGAATAGTTGCAATGGTCCCTCTCCTTTTGTTCACCTATAAGGAGAGGACTCCTTCATTTGAGAGGGTTGGAAATTTATAGAGAGAAGCTCTCATTTATAGAGTGAGAAACTTTCACTTCTAGAGAGAGAGAACAAGCATTTTTCACCACCCTTGAGTGTATAGAGTGCTCCCCCTTCACCTCCCAGCTTTCTCCCCGACGTTCTTAGGCGTTGTTCTGGTCACGAGCTAGGAGTAGCCACTGCTGCACCTCACCCACGTGACACCCTTGCATCTATAAAATCTATGAGACAACAAAAGGTTACGGTATTTTTTTTGGCAATTAAAAAAATGTTACAGTAGCATCTCCATGTATCCGTTGTATGACATCAAGTTTGAGTACCTAACCGTAAAAAAAAAAGTTCTAGTACCTAGACCTTCACTTACAGAATATTATTCTTAATTATAATGGCTAAAATATAAAATACATAATTGTACTTTGACTAAAATATAAAATATACCTCTAAACTTTTTTTCATATTCTTATACCGCTATAATTTGAAAATTGTAAAAAAAACACCATTCCGTTAAATTAAAACGTTAAATTTAATTGTAATTTTTTTAATACAAAAATACCTCTCCCTCCTTCTTCCTTCCTATTATCTCTAGTATAAAAGATACCCATCTTTTTCATCTTCTTCTTTCCTTCTCACTTTCACCACCAAAACCATGTATAGATGTAAAGGTGTGACGTGGGTGAATGCGAGTGTGGTCTAATCTTAGCTTGTGACTAGAACAATGCTTGATAACGTCACGGAGGACACTGGGAGGTGAATGAGGAGCACTCTAGACACCCAAGAGTGGTGGCAAATATTTTATCTCTCTCTAGAAGTGGAAGTTTTTCACTGTAGAATGAGAGTTTCTCTCTCTAGAATAGGAGCTTCCCTCTCTAAAGTTTCATTATTCTCAAAATGAAGGAGGGTCCCTTCTTTTATAGGTAAATCCCTTTGATTAGTTAAAAGCCCGCCAATCAAATTGTCCCTCCTCAGCTGACTAATCATGCTTAGGTGGGTAATAAGAGAATTTCACACATAGTGACAATGATATTGGAGAACATGCCTAGCCGGTAGGGTTCAACGATGATGTTCACCCAAAGCCTCTAAAAAATCTCTCTCAAACGAAACCCCTCCCTAAGATGGGAGGATAACACACCCTCAATGTGTAGAGTGGCCGTACTAAGACGTATGTATGTCTCCTTCCAATACAACGTAGCCCCACCCCTAATTCTAACAGTCCACAGCCTCACAAGCATTCCCAGGCAACCATACGTCCACCCAAGTCTTTTTCACTTGACTTAGTGGTTTGTGATGTGATGACTCATTGTGATAGCAGAGTGATACGTTTTGTCTGTTGTACATCATTGTTATCTTCGAGTTGCATTACGAAAGGTGATTCAGACACCTCCATGGTACACCCATGAGGGTGACAGCAATGGTGCTACTGTGGAGGTGACATGAACGACGCTATTGTGGGGGTGACATCAATGACGCTACCCTAGGGGTGACATCCCATGGTGCTGCCATGGAGACGACCCCACGAGTAACTTAGTGGCGGCACCCCATGGGGTGCACCACAGTGACGGTACCCCAAGGGGTGCGCCTCAATGGCAGCACTCCTTAGTGAATCTCAGTGGTGACACTCCGTAGTGCATCTTAACGGTGACACTCCATGAATTATCCTTGGGGGAGAAACTCCCGATACATCATAAAAATTACGTTTCACGAAAAGTTAAGTTGTCAATCCTCATTTACATCACGTTGATCCAATTTCAAAAGCATTCGGACAATTGAAATGTAATAAGGCTGAAACCATTTAATCTCAGTAATAGATTTGTTTTGTTTTGATTATCGACAAAAAAGTATGTTTTGATTACCGATAAAAAAAGTATGTTTTGATTGATACATACGCCTTTCAGGTTATTAGTTAATGGGATCGCAAAAAATTGATCAAACACAATATAGCCCACCATAGTCTTCCTGGGTAAACAGAAAATCAAGGAAACAATAAAAAAAGAAACTTAACTTTTTGGTGAGAAAGAGACACACCGCCATCACCTAATTGAATTTGAAAAATGAAACAAATAAAAAAAGAAATAACATTAACAAAAAAAATTCTGCAACATGGGTAAATTTGGACGGACCCGATTAGGGTTCTTTCTCGGTTGAAAGGAAAATAATTGAGGAAGGTATAGAAATGGAGATTTTACCAAACGAAAGAAATTATAGAAAATAATAAGAGAAGCCACAACAGAGGTACTAACACCTATCTTCTTTTTAAGTTTATCTCAGCTGATCCAACTATCGAAATAGATTTTCTTTTTCACAATCTATCTTAGCAATTTTTCTTTTTAATTTGGGAGAAGGAAAGAAAAAGATGAGTCTCCTTTTTATACCATACATAATGGGAAGGAAGATGGGGGTTATTTTATATTTAAAAAATTTACTATTAGTTTTAATGTTTTAATTTAACGGAATGATGATTTTTTATAACAATAAGAATATAAAAATATAAAAAAATATTTAAAATTATATTTTACATTTTGATCAGAGAATTTACTTTACATTTTAATCGTCTATTTTGTGATCGCATTTTAATTTTATTCCCAAAACAAAATCTCTCACTTTCTCGAGTAAGCCAGTAGATGGAATAACAAGATTTTGACTTCCAAGAATAAGGGTCGGTGGAAAGTAGCATCGATTCCCAAGTTTCCCTGACATCATTACTTGGATCATGCAGCCAACCGTCCATACTAAACCCTCACCCCATTTTCAACAAACAAACAAGAAAAAAAGCCAAAACAGCTTAAACATTGAGTCATTCTGTAATCTCTTCTAAGTATACATTAAGTAAATGCAAATGTGGTAAGGGTGAGTATAAAAGTGGTCTAATCCTTAATAAGTCAGTAAAGCAATGTCTGAGAACATAGGGAGGTGAAATAAGAGTACTTTGAACATTTAAGGGATGTGACAAAATGTTCTATGTGGAAGGGAATGAAGCTCTCTCAAATGTAGGGTTTTTTTTTGTTTATCAAATAAGAGGAGAAGACCTCTTTTATAGATGATATGAAGGGGACCATCGTAACTAATCTCTTGATTAGTTACGGGATCGCTTAACCAAGTATATCACTTCAGCTAATCACCTCAGCTAATCAAATATATCATCTCAGCTAATCGTGCTTGGTTAAGCGATCCCGTAACTATTCAAGAGATTAGTTACGGTTGTCCCCCTTATATCATCTATAAACTGAGGTCTCTTTTTATTTGAACAACAAGAAAAACCCTACATTTGAGAGAGCTCCATTCCCTTCCACAGAGAGCATTTTGTCACCTCCATTGAGTGTTCAAAGTCATCCCCCTTCACTTCCCAGCATCCTCTTAAGCATTCTCAAGCATCACTCTGGTGACTTGCTAGGGATGAGACTACTCTTGTACTCACCCTTACTACCTTTATATTTACATTTGACGATTCCACTGGGGAATGGTTTATCTTTCGAGCAAGTTTTCCTTTCTTTCTTTTTGGTTTTCAGAAAACCACCATGGTTGGACGTGGAAAAGAAAGGATAGCTCTGTTACACACGGAGAGAGATGGACCATTACTCAATGATGAATGCGGCAAAAAGGAGGAGAGAACCTTTTGTGAACCACCACTAGTTGTTCCATCCTGACAAGCGCAAGAATAAGCTGAAGCCATTCGGGAGCTCCAAGCTTCCAACACCAAGATGAAGTGAATCATTGATACTCTGACTTTATACATCAATGCTTCTTCGTCACAACACCCGCCACCGTCACTACCACTCTTGGGTTTAGGTGCTCTGCCGTCCTCTGTTGTAGGCGCTCGGTCATCCTCTGTTATGGGTGGTCAACCATAAAAATTTTCCTAGAACTAAGCTCAACTTAATATTCAAGGAAATACCCAAACTATTGTGTAAAATAACGTTGTACCACCACATCCGCCTTTCATAATCAGCTGTTTGCCTAGACCCACTACCATTGCTGATGTCTCACCTCTAGAAATTTTCACCCCCACCACTATCTCGGATAGCACATACCAATCTTACCCCAAACATAAACAATACCCACATCGAGAGTATGCACCGCCAAAGTTTTAAAAATACAATGGCAGAAATGGTATGCCAAAGAGCATGTGATACATTTCATTGACAACATGGGGCCCTACGACTATGATAATTCCATGCGTTTGAGGGAGTTTTCCAAGTCCTTGACGGAACAAGCCTACACCTGGTATACGAGCTTAGTGCCTGAGTCGATTTTGACATGGGCGCAAATGGTGTCGACCTTTTTGGCAAAGTTCTTTATAATAAAGGAAAATACTAGCATCTTGGTCCTTGAAAGGAAAAAACCATATGATGAGCTAGTATCATCATTCAGTAATTCAAGGAGAAATCCATGGATCGTCAAGAGGATTGCAAAGAGGAGGACCCTGTGAAGATGTGCATTGGGGGACTGTTGGACGGTTACAAAATCTACCTTGAGAATTTGGGAATCATCACTTTCGCACGCTTGATTGAGGCGTCAAAGAGAACAAGCGCTTCCGTGTGTAAGCCACGACAACCAAAAAGAGGTGACCGTCACGACCGACCTTGGAGACCCTCCACATCACGGTACCATCCTCAAGTAGGGGTCGCACAACCGCAAAGGAGCTATCATAAGAGAAACATGGATGAAAGAAATGACTCACCACCTTTCCCTTGCACCCCAGATGAGGTGGAAGCGCTATTGGATGTGTGGATTAAGGACAAGGAAATTACCTTACATTGGGTCACCATGTTACCTACAAGGAAGGAAAGGAATTCCCTAAATTTCTGCCGCTTTCATCGCACCACAATGCATCCCACCTAAGAATGTAAGTTTTTGAGGAAGTTCTTCGATGAGAAATTGAAGAAGGGTGATATCATTACGAAAGATGTAGCATGCTAATATCAACCAGATTAGTACCGGAAAAATTGGATCTACATCATACATTACCATAGTAGAGGAAGCAGATGAGGAAGCAACCATATGCGGGACGCCGCCATCATAGAAAAACTTTTAAATTCAAGGACTTGTAAGAAATTTTTTGATACGATCGGGTTGGATGATGTTGTACAGCGTCAAGTCTCCAAAACGCTAATGGATGTCTCTCAGCAAAATTATGCTCGGATGAGTTGTAGCTTTTCACAGCCGCCATTGAGTAGGATGAGGTGGAATGAGAAGAGTACTATCACATTCACCAATGTTGATCGCCATGCCAAGATGATGGGGCAAAACCACTCCTCTATGTGGAGGCAACGGTCAATGGTGTATGGGTGAGGTGCGTCCTGTTAGATAGTGGCTAGTGAGTGAATGCCATGTCATATGCTACCTTCAAGGCGGGTGAGCATCCCAGAGAAAAGACTAGTGTGACAATCAATTATTGTCATAGGTTTCTCATCGACAAGTATGAAGACAATGTGTTATGTCAATGCGGAGTTATAGGTTGGGTCGATAAGAACCACAAATTTCTTTCATGTGATCGAGTATAATACGGTCTATCATATACTGTTGGGGAGGCCATAGATTCATGACCATGAGTGTGTCCCGTTAACCTTGCATCGGTTCTTGAAATCACGTTGGTGTGGCAAGAACATTACATTGGCGGCTACCAATGCACAGTTTGATGAGACCGAGGCTCACTGTATAAAGGAAAATGGTTTTTTATGAGCTTACAGTAGCAGATGCCGCTTCACCCAGAAAGATTAAGGCCACCCCTTTGATAAAGTGGGAAGTTGAGAAAGGAAATGAAGTACTTATGTTAAGGATAGAGTTGGTAACCCGCGTGACACTACCAAATGGGAAAAGGGCATACTGCTTATGATGGTGTGGGGGTTCAGGTGCACAGTCTGATCCCCTGATGGTGGAAAAGACGAAGATATAATGACGGAGGAGGCATTCGCTAAGTCATAAGGGGTTATGCAAGAAATTTATGTGATGAATTGTGAGCCACCAGAGGTGTCTCTATCCATCACCATCACATGAGGAGCTAGATGAGGTCATTAGTGGGGAAGGGAACACAAATAGATCGATGTTCCTAGCAAAAGGTTTGGATAGTCAACAACGAGATGACTTGATAAAGCTTTTGAATGAATTTGAGGATGTCTTCCCATGGTCATATTTTGAGATGTCGGGGTTGGATCCTACCTTGGTGACGCATAAGCTAGGGGTTTCTGAATAATGCACACCCGTTAAGCAGTAGCCCCGTCACTTTTGCCTTGAGGTTGAACTGCAGATTAAGTTTGAAATTTCAAAGCTCATAGAGGTGGGTTTATCAAGCCCATCAAACATCCTACGCGGTGAGCAAGCATCAGGCCCGTGAAGAAGAAAAATAGCTAGATCCAATGTTGTGTTGTTTTTAGGGACCTAAATAAGGCACACCCTAAAGATGACTTCCTGCTTCCTAATGTAGACACCTTGGCGGACGCCACGGCGTAACATGAAATGTTATCTTTTATGGACGGGTTTAGTGGGTACAATCAAATTAGGATGGAAATGAGAACTGATGAGAAGACTGCCTTCAGGACACCTTTATTAGGGATATGCCACCACCACAATCCGTGAAGGAGTTGAAGGCGTGGTTAGGAAAGATATCCTATGTTTGCTGGTTCATCCCCGCCCTTCCAAAGTCTATTAGTGACATACAACCACTTTTAAAGGGAGGTTGAATTTTTCGTGGATAGAGGAGCACCAACGAAAATATGATGCCATCAAAGATCTACTCTTGGCACCCACCACTATGGTATTGCCGCTTGGTGACAGACCATTGCTACTTTACATCACCTCAACCTCTAAGTCCATTGAAACGTTGTTAGCTTAAGAAAAGGGGAGGCAGAACGCCTAGTGTATTATTTGAACATGTCCTAAAGGATGCCGAGCTTAGATATTCTCCTTGTGAAAAGCATTGTCTTGCTCTTGTATTCACCTAACCGTGTAAACAAAACCAAAAATCTCACCAAACCAAATTGAACCACACCGTACCACACTGGCTCAGTCGATTAACATATTATTTATATTTCCATCAGTTTGAAAGTGATAAAAACCGTAATTTTTGAATCGGTTTGCGGTCTAAGGAGATGAAAACCACGAGGAACCGAACCGCACCGATATATACTAAATAGGGTATACTTATTTAACAAATGAGGGGTTTGCCTAGTAGAAGATGCCACCTTAGAAATGTTTTAGATATGGCTAGAGCGCGAGTTTGACTCATTCCCCATACATTTCACATTACGTTTTCTTTTTATCATTTCAAACTTTATGAAACCTTAACTATAAATTGCTCTCTTTTACTAAACGCACACATTTCTCTTCCCTCACCTCTCCATCTCTCTTCCCTCCCCCTCTATCTTGTCTCTCTCTCCATCTCACCTCTTTATCCATCTTGTCTCTCTCTATCCATCTCACCTCTCTGTCCATCTTGTCTCTCTCCATTGTCTCTCTAAATCGTCTTTCCCTCTGTTTCGTCTCTCTTCCTTCTACGTCATTCTTGGCTCTCTCCATCCTACCTCTTCTCTGAAATATCTTGCCATTAATGAACTTCTTATGGCCAGCGGCAGCCAGCTCTTACAATCGATGAAGACTTTGTGTTCATCTCTTTCAAATCTGAGCCAAAACTCACACTGAAGGTTTTGTGTTCATCTCGTACAGATCTGGTAGAATGAGAGATTGTTAACTTTTTAGATGATTTGGTTTGTTCTCTTTTTTTCTTTCAGAAATTTTGATCCTTTATTGTAAAGCTTTATTTTTTTTTCTTTTTTCTCAGGGAGATTTGATTTAGGTGTATTAGGTTTGTTTGTTTTTCCTGAGATTTTGATGTTTTCCACAATTTCCTTTCAATTTTAGTGAATCTATCAGTTCGATCCATTTTTTCCTGATTTTAGTTTATTTTTACGGTTCGGTTCGGTCCAGTTTGTGTACATTATTCGGTGCAGTTCAATTTTTGAAATGTAAAAACCGTAGTTGCGGCTCGGTTTGTTAATCTATCCTAAATTGAGCCGAACCAAACAACTTACACCCCTATATTCACCATGCAAAAAATCTTGACATTACTTGTTAGGCAACCGAATTAATTTAATAACTAAGTCCAACCCTGTTCGCTTTCTTTTAAATAGGCTTGCATTGAATGGGACACTTACTCGATGGACTATGTTTTAAGTGAGTTTGACATTGCACCCCTTACCTCAAAGGCTCAAAAGAGTCAATCTTTAGCTGACTTATTGGCTCAATTCCCAAGCGAGTCAAAACTTGTAGATCAGACCATACAAGGAGATCTATATGAAGTCAACAGTTGTGAGGGTACACCTTGGGCTTTAGCATTTTGCGAGTCATCAAATTATTTTAGTGGTGGAACAGGACTTGTCGTAGAAGATCCTTTGGAAACCATTTTCTCAATGGTGTACAAGTTGGTTTTTCCATGTACAAATAATGAGGCGGAATACGAAGCTATATTATTGGGGCTCCTGTATGTGAATGACAAGGGTGCTTCCTCTCTCAAGGTCAAAGGTGATTCCAACTTGATCATCAGCCAAGTTAGAGGGGATTTCCCCGTGAAAGAACCCACCCTTGCACAATACCGCCATAAAGTCCAAAAGCTTGTCGCTACATTTGATGATGTTATTTTCAAGCACACTCCCAGGTCTAAAAATTGCCATGTTGATGCCTTGGAACCTCTAGCCACCAAACTCCCACTTACCAAACCTATTCCAACCATCAAAGTTGTTGTTAAAACCACAACTGATGTGGCTGAAGGGAACTTTGAGCCACCATCCCAGGATTGAAGATACAAAATCAAAGCACAATTATCTCAAGGAGAAGACAATATGAACACGAAGTTGAGGAACTTCATTAACTTGAGTGGAGTCCTCTTCTACACGGGATCTGATTGGGTGCTTTCACGATGCATAAATTTAGAAGAAGGCCATGTTCACCTCCAACACCTGCATGAAGACTATTGTGCCATGGACGGACTACTCGTACATCGTTGTCTCCAAAGGATGGGTTTCTATTGTCCAAACATGACTATAGAGGCCATGGCTATACAAAAGAGTTAACTTAAGTGTCAATTAATTCCTGACCCCAATGAGGTTCATCTAGTGGAACGTGTGATGGATTGGCGACAACCTTAAATCTCATATTTGAAAGTTGGTACTCTCCCGTCGAGCATGGCGAACACCTCTATTATCAAGAGATGGAGTTCTCACTTCTTTTTGCTCAATGAATTACTGTGCAGGGTTAGTGTAGATGGTCGCCCCCTTAAGTGCTTGAGTATCAATGATCAACGAACTGGCATGGAGGAATTGCATAAAAGGGCATGTGCCGAGCACCAAGGAGGTAGGAGGCTATTTGAAGAATTACTCAGGTTAGGATATTATTGGCCTACCATGGAAGCGGATGCGTTGGACTATGCACGAAAATATCATGCTTGCCAAGTCTTAGGAAACGTCATACATGCACCCTCTGTATCCTTACACTCAAAAGAAGTTCCTTGGCCATTTCATACCTAGGCTCTAGATTTCATCGGACCCATTTCGCCTGCATCGATGGGTTACATATGGATCATTGTCGCTATAGATTGTTATACTAAGTAAGTAGAGGCAATACCTTTGAAGAAAGGGACTGGTGAATAGGTCTACAACTTTATTAAAGAAAACATCATCTGCTATTTTAGGCTACCAAAGTGAATCATCTCAGACAACGCTACAAC
This sequence comes from Datisca glomerata, assembly GCA_003255025.1. NCBI lineage: Eukaryota > Viridiplantae > Streptophyta > Magnoliopsida > Cucurbitales > Datiscaceae > Datisca > Datisca glomerata. Next base: position 1,336,539 of record QANY01000733.1, read on the forward strand.
ATTCACAAGCAAAGTAGTGGTTGAGCTCTTGGAAGCATATTACATCCGACATGATAGGTCCACTTCTTATTACCCTAAGGGGAAAGGTCAAGTTGAGGCAACCAATAAGATATTACTGAGGATGCTCAGTCGTATGGTTCACGATGCCGAGAATACCTGGCATGAGCTACTTATTTAAGCATTGCGGGTGTATTGGACAGTGAAACGATCCCCAACACAGGCAAATCCTTTCGCTTTAGTTTATGGTTGTCAATCGGTCGTACCAGCAAAAGTGATGGTGTCATTGACTAAGTTGTCATCTTAGGCAGGAGTTGAATGTTCCACCTATCTTGGTGATCTAGAGGCAATAGATGAAAGGAGGGATAAGGCCAAGGAAATCATCCAAGTTTATCAAGATAAGATGATCAAGACCTACAAAGCAATGGTGCGTTGCATGTATTCCACGAAGATGATCTGGTATTAAAGATGAAAGATCATGTCATGCGAGGCATGCATGCTCAAAAGTTCACACCCAAATAAGAAGACCCTTATGAGATAGTTTCTTTGGCCAAAAGCAGAATATTTTCGTTTGGTTGATCCCCGAACCAGGCACCCATTATCATTACACTACAAAAAATATGACATTTAGTAACCAACATTTTTTGCCACGAAGCTAATTGGTTACGTATTGTGAGCTTTAGCAATGATTTTTCATCATTGTTGCCATGTTGTTACCTGAATGAAGAAATAATTGAGCAATGACGCAATATAATTGTGGCTAAAGCTTGAGATCTTAAACCACTAAAAATAGGGGTGTTCGTGATTCGGTTCGGTTGATTTTTTGGTGAAAAATTGAACCAAATGGAAACTTAGATTAGACAATAAAACCGAACTGTTCAAGTCAAAAGAACCGAACTGAACCGAACTGTGAGTCTCGGTTTAGTTTTATTAATTAAATATAATTTTTAAATGATATTATTGAAAAAACTAATATGAAATCAAAGGTTTGTTTCGTTTTGGTTCGGTTTGAAAATCACCAAAATTTCAAACCGAACAAAAACTTCAGTTCTCTCATTATTCTGAACTGAACCAAACACATATAAAAAACCGATCGAAACCAATCATTTTCGATTCGGTGCAGTTCGGTCAAATAATTTTCACCCCGAACTAAAGCGACGATGATTTCATGGTGAAATACAAATATTAGCATAGAATTACAAAATGGTGGGGAATTGTACATATATTTTCATCTTTTGGCCACCATCTTTATATTTGGTTGCTGAAGTCTATTTTTTTTATCACGCAGTAATCGTGTAAATAATTTAGCAAATGAAAAAGAAATGTAAACGGTCAGAAAATTTTGCCCTAAAATATTTATACATCATAAATAATTTGTTTCTGCCAAAACTAATATAACTATAAACTAATGAGTAGTCGGATAAATTAAATATATTGGCACTTAATAAAAGACTAATAGGTTTTGAACAATTTTTGTTATATTTTTTTAGATTCTGTGCCCTCCATGTCTCTCCCCTATCTCTTCTCATTCCTTGCAAATTACCACACGATTAAGCTAAACAACTCCACGTCGCCACAACATGTCTCCCCTCTGGTTCCTATCTCCCTCAATTCAATTGGGTCTCCCAAGGTGGATTCTGTGCATTGGTCTCTATTTTTCTTTTAATTAGGTCTCTCTCGTCTGAGTTCACAGGATTATCTCTTTATCAATTACAGTGTTATCTCTCAGTTTGCTCTCTCAATTGGTTGGTCTCTCTCCCAATTTCAAAATTTCTGGGTCTATCTATACTTCACCAACGTCTCCAATTTCTATTTAATTGACTATTTGATTAATTAAAATTGCTAAGACTCTCTCTCTCAATCGGTCGGTCTCTCCCCCTCCTTCACTCAGATTTTGTGGGTGGTCCCTAATTTCAATCCAATTGTACGTCTATCTGATCCTCTAAACTTTGCCAAAATTCACAAAGCTTTCGATTGTCTCTGCTCTTAGATCTATAGCTAATTTCTCTCCAATTGTTTATCAGAATGCACTAAAATAGTCAGCTTTTACAAAACTTCCTTACTAATTGCAATTGCTTGAATTTCTAATAAATTAGCCCAATAACAAGCATAAAAAAAATTCGAAAAAATCTATTGGACTAAAAGAAATCAATAAAAAAGTTCCTCGATGGTCATACCAATTAATCGACGATTTAGAGCAACAGGAAGGAGAAAACGAAGAAAGTATGGCAGATGATCATGAGATTCGTTCAAGAAAAGTCAAACGTGTAGTCATTTTTACTGATAACCTACAGAATAGTCATACTTATATTAATACCAAAGATACTAAAATCCTGATCAAACAAACGAAGTGGCTTTGATACGTTATTCACAACAATCAGATTTTCGTCGAGACGCAATCAAAGACTCTATGCGCGCTCAAAGACGTAAAACAGTTACTTGGAAACTGTTTCAGGCCAATGTGCATTCTCCTCTTTTTTGACAGAATAGACAAACCTTTTTTTTTCTTTTGATATCTCGGGGGTGATGAAAATTATTTATAGAAAGTGGATATGAAAAAATACAGAATTCACAATCTCGGATTCTACAGAGGAAAAAACAAGAGAAAGTGAGAAAAAAGAAGAGGCCATAAGAGAAAAGGATGATAGAAAGGTGAAAGCCTGTATAGAAATAGCAGAAGCCTGGGATAGCATACTATTTGCTCAAGTAATAAGAGGTTTTTTTGTTAGTAACTCAATCAGTTCTTAGAAAATATATTGTCTTACCCTCATTGATACTAGCTAAAAATATTATCCGTATGCTATTATTTCAATTTCATGAATGGTCCAAGGATTTTAAAGATTGGAATAAAGAAATGCATGTTAAATGCATCTATAATGGTCGTCAATTATTAGAAAAAGAATTTCCTAAAAACTGGTTAACAGACGGTATTAAGATAAAAAACCTATTTCCTTTTCGTCTGAAACATTGGCCCAGATCTAAGCTACAATCCCCTAATAAAGATTCAATGAAAAAGAGAGGACAACAAAATGATTTTTATTTTCTAACATTTTGGGGAATGGAAACTGAACTGTCTTTTGATTCTCTCTGAAAACAACTTTTCTTTTTTGAACCCATTTTTAAAGAACTTGAAAAAAAAATTCAAAAATTGAAAAAGAAACGGTTTCTAATACTAAGAGTTTTAAAAGAAAAAAACATGTTTCTAAATATCTCAAAAGAAAGAAAAAAATCGGTCATAAAAAACATTCTATTTCTAAAAGAAATAATAAAAGAACTCCAAAAAGGAAAGCCAATTCCATTATTTGAATTGAGAAAAATGGAAATATACGAATTGAATGAAGCTAAAAAAGAAAAATATTCGATAATGAGTAATCAAATATTGAGGGATCGTCCATTCCAATTCGTTTTATGGATTGGGCAAATTTTTCATTGAGGGAAAGAAAAATGACAGATCTGCCTGATAGAACAAAAACAATAATAAATAAAATTGAAAAAATTAGAAAAGACACGAAAAAGGAGTTTATAACTCCAAGCGTAAATATTAGTCCTAATCAAATTAGTTATGATGAGAAGATTCGAATCTCCATAAAATATTTGGAAGATATTAAAAAAAAAGAAATATTCGATTAATTCGTAAATAGAATCATTTTATCAAATTTATCGTTGAAAAGATATGCATAAATATCTTTCTAGGTATGATTAATATCCCTAAAATTAATGTACAACTTTTTCTTGAATCAATAAAAAAATGGAATAAATTCATTCCCAATAATGACTCAAATGATGAACAAATTGATAAAACAAATCAAAGTATAATTCACTTTATTTCAACTATAAGAAAGTCACTTTCTAATATTAGTAATCATAATGAAAATATTTTTGGGGATTTATTGTACTTGTCGCAAGCATATGTTTTTTACAAATTATTACAAATCCAAGTTCTTAACTTATCTAAGTTAAGACCTATATTTCAATATCATGGAAAATCTTTTTTTCTAAAAATGAACTAAAGGATTATTTTGGTGGACCACAAGGAATATTTTATTTTGAATTTAAACAAAAAAATCTTACAAATTCTGGAATGAATCAATGGAAAAATTGGTTATGGGGTCATTATCAATACGATTTATATCCGATTAGATGGTTCAGATTAATACCGCAAAAATGGTGAAATAAAGTCAATCAAGGTCGTATGGCCCAAAAGAAAGATTTAAACAAATGTGATTCATATGAAAAAGCCGATTAATTTATTATAAAAAACAAAATCATTTTGAAACATACTACTCATTATCGAATCAAAAAGGAAATTTTAAAAAATAATATATATATATATATATATATATATATATATATATATATATATNTCTATTTATAGATTACCAGTACAAGTAAATAATAAGTAAGAAAGTGATTCTAATTACAACACAGATAAACGAAAATTATTTAATATGCTGGAAGATATCCCTATCAATAATTATCTAGTAGAAAATGATATTATAGATAGGGAAAAAAATCCAGATAGAAAATATTTTGATTGTTAAATTATCCATTTTTGTCTTAAAAAGAAAGCCGATATTGAGGCCTCGATCAATATGAAGGCCGACACCAACAGTAATAAAAATCCTAAAACTAGGGTTAATAATTATCAAATAATTGATAAGATCGATAAGAACGGTTTTTTTATCATACAATTCCTCAAGATCAAAAAATAAACCCATCCATTCAAAAAAGATTTATTTTTGATTGGATGAGAATGAATGAAGAAATACAAGATCGTTCCATATCGAATATGGAACTTTGGTTCTTTTCAAAATTTGTGAGACTTTATAATGTATATAAGATTAACCCGTAGATCATACCAATCAAATTACTTCTTTTAAATTGGAATGTAAATGAATATTTTTATAGCATCGAATGAAAAAACTCTGGAATTAGAAGAAAATAAAAATCAAGGCAAAAAAGAATCTGCGTCCCAAGAAGATCTTGAATCAGCTCTTTCAAACTAAGAAAAATATGTTGAAGAAGATTATGTGGGGTCAGATATGAAAAAACGTAGAAATAAAAAACACTACAAGAAAAATACGGAAGCGGAGCTTGATTTCTCCCTAAAAAGATATCTGCGTTTTCAATTGAGATGAGATGATTCCTTAAATCAAAGAATGATCAATAACATAAAAGTATATTGTCTCCTGCTTAGAGTAATAAATCCAAGAGAAATTGATATATCCTCTATTCAAAGGAGAGAAATGAGTCTAGATATTCTAATAGTTCAGAATGATTTAACTCTTATAGAATTGATGAAAAATGGAAGATTGATTATCAAACCTGTTAGTTTATCTGTAAAAAATGATGGACAATTTATTATGTGTCAAACCATAGGAATTTTAATAGTTCATAAGAATAAGCACCAAATTACTCAAAGATACTAAGAAAAAGATATGCCGATAAGAAGAATTTGGATGACTCCATTGCAATACATAACAAAACGACGAAAATAGATACAAAAATAATTATGATTTACTTGGTCCGGAAAACATTTTTCCCCTATAGTTCATAGAGAGTAGAGAATTCTAATTTGTTTTAATTCTAGGAATAGAAATGATATCCATAGAAATACAGGATTTTACAATACAAATAAGGTGCAAAATAATGGTAAAGTTTTAGATAAAAGTAAACATCTCGAAAAATATAAAAATCAACTAATGAAATTAAAGCTATTTCTTTGGCCAAATTATCGATTAGAAGATTTAACTTGTATGAATCTTTATTGAATTGATACCAATAATAGCAGTCGTTTTAGTATGGTAAAGATACAGATGTATCGACAATTGTAAATTCATTAATGCAACAATTTCCCTATATTTCCTGTACCTACCATATCGGGTATATGAAGACAAAGAAATACACATCTGCATTATCTTACATTCTTATACATGTTAGTACTTTCATTCATGATGTATCAATTAAATATAGAAATGAATCAAGAAATTCTTCTTATTCAAATTTGAAATTTGAGTTTGAAGTCTAAATATTTTTTGTGCGTGCAAAACTATGCCATCTTTTTTTATATCCGAATCTCATTTCAAAATGGGATTGCTTATTACTTATTAACTAATAAAAGAATTTTTTTTATTAATTTGACAAAAAAAGAAAAATAGGAATTCTTAATGAAATTAAGATTATTGCATATACCAAATTAAAATGAGTGGCATTATTATATTATTACTGATTAATAAATATATATATAGATAAAAATATCTAAAAAATAAAAAAAAGAGGAAGGAGATTTGATTTTATGGTAAAAGATTCATTCATCTCAATTATTTCGCAAGAAGAAAAAAAAGAAAACAGGTTGAATTTCAAGTATTCAGTTTCACCAATAACATACGAAGACTTACTTCACATTTGCACTTGCGCAAAAAAGATTATTTATCTCAAAGAGGTTTACGTAAAATTCTCACAAAAGGCCAATGGTTGCTGTCTTATTTGTCAAAGAAAAATACAATACATTATAAAGAATTAATTAATCAATTGGATATTCGAGAGTCAAAAACTCGTTAATTTTAAAAGTCATTTTGAATTATTTGATTTTTTCGATTTTAAATTTTGATGAACTGATTTTTGTTTTCAGCAATTCATGGAAAAATGAATCGAGGAAAAACTTATGAATGGACCAGCTCCAAGAAAAGACCTCATGGTAGTCAATATGGGACCCCAACACCCATCAATGCACGGTGTTCTTCGACTCATCGTTACTTTAGATGGTGAAGATGTTATTGTCTGTGAACCAATATTGGGTTATTTACACAGAGAGGTGGAAAAAATTACGGAAACTCGAACAAATATACAATATCTACCTTATGTAACACATTGAGATTATTTAGCTACTATGTTCACAGAAGCAATAACCGTAACCAGACCAGAACAATTGGGAAATATTCAAGTATCTAAAAGAGCCAGCTATATTAGAGTAATTATGTTGGAGTTGAGTCGTATAGCTTCTCATCTGTTATGGCTTGGCCCATTTATGGCAGATATTGGCGCACAGACTCTTTTTTTCTATATTTTCAGAGAAAGAGAATTAGTATATGATCTATTCGAAGCTGCCATCGGGATGAGAATGATGCATATTTATTTTCGTATCGGGGGAGTAACAGTTGATCTACCTCATGGCTGGATAGATAAATGTTTGGATTTCAGAGATTACTTTTTTACTGGAGTTGCTGACTATCAAAAACTTATTACATAAAATCCTACTTTTTAGAACGAGTTGAGGGAGTAGGCATTATTGGTGAAGAAGAAGTAATGAATTGGGGTTTAGCAGGACCAATGCTGTGAGCTTTTGGAATACAATGAGATCTTCGTAAAGTTGACCATTATGAGTGTTATGACAAATTTGATTGGAAAATTCAGTGGCAAAAAGAAGGAGATTTATTAGCTCGTTATTTAGTCAGACTTGGTGAAATGGCGGAATCCATATAAATTATTCAACAGGCTTTGGAAGGAATTCCACGGGGGCCCTGTGAGAATTTAGAAATCTGATATTTTGATAGAGAAAGGTATCTGGAATGGAATGATTTTGAATATCGATTCATTAGTAAAAAACCTTCGCCCACTTTCAAGTTGTTGATATTATGACAATATTTTGTAGCATAGATATCTTTATGGGAGAAGTTGATCGTTAAAATGATAATTGATACAATAGAAGTACAAGATATCAATTCTTTTTCCAGATTGGAATCCTTAAAAGTGGTCTATGGAATTTTATAGGTGCTTGTCCCTATTTTGACTCTGGTATTGGGAATCATAATAGGCGTACTAGTAATTGTAGGGTTAGAAAGAGAAATATCCGCAGGGATACAACAACGTATTGGACCTGAATATGCCGGTCCTTTGGGAGTTCTTCAAGGTTTATTAGATGGTACAATACTACCTTTTAAAGATAATCTTATTCCATCTAGAGGAGATATTCATTTATTCAATATTGGACCATCCATAGCAGTCATATCAATTCCTTTTGGTTCTCGCCTTATTTTAGCTGATCTCAATATCAATGTTTTTTATGGATTGCCATTTCAAGTATTGCTCCCATTGGACTCGTTATGTCATGATATGTGTCAAATAATAAATATTCCTTTTTAGGTGGTCTACGAGCTGCTGCTCAATCCATTAGTTATGAAATACCATTAACTCTATGTGTTTTATCAATATCTCTACGTGCAATTCGTCGAGACATAAACTTCTCCCACTTCCATTTTTACAGTTTTGAGAAAATAAAGAGGTGGAATGAATTGAATATATATCTTCATTTTTATATTCATTATTTGGATTAATGAACTAAATCATATAGTTATATGAGTGAAATAAAACAACTTCTAGAAATAGAAATTCACAGTAAAAATATTGAGTCTCATTTTCTATGTATAAGAATTAAGCTGAAATAAACATAACCGGAAGAAAATGTTTGTCCCAAGATTGGTTGATTAGTCATCCTGTCTTGAAGCGAACTCAAAAGATCAACCATATTGAGTTTTCACTATTATTTGTATGTACCAACATACATACATTACCATAACACAGCGGATCGATCAAAACTGAGTGAATGGTTAGAAACACCAAGATATGCAAAGGATTAGTAACGGAGATTTTGTATTTGTAAATTATCCAAATGAAAAGGACATTTTTGTAAAATGCATAATATAAAATAAATACTAATTGGGGCTTTAAATTGGTAGAAATGATCAGGCAGTACTTCTCACGATTCTGATCTAGAGTATGCTCCTATCCACTCATTAAATAAATAACTATTGTAAACGAAATAATCCCTTATTTAGTAAGTTCCATTATTCTCAGAAAGAAGACTAGGAATGAAAAAAAAAGATCTGTTTTATTCTTTCTTATCTCCATCCTATTCCTATATTCATTTTCTTTACTATATCCATATTCATAAAAGATAGAATTCGTGTCAAAATTCATGAACTAATTGAATGGCTAATTCTTTTTCGTAATCGAAAACCACGGGTTATTGATATTTCTAAAAAGAGTATTTTAGTGAAGAATTAAGTTATTACTCAACCAAGAAAAATTTTAATTTTAAAGAATAAGATAAATTCAGAAGTACTTTTATTATTTATTATGAGAACAGACAAAATTCAATTGGTTTAATTTGGGGACGTCGATAGATAGATTTTCATCCTATACTATCCTAAAACATACATATCAAGATAAATAATACCGACCCACTCCTTAGATTTATTTAGGGACTTCGAGGAGCTGTATGAGGTGAAAATCTCATGTACGGTTCTATAATAGAGATGAGAATAGTGATGTTATTGCCGACTATAATTATCTAACAGTTCAAATATAGTTGATATAATTGAGACTCAATCAAAATATGATTTTTGGGGGTGGAGTTTGTGGCGTCATCCTATAGAGTTTCTTATTTTTCTAATTTCTTCCTTAGCAGAATGTGAGAGATTACCTTTTGATATACCAGAAGCAGAAGAAGAATTAGTAGCGGGTTATCAAATTGAATATTCGGGAATCAAATTTGGTTTATTTTACGTTGCTTCCTATCTAAATCTATTAGTTTCTTCATTATTTGTAACAGTTCTTTACTTGGGTGGTTGGGATATCTCTATTCCTTACATATTAGTTTATGAGCTTTTTGAAATAAATAAAGCATGTTGAATCTTTGTAATGACAATGGGTATCTTTATTACATTAGCTAAAACTTATTGGCTCTTGTTCATTTCTATAACAACAAGATAGACTTTACCCAGACTAAGAATGGATCAACTATTAAATCTTGGATGAGAATTTCTTTTACCTATTTCACTTGGTAATCTCTTATTAACAACTTATTTCCAACTCTTTTCACTGTAAAAGAATAGAATATTCTATATTCCTGACTTGTCTCAAACAAGAGAAAGAAACAAACATAAAATTATTTGTAGATATTACAATATGTTCCCTATGGTAACTGGGTTCACCAATTATAGTCAACAAATAGTACGAGCTACAAGGTACATTGGTCAAAGTTTCGTGATTACTTTGTCCCATGCAAATCATTTGCCTGTAACTATTCAATATCCTTATAAAAAATTAATCACATCGAAGCGTTTCCGAGGTCGAATCCATTTTGAATTTGATAAATGCATTTTTTGTGAAGTATGTGTTAGTGTATGTCCTATAGATCTACCTATTTTTGATTGAAAATTGGAAACTAATATTCGAAAGAAATGATTGCTTAATTACAGTATTGATTTTAGAATCTGTATATTTTATGGTAACTACGTTGAATATTGTCCAACAAATTGTTTATCAATGACTGAAAAATATGAACTTTCTACTTATGATCGTCACGAATTGAAGTATAATCAAATTGCTTTGGGTCGTTTACCAATGTCAGTAGTTGACGATTATACAATTCGAACAATTTTGAATTCTCCTCAAATTCGAGTAAAAAAAGTAAATCTCTTGATTAAAGATTAATTAGAAATTAGTAAGGTTCCTTTTTTACTAAAGGAATGGGGTTTCTTTCATTTTTTTGTTTGGTCACTAACTACATACAAATGTAAACTATTGATTGATGCGAATTGCAGCTTCATTTTGATTGAAAATATATTAATAATATCTGGAATTATTTGGAAATAGATAGATAGTTTGAAATAGATAGTTTCAAACTATTCTTTCATTTCAGATAAAGAATCAAATGAATCCAATAAATCTACCTATATTAATTCACACCCCTTAAGATTTCATTAGGATTTAATTAGAAATTGATCATCAAATTTTTTTTCCTGGTCGAGTCAATAAGGTCACAAAAAACATTTTGATTTCTTTCTTATTGTACATATAATGGATTTTCCTGGACCGATACATGATTTTCTTTTAGTCTTGTTGGGATCAGGTCTTATATTAAGAGGTATGGGAGTAGTATTACTTACCAACTCAATTTATTCTGTCTTTTCATTAGGACTGGTTCTCGTTTGTCTATCCTTATTCTATATTCTATCAAACTCCAATTTTGTAGCTGCTACGCAACTCCTTATTTACGTGGGAGCTATGAATGTTTTAATCATATTTGCTGTGATGGTCATGAAGGGCTCAGAATATTTCAAAGATTTTAATCTTTGGACCGTTGGGAGTGGAGTTACTTTGCTAGTTTGGACAAGTATTTTTGTTTCACTAATGACTACTATTCTTGATACGTCATGGTATGGGATTATTTGGACTACAAGATCAAACTAGATTCTAGAGAAAGATTTGATAAGTAATAGTCAACAAATTGGAATTCATTTATCAACAGATTTTTTTCCTTCTATTTGAACTCATTTCGATAATTCTTTTAGCTTCTTTGATAGACGCAATTGTTGTGGCTCGCCAGTAAAAAATCTTTAGAACTAGCAACTGCAATCTCAATCTAACTTTGTTCTATGTTATCACACCCATTCTCCTTTAATTATATTTGAAGATTTTTTCTATGTATAAAATAAAAATAATTTTATTCGATCTATTCCCAATAGATTCAATTGGCTAGAAAAAGTACAGAACAAGGGAATAAAATGTTGTTCATATTGAAATGAATCAAAATTGATAAGGAGTTGGTCAATGATGCTCGAACATGTACTTGTTCTAAGTGCTTATTTATTTTCTATCGGTATCCATGGATTGATCACGAGCCGAAATATGGTTAGAGCCCTTATGTGTCTTGAACTTAAACTGAATGCAGTTAATATTAATTTCATAATATTTTGTGATTTTTTTATAGTCGCCAATTAAATGGGAATATTTTCTCCATTTTTGTTATAGCTATTGCAGCCGCTAATGCAGCTATTGGACAGCTATTGTTTCGTCAATTTATCGTCACAGAAAACAACTTGCATCAATCAATTGAATTTGTTAAATAAGTAGTATTCATTAGATAAATTCTTATGTTCATGAAAGGTGAATTATCTGTAGGATACGTAATGTATGATCATGTTTGCGAAAATGTAAGAAATCAAAGTATCTTGGCGCTATTGCATGAGTCAATCTGAAAGTAGATTGATTAGAAAAATTATGAGAATTTTTTGATTCATCTGGTATCTAAATATATGATTCATTTCAAAATTTACAAGATAAAAAATTTATGGTGTTCAAAAATTTATAGATCCAATGTCACATTTAGCAAATATTTATGATACATGTTTGGGGTGTACTCAATGTGTCCGAGCTTGCCCCACAGATGTATTAGAAATGATACCTTGGGATGGAGGTAAAGCTAAGCAGATTGCTTCTGCTCCAAGAACCGAAGACTGTGTTGGTTGTAAGGGATGTGAATCTGCTTGTCTGACGGATTTCTTGAGTGTTAGAGTTTATTTATGGCATGAAACAACTCGAAGCAAGGGTCTAGCTTATTGAGACGTTCAAGAAAACCCCACTTGAACACTTTTGATTTTTTTTACCGACAAAAACTCGTGCTCGAAAAAAAAAAGAAATATATATTTATTTTTGAACATGGGGTTTTCTAGTCCAAGAGTATCTTGTTTTTACTACGAATAATTTTCCTTGGTTAACAATAGTTGTAGTTTTACCAATATTCGCGGGTTCCTTACTTTTCTTTCTCCCTCATAGAGGAAATAAGGTAATTAGATTGTATGCTATTTGTATATGTGTAATAGAACTCCTTCTAACAACCTATGTATTCTGTTATCATTTTGAATTAGATGATCCATTAATCCCACTGACAGAAGATTATAAATGGATCCATTTTATGTATTTTTACTGGAGATTGGGAATAGATGGACTTTCTATAGGACCCATTTTACTGACGAGTTTTATCACCACTTTAGCAACTTTAGCGGCTCGGCCAGTTACTCGGGATTCTCGATTATTCCATTTCCTAATGTTAGCAATGTATAACGGTCAAATAGGATCATTTTTTTTGTGAGACCTTTTACTTTTTCTTATCATGTGGGAGTTAGAATTAATTCTCATTTATCAACTTCTATGCATGTGCGGTGGAAAGAAACGTTTGTATTCAGCTACAAAATTTATTTTGTACACTGTAGGTGGTTCCGTTTTTTTTTGTTAATGGGAGTTCAGGGTATCGGTTTATATGATTCTAATGAACCAACATTTAATTTTGAAACATCAGCTGATCAATCGTATCCTGTAGCACTAGAAATAATATTCTATATTGGATTTCTTATTACTTTTATTGTCAAATTACCGATTATACCCTTACATACATGGTTACCAGACATCCATGGAGAGGCACATTACAGTAATTGTATGCTTCTAGCCAGAATCTTATTAAAAATGGGAGCATATGGATTGGTTCGAATCAATAAGGAATTCTTACCTTACGCTCATTCTATATTTTCTCTCTGGTTGATGATAGTAGGCATAATTCAAATAATATATGCAGCTTCAACATCTCTTTGTCAACGTAATTTAAAAAAAAAAAAGAATAGCTTATTCCTCCGTATCTCATATGGGTTTCATAATTATAGGAATTGGATCTCTAAGCGATACGGGACTTAATGGAGCTATTTTACAAATAATCTCTCATGGATTTATTGGCGTTGCGCTTTTTTTCTTGGCGGGAATAAGTTATGATAGAATACGTCTTGTTTATCTCGACGAAATGGGTGGAATGACTATACCAATTCCAAAAATATTCATGACTTTCAGTATCTTATCAATGGCTTCCCTTGCATTACCGGGCATGAGCAGTTTTGTTGTAGAATTAATAATATTTTTTGGAATAATTACCAGTCAAAATTTCTTTTCATGAAAAAATTACTAATTACTTTTGTAATCGCAATTGGAATGATATTAACTCCTATTTATTCATTATCTATTTTACGCCAGATGTTCTATGGACACAAACTTTTTAATGCTCCAAATTCTTATTTTTTTTTATTTGGGACCGCGAGAGTTGTTTGTTTCAGTCTCCATCCTTCTACCTATAATAGGTATTGGTATTTATCCGGATTTCATTTTCTCACCCAAATGGGAAGGCATTCCATGAAGATGACCTGGTATTAATGGTGACAGATCATGTCATGCGAGGTATGCGCGCTCAAAAGTTCACACCCAAATGGGAAGGCCCTTATAAGATAGCTTCTTTGGCCGAAAGTAGAATATTGTTGTTTAGTTGATCCCCAAACCAGACATCCATTATCATCACACTACAAGAAATATGACATTTAGTAACCAACATTTTTTTCCACGAAGCTAATTTGTTACGTGTTGTGAACTTTAGCAATGATTTTTCATCATTGTTGCTATGTTATTACCATAATGAAGAAACAATTGAGCAACGGTTAAATTCATTGCTAAAATATATGTTTAGCAATGACACAATATGACTGTGGCTAAAGCTTGAGACCTTAAACCACTAAAAGTAGGGGTGTTCACGGTTCGGTTCGATTTATTTCTTGATGTAAAATCAAACCAAACTGAAATTTTGATTTGGCAATAAAACCGAACTGTTCATGTCAAAAGAACTGAACTGAACCGAACCGTAAGCTTTGGTTCAGTTCTTCGGTTTAGTGTTCTTAATTAAAAATAATTTTTAAATGATATTATTGAAAAAAATAATTTGAAATCAAAGTTTTGTTTCGGTTCGATTTGATATGAAATTATATATAAAAAATAAAAAAATAATATGAATTTAAACTTTCGGTTCTGTTCGGTTCAAAAACCACCAAAATTTTTCTCTCATTTTCCCAAACCGAACCGAACACATATAAAGAACCGACTGAATCAGTCATTTTCGGTTCGGTTCAGTTCGGTCAAATAATTTTCACCCCTAACTAAAAGGGTGGCTAAACATTAGGGTGTTATTAATTAAAAATAATTTTTAAATGATATTATTGAAAAAAATAATATGAAATCAAAGTTTTGTTTCGGTTCGATTTGATATGAAATTATATATAAAAATAAAAAAAATAATATGAATTTAAACTTTCGGTTCTGTTTGGTTCAAAAACCATAAAAAATTTTCTCTCATTTTCCCAAACCGAACCGAACACATATAAAGAACCGACTGAATCAGTCATTTTCGGTTTGGTTTAGTTCGGTCAAATAATTTTCACCCCTAACTAAAAGGGTGGCTAAACATTAGGGACGATGATTTTGTGGTAAAATACAAGTATTAGCAAAGAATTACAAAATGGTGGGGAATTATACATATATTTTCATCTCTTGGCCACCTTCTTTATATTTGGTTGGTTAAGTCTATTTTTTTATCATGCAGTAATCGTGTAAATAATTTAACAAATAAAAAAGAAATGTAAACGGTCAGAAATTTTGGTTCTAAAATATTTATACACCATAAATAATTTGTTTCTGCCAAAAATAATATAACTATAAACGAATGAGTAGTGGGATAAATTAAATATATTTGCACTTAATAAAAGACTAATAGGCTTTGAACAATTTTTGTTATATTTTTTAGAATCTGTTCCCTCCATGTCTCTCCCCTGTCTCTTCTCATTCCTTGCAAATTACCCCACGATTAAGCTAAACAACTCCACGTCGCCACAACATGTCTCCCCTCTCGTTCCTATCTCCCTCAATTCAATTGGGTCTCCCAAGGTGGTTTCCGTACATTGGTCTCTATTTTTCTTTTAATTAGGTGTCTCTCGTCTGCTGCTAACAAAACTGTTGTTTTCTTCAGTGAGCATGAACGAACAGAGCATTAGTTCTCATATTTGGGCAGACAAGCTCTGCCTTTTAAGTCTCATCCTGCGACTCTCTCTCTCTCTCTCTCTCTCTCTCTCTCTCTCAATCGGTCGGTCTCTCCCCCTCAACCCATGATCCTCTAAACTTTGCGATTTTGTGGGTGGTCCCTAATTTCAATCAAATTGTACGTCTGTCTGATCCTCTAAACTTTGCCAAAATTCACAAAGCTTTCAATTCTCTCTCCTCTTAGATCTATAGCCAATTTCTCTCCAATTGTTTATCAGATGCACTAAAATAGGTAGCTTTTACAAAACTTCCTTCCTAATTGCAATTGCATGAATTTCTAATAAATTAGCCCAATAACATCAATTGGTAAAAGTTCCTTTTCAATTACCCGTCTTTATTCCCGTTCTTTTAAATGCTAAAGCCTTTGGCTATAGATGGATTTTACATTCTTACACTTACAAAATTTTGAAAGTATTAGCTGAAATCAGAGACCGCTATGATAAATTTATTAACATGTTTATTTACTTTCACATATAAATTAAGTACCCAAAACCAAAATGCACCTTGACCAATACGATGTTCATCATGGTGAATCGTGTAGTGCAAACGAGTTTTTTACAAAATGAAATCTAGTGACAAAATCGAATCATGGCATTATGTATAATTTACAACGACTAACAATCATTGCTAAAATATATCTCGCCACAAGTTCATAGTTCCTTCCCAACTATATTTTTGCTGACGGAATTTTTCGTTGCATAATATATATTTAACCACGATTCAAATTCTTGCAAAAACATATATTTTGGAAACGAAGTCAAATATCGTTGCTAAAATCATTTTGCCACGAAAATATGACAACAAAATTAATTTCATTGCTAAATATTTTTGGTAATGAAATATGAACTTTTTTCTGTGGATATAGTTTTTGCAAAAGAGCACTTTGTTGTAGGGTCACCCATCAATTTAAAGTTTACTAAGAGATATTATACATAGACATTTTGTCCTTCCTGTGTATGGGGAATTTATTTTTGTCATTGCTTGAAAAAATAGCAAACAAGGCGACAAGGTGAGATATAAACCGACTGGCCCATCCTTTTGTAAACAGATTCTAAATGAATGAAGAACTCCAGAAAACTATACCTCTAAGTTATGTAACAAAATATTGCTATTGAACAAGACTTTGATGCCTCTCTTTGAGAACACCCATGATAAAAACAAAATATCATGCTTGGTACAATACAGGCTTTCTTGCCTACCCCCTTAAGAACACCTACGATAAAAATGGTTATTATGCTTGGTGCAATGTATAGGCTTCCATGCATCTCTTTGAGAACACTCATGATGAAAAAAAAATATTATGCTTGGTGCAATCCATAGGCTTTCATGCCCGTCTTTGAGAACACCCGTGATAAAAATGGTTATCATGTCTGGTGCAATATATAGGCTTCCATGCCTCTCCTTGAGAACACCCATAATAAAAATAGTTATCATACATGATGCAATATATAGGCTTTCATGCCTCTCTTTGAGAACACCCATGATAAAAAATAAAATATCATGCTTGGTGCAATACATATGCTTTCATGCCCGTCTATGAGAACACCCATGATAAAAATGGTTATCATGCCTTGTGCATTATATAGGTTTTAATGTCTATCCTTGAGAACACCCATGATAAAAATGGTTATCATGTCTGGTGCAATATTATAGGCTTCCATGCCTCTCTTTGGGAACACCCTTGATACATCACTTAGACCCTCATGCTTGGTCATAACGTAGATCCTCACGTTGTCCTATCGTGCCTAACGCCGTGAACGGACCCGCGCCTACAAGAAGAACACTCATTAGGAAAGTCATTTGTGTGCCTATCCCAACGGTGGGACTCACACGCCCCGGACACACCTAGTGTCGTGAATGAGCTCCAACACCTCTACGAAGAACATTCGCTAGGGGAGTTGGCGGGCAGGACAAAAAATACTCTGACACTGAAACTCATACACTCCCTCCAAGAGCACTCGCGATGGTATTATTACTCATAGTCTACACGAGAATAAGTAAGTAGATGATACATATACAAAAAAGGATAGTGAGTCAACATCCCACATATCAAGCAAGGAGATCTCATCTTATTCAAATATAAAGTTCATGATAGTACAAGTTATCATTAAGCCAAAATCACAAAAGGTAGGGGAGAAACAACTAACTACATACCCAAGAAACAAAAGCATAAAGTTAAGCGCAAGTTACAAGATGTCCTTGAGCCGAAACATTAAAATCTAAAAGAGAAGGGGTGAACGAAGCAGTCACAGTCGAGCTAAGTGCTCTAAAAAGCTCCTCAGAGTCAAGGCGAGTATAGTTGTTCTTCTCTTGGGCTTTCTGATGCTCATTGATTTCTACATTTAAGACTACTATTTTAGCCTCGGTCATCATCAACCACTCTTCTTGATGGCGACGTCGTTCTTCTAGGTGTAATATGTATTGCTCCCTTGCTAGTCGCCCGTGTAACCGTCGGGAGTCATGAATGGCAAGTCTCAGCCAACCCATCTATAGATCGAACATCTTAATCTCCCACTATATACTCAACAATTAAGACAACACTTATAAATTGGCGCTCTTATATTGAAGGTTTGCCAATATATGCAATGTATCGCGATAACGGTAGCACAAGATTGGCGAACATGCCTAGTAAACTGTAAGAAATGAAGGCCACACTCAGGGTGGGACTCTACCGCTTTACAAAGGTATGGAATCAAGTACTTATCCACCTAAATACCATTGTAATCTACCATTTTCTCCAAAAGATCCAATTTGTATTCTTTGGCACCATAACTATCATAATCGCCTTCACCGTTCCCAGACCTATCACCATCCGGCCTCTCTTCATTTGGATTTTGGGATAGATTCCTGATATGATCCCCATCACCTATGGGAGGATCCTCCTTAACAGAAGCTTGATGAGGGAGGATGCACCCGCTCCTGGCTCAAACTCATCCCTCACAGATATGCTATCTCGAGACTATAATCCAACAGCTACCTCACTAGCATCAACCATGTTTGTGAGCTCACCTGTTGTCTTTAAGAGGTGTGTTGCTGTAAAGGCCTCTTCTTCTTCTAACTCATGCAATACCTCTTCTATTGTCGCGGTCACCCCTCTCTCGATCATGTTGATGGATTCCTACAAGGATCAACAAACATGGGTTAGTAGGGTACTCAAAAGTAAGCTAGATCCCACTAACGAAGCACATAACTACAGTGTTACATTTTCCCTCGAATTGGAATCTCACATAAACTGGGACAAATCTACCTCTTCACGATGGCGTCATCAGAAGGGGAAGTTGCAGAATCAACCATGTCTTCCCTAACAATGGCAACCATGGGAACCATGGGAAGGACTTCGCGTTCAATAGAGAGAGATGAAGCCGAGTCACTTGATCCAGGCGCATGAGGAGACCACTGCAGCGACACTGGTATGATAAAATCCTGCACATGGAGCTGTTAGTTCAAATTTGGACTAAGAAAAATATATATAGGGATAGCGTAAACAAGCTGAAATAAGAACTCACATCCACATTGAGATTTAACTCGATACCTCCTAAGATAACTTGTGCGTGTCCGTTAGTCGCCTGCGCCATCGTTAGATCCTCCTCAGTAGGGACATGCGCCGTGCCAATCGCTTCGGTGGTAGGTTCCTGCTCCTAAGTCAAAAGAGAGGAGTGGTAAGCAACAATGTTTATAAGATTTTATATTTTTCAAAAGGAAAGAGAAAGAAGGAAAGGAAGAAAATATATACCAACACCCTCACCTTCTTGGCTTGAAGTAACTCAGTTGAGGATGTTCCCTCCGATGTTGGCACTGCCCTTTTCCTTTGCCTCAATGACCCAACACGCTCATCCTCACTATCAAATTGTCTTAAACGTGTTGTGGGACTCTGCAAATGAATATAAGCATCAGTTTTATAATTCATTGTAATAATGCATAGTAAATAATACATAGGAGAGTGGAAATCCTTATAGAAGTTTGATGTACCTCCAAATGTGATGCTGAAGCTGTAGGAAGGAAATCCATGCTATAGCCACTTGCAGTCTCATCAATGGTGATACCTCCAGCTGAAGGTTTAGGCTTTAAAGAGCCACTAGCCGTGAGGGTTATCTTTGAATGAGTAGTCATCGCCTTCTTACCTTTACCAATAGAAACAACCTCAGATGCGATAGGATCTTTAGATGCGACACTCTTCTTTGTTGCCCTCAAGGTTCGTTTCCTCACCCAAGCTCAATCCCCTTGATCGGTTTTCAAGGGTGTCATCCCGAACTTTTACGTAGGAGCAATGCCCAATGTGATGTTGCCTCTATAAACCCATTTCAACTTTGGGATCGCTGCAGGGGACAATAAAATTTTCACTCACTATCCTATCTGGCTCAACCAAAATGATTTCAGCCTCAACGATCGACGAAGGATACGAGAAGCACGGGGCGCAAGTCGTTTTCATGGGGTAGCGACCTCATAGCTTTGATCATCCATCCATAAGAAGATTGGTTTTTTGCCTCACAATCGTGGCAACCTAAGCTTGGGGATGCCCTGGTTGTATCTGAATTGGCGAGCTGCTCGGTTACATTTATAGCGTGTAGATGTTATGTAATTCTAGTCCTCTCCATAATATTTTTCCACTATCATAAGCAGAGTGGAGGGTATCATAATTGCCACTACTGTCTTATCTAGCCTAGTCAACTGGGAAGCGGTCTCCTTGTTGAATACAATGTCCCTCTCCACCACAGGCCATAACCTACACTGCATATAGCCACTACAAACATTCAAGTAAGGACGGGGCCTGAAATAACTGTACACATCAATATCTTGAGGGAAGTTTGTGTGAGGGGGAGACTTGACCCCACACCAGAACCATGCACGAGGTGGCTCGAAAGGGTGCTTCCACCTTGCATAATCAATCTTCTAGGCTCCACATGGGATGAGCTGCTCCCACACAAACATTTGCAAAAATGAGAAATCCATGTAAGTGGTAATGTCATACCTCCCCAAGGACCTCTATAGATCCTCATGAACGCGGTCAAGTAAGTGTTACAGGTTGCCCAAAAATATAGGCCCAAGAGCAATCCTCCTCCCCGTTGCCAACATGGCTACTATCAGAAGCACGCAACCGTTTACCATGTTTGTCGGTGTACGAACCACCTAAAGGGGAACAAAAGTTAGAGTAACTTGATAAAAAGGTAAAGGTAAAAGACCATTATTATGAGAGAATCACCATGAGACCCTTATTCTACAAGATGTCGCTTGAAAGCCACATACATAAAAAAAAGCCACACCACATGACTATCCTTAAACAAGGCACCCTCAATAGGTGCACGCCTCGTGAAGACCTTTGGATTTGAATCAAAATCCTTAAAGAAATGTCTCATCCATCCTGAAAAGTTCGTCCTCTTGCCATGCTTACCAGAGGGAGATGAGTTGTAAGACTGTTTAAACCATCTTCATGGAGAATGATTACACCGTTCAATTCAGGTTCGAGGTCGCCAAAAAGCATCATGGTTACCAAAAAAGGAAATACACAATAACATATATACATCCTCCAGTGTAGGGGTAAACTCCCCCAAGCAGCAATGAAGGTGTGGGAGAACCTACACCAACAGTGGAGTAGCGTATGGATCAGGGTGGAGTCACATTGGATCGACAACTTAGAAGTCACCTCCAATGCTTCAAATATCTCGGCCCTCTTCAACACTTCAACATACCCAGGGACATAAAATATATACTCGCACCACTCCTCCCAACCAACAGATTATTTACAATGACTCCCCAAGTGAATACTGGGGATTGGGAAGTCACCACGAGTATTCACAAGAAAT
The DNA here is from genome assembly GCA_003255025.1 of Datisca glomerata. NCBI lineage: Eukaryota > Viridiplantae > Streptophyta > Magnoliopsida > Cucurbitales > Datiscaceae > Datisca > Datisca glomerata. The sequence goes on from QANY01000733.1 coordinate 1,358,081, forward strand.
GACACGATTCAAATTTGAGGAGCTCAACTTTCTTGTCCTCATCTTCCATTAATACGCCATGAGTGACATCCCCCTTAATAGACTTGTCCATGCTTTTGAGCACAAACTCAATAGTAGGCCTCATTGTTGACCACAGTTTGGGAGGAACCAGGGGAGTCAGAATGCCTTTACCCATAGTAAGTTCAATTTTTAGAGCAACCATGTGTGTAGAGCGAAGGCTTATAAAATAGGAAATACATGTCAAATGGCAAGAAACATAGATGTATTTAAATTCTACCATGGCATATATTTATCCTTAATACCACATGGAGACAACATGTTAGGATTCACCTAAGGAGTGGGAATATGATGGACTCCCTATCACAAGGGCATTTCACAAATCTCCCACGGAGTAGGCCTTCCATGAATTTTTTTTTATGACAAAGACACAAGTTCAAATTTCCAAGTTAAAGCTTTTGATAAAATTCACAAGGGCGTATTGCGAAATCCCTATAGGGGAGGCATATTATAAGTTTTCTCTATGGGGGAAAATGTTGAATTTTTCTCCATAGGAGTGGCGTATTACGAATGTCCTACAGGGAAGGCGCGTTGTCCGTTCTCTTCGCAGAAGGTAAATTGAAACTTTTTCCTATGGGGGAGAGATGTGTAATTTTCTCTATGAGGGAGGCATATTGAAAATCCCCTGTAAGGGAGGCATATTGAAAAGTCCCTATAAGGGAGGCATATTAAAAAGCCCTTATAAGGAGGCACATTGAAAAGTCTCTAAAGGGGAGGCATATAGCAAAATTCCTTACGATATAGGCAGATTCAGAATTCCAATGAAAACGCATATCATGAAATATCCTAAGGCAACAATTATTTAAGAGGCATCTTACTTATAATGTTCTAGAGGGGTTATCTAAGAGTTCCTCATTCTACTTTCAATGGCAAATGATGGAATGCATAATTGAGGAATTGAGCTTGCCGCAACAAAAAAATTGATGACAATATTGAGTACCCCAATCACCCAAAAAGGAGAAATCCAAGGCAGATAGTTCGACTCCTACTTGTTCACACGACGGCGACCCGATGGCCACGGGGGTAAGATCTGCAAATAAAATAAGAAGATTTTTTATAGATTAAGATGAGTGTCAATGCTGCTGTCATGGTCAACCATGGTAACCCACTTGATGAGCCTTGGCGAGTCACACTAGCCACAGTCACTTCGAGGGTAGCATACAAGCCACAGTCACCTCAATGGCAGCATACTAACCACGTTCACCTCAAGGGCGACACACTAGCCACAGTAACCTCAAGAGAGGCATACAAGCCGTGGTCACCTTAAGGGCGGCATACTAGCCGCGGTCACCTGAACGGTAGCATTCAAGCTGTGGTCACCTCAAGGGGAGCATACTAGCCGCGATCACCTCAAGGGAGGCACACTAGTCATGGTCACCTCAAGGGCGGCATACTATACGCGATCACTTCAAGGGCGGAAAACTAGCCACAATAATCTCAATGGCGGCGCATCAGACACAATCACCTCAAGGGCGGCACACTAGCCGCAGTCACTTCAATGACGGAACCCCATGGTCAATCATGGTGTGAGTAAGACATTTCCTCAAACACCAATAGTGCACTACAACCATGACCACACATCACATACATTGTTATCACACTATTAACCACATCAACACATTAAACACTTTATATACATTGCTACGAGAATGGCTAGCGGCGGCTTGGCGTGACCTCAACTGTGGACACCCCCCAGTGGCGGCTTGGCATGATCTCAACCATGGGGATCACGAACATAAAAAATCTGGCAACAATGGCAACCAACGCCTAAGGAAAAGAAAAAAGAGGAGAAATTGCCATTAATAGCTAAAAAGATGAGCTTTAATAAGGAAGGCTTTAGTCTCAAGAATTAGTATTCAAAATATCATGGAAATACATGGCTAATACTCAATAATAAATGATAAAGAATAGGTATTTGAAAAAAGCAATTAGAGGAACAAAACTTACCTCAAGCTTCAAGGATAAAAATAGTGGAAATCAAGCTCTTTTAAAAAATTAAGAAGTTGGGAAGAGAAAACTATGCCTCTAGGGTTTCTCTTTGGTTAATGAATAGGGATGGAGATGAATGAAGGCTTATGGTGGGGAACCTTTATATAGAGGGAGAAGGGAGAGGAGGGAACTCTCCATATTATCAAATTTCAATTTTTTTTTAAATTTGAACATCTATGGAAGAGACACCTCATCAACGCTACAAATCATGATATATGGAAAATATATGTATACACATGCACAATAAGGATTAAGGCAACATTCCGGAGTTACATCACATAAGTTACTTAATGGAGGAAATTAAAGGATTAAGGGCTATGATGTTACAATCGATTACTACATTGAAGAAATTGTGTGCAAGCCCTGTGACTCTGCATCGTACATGCACATGAGAGTTGACATCCCCAACGTTGACTCTCTGTGCCTCCTCCATGGAGACTGGATGAGAAACCCCTCGTGGGTGCCGACCCTAAGTGACACCATGGGGGTGCCGCCCCTATGGTGATATCCATGCGATGTCTGGATCACCTCTGTAACACAACATGGAAAAGATGATAACTCACTTTGGATAAATATATTATAATGCTACTATAAGGTGCTATCACTTCAAAACCATTAACTCAAATAACAAATATTTTAGTAGACGTGGTTGCCTAGGAATACTTGGGAGGTTATGGTATGGTAGGATTAGGGGTGCGACTACGCCATATTGGAAAGGACCTACCTCCTCCAATATGGCTAATTTGAATAGTAGGGGTGTGCTACCTTCCCACCTTAAGAATGAGGTTTAGTCTTAAGAGCTCCATTTGAGAGGAGGCTTTGGGTAAATGCCGCACCTGAGCCCATCGGCCAGGTGCGTTCCCCCGAAGTCGTCCTAGATTGCGACCACTCTACACGGCCCATGTAGTGTCCTTGGTTCGACACGCGTGAGATCTTTCCCTTTTGCACCTCAGCACAATTAGTTTAGGTGGTATACTTGTTTAAGAGATCTCATAACTAATTAAGGGACTTTTACGGCGGTCCCCTTCATGTCATATATAAAAGAGGTCTTCTCATTTTATTTGAACAACAAGAAAAACCCTAAATTTGTCACCTCCCTTCCACAGAGAGCATTTTGTCACCTCCCTTGAGCGTTCAAAGTGCTTCCCCTTCACCTCCTGGCGTCCTCTCAAGAGTTCTTAGCATTACTCCGGTAACTTGCTAGGGATTAGACAACACTTGTACTCACCCTTACCACCATTTCATTTACATTTATTATTAAAAAAAAAAATCCACACAATTACTTTTATACCTATTATACTATTCTCATTTATAACTAAATAAAATACTACATTAAAAATGGTGTGATCCCTATAATTTAGTTACACCATAACTAAGTCTAGAGTGGTATTTACCTATAATTATGCTCTAACCATCAATTGGTGTAATCTCTAAATATTAATCGATTTAGTCATTATGTAATCCCTAGAATTTAGGATTAAACCATAAATGTGAAACGGCCAATTGCTTCATTTTTACATCCACAATATATATGTAGTTAGTTTGCAATAAGTTTTAAACGAAAATAAGTTTGTAATAAGTTTTGAAATCATTAACTTCTAGACTATATGGTAATTAAAAAAAATTACCAAACATATATATATATATATATAACTGTGGTGTGCCACCATTGCCACACGAACACATGGTTAACAACCAGATACATGCTTTTAAATCATTCATAACTTAGGCAAACACAAAACACATAATTAGGCAGAATATCAATGTTTTATAGGGGTAACAGTCCTAATGCACTTCCTGCTTAGGGGACCTAGCCTAGATGCGACTTGAGGTCAATACACTAACTATATGCTTAGTGTTCATACTAAGTATGTATTGATGATCAACAATGCATCAAAGTGTTCCTTCAGTTAGCATGGGATCGATGAATACTAGAGACTATATTATGATGATATTAAACTTAAACTATGCCATACATGGTCTCATGGACTACTGATAATATTAAAAACCAAAGAAAACTTACAGTTATGTGTAGTCGAGAATTATAAAATTTAATATTTATGTTCTTATTACAAAGAGAGAGAGAGAGAGAGAGAGAGAGAGAGAGAGAGAGTACATAGAGAGGGAGAAAGTACTATGCTCAGCACATTAGCTTCCTAAAATTTGTTCTGCCTTCAACAATGGGTGAGGCATCTCTTTTATAATATAAAAGTAAGATAGATAAGGTTTCTTGTCCTAGACAGGTGGAGTTTTTTATCCTTATCATCTTTGACTGTGCTGGTAGTGGAATCTATTTTAGTAAAAGTAGATTTATCTTGATGCTGGAAGTGGGCAGCTACTTTTATAAAGTAGCTTTTTTGTTGCTAGTGGGAATCTACTTTTATGAAAGTAGATTTGTCATTTTGTGTCGACGATCCCTGGTGGGGGACAAGGATTATACCTTGCGTTTTCCTTTCTTGTCTTTATCAATTTTCTTTGATATCATGCATGTAAGAGTATCCCAGAAATCACTGATTGTAGGGTCTTCTAGGTCATGTTCTGGGTCCTGGCTTTCACCTGCCAGAATAGTGAATTCATTCTCATCATCATGATCAGATCATGTTTTACTGCTTGGATATTTCATGGAAGTATCTGTTGATCCTATGGACTGGAGAAATTGCTCCTTCATGAAGTCCATAGTTTTGATAATTAACTCATTTTCTGTTAAATCCAGAAATTTATTTTTTAATTCTGTTTTGGATAAGACAAACGGATTTTCTGTTAATGCTGGGAGAGCTTTAGGAATAGCATCAAGACAAGCCTGGTTGTGGGCTTTAATTACCTTCATTTGTATAAAACACCCTTTTAAGATGGGAGATTTGATTCTGATAGTCACATTGAGGATCTCATTTTCATATCCAGGGGATGCTGAATAGAATAATAAAATGAGTTACGAATTTTGACATGGAGATGTTTTTGTTGACTGGTGATAGTGAATAGTCATATTTGCATTCTTTAAATGCTGATCTTACATATTCTTATAAAGTGTCAAGAGTACTCCCAAATTTATCCCACCAAACGAGGAACCAATTGAGAAGCTCATTTTTAAGAACTTCAGAACATATTCTGATGAACCAAGTATGATTATGCACTGGATTCTGATAGTAGAAGACATAGGTAAAGGAATCATTATAATCTCAATAACCATATTTGGCTTCCTTGTTATTGATCTCAAGACTTCTGGCTGTATGGAGATGTAAGCCCCATTACCCAATAGGTATAATATTTCTGGTTGTTGCCTTACTGTAAGTAATAGGGCTGATAGTTCTGGTAGAATCATGGAATGTATGCTTGATCTCCATCGCTGCTGTTTCAAGCACAATGGCTTCATAAATGTATCGATACTGTTCAAAATGAGCGGGAAATTGTTGAGTAGATAAATATCATTTTTTGATTTCCTTTGGATCTGACATCCATTGTTCATCTGCGATTTCGATGAAGAGAATAGCCTCCTCAGTAATGCTATTAAATATATATATTGTTCTGGTATAAGGACATCCTTAGTAGATTTGCTAGAGGAAGACTCTTGTGTGCTGTTAATATTTCTATTTAAGCTTGAGAATTCTGTTGTGTAGGAGTTTCGCCTGTCGCAGCCTCGTCGGCCTCGGCCTCAATTTCTGTTCATGAACCCTGCAAGTATTCGCGGGTTAGAAAGTCTGGTTAAAAATTATGTTCACCTTTAATATGCTTAATATCAAAATCAAATGTTGATAATAAGCTTTACCAAGAAGCAAATATGTGTTTTGAAGCTAGGGAGAAGGGTTCTTCTTAAGTATGTTGTAAAGGATAGAGCTATCCTGAGCATATTGCGGGTAGAAGTCTTTAACATAATTTAGGTTTTCTAAGAATCTTTGTAATTGAGTTTTATCTTTAATTCTGTCGGGAAATTTAGATGCAAAATATGTGCTTCTGTTAATAGGAATAATAGTTCGATTAGAAATATTGTGTCCTAAAAATCTAACTTGTGTTTGAAAAAGTTTCATCTAAGAGGCAGATAAAACTAAGTCATTTCTGTTAATAATATTCTTAAAAATATGCAGATGTTTGATATGATGAACAATGGATGTTGAAAAAATTAAAATATCATCAATGTAACAGATAATAAATTCAGTATATGAATTGAAAATATCATTCATGATATGTTGAAATTATGAAGGTCCATTCTTAGCACTGAATGGTAAAACATTCCACTTATAATGACCAAATGGAACAATAAATGATGTTTTATACATGTCATGTTCAGCAATCTAGATTTTCCAAAATCCTGATTTTAAATCAAATTTGAAAAACTTACTGAATCATGTAGGCGATCTAAAATATCTTTCTTATTCAGGATATGATACATGATCCATTGGAGGGCATCATTAAGCGGTTTATAATTAATCATTAAACGAGATTGTCCTCGTTCAATCTCAGCATATTTATAGACATAAGATGCAGTACAACTCCAAGGTGACTTACTAGGTCTAATGAGTTTTTTTTTGTAAGAGGGATTCAATTTCTGTTTTTGCAAATATTAAGATATTCCTTTTTCATCTGACTAGGTCTAGATTTAGTAGGAATATATTTTTCATCAAAATCCTAGTGATAAGGAAGAAAAATAATATGCTTCTTCCTGTTCCAAAAAACGTTTGGCAGATCACTGCAAATTTCAGTTTGAAATTCTGTTACGATAACTTTGACTTCATTCTAAATATAAGGTTGTTGAATTTTTTATTCAAGAGTAAGAAATTGAACTTATTTCTGAATAAAATTAATTTGATTTTCTTTATTCTGTATAAATTCTTTAATAAGATCTAATTCTTTAGTATATGATTTTGTGATGAATTCAAAAATGATTTGTCTATTGTTACCATTAGTATCAATTTTATCCATAGATATCAATAAACACATAAAAGGGTTTCCCAGGATAATATTTTGAGTAATTTTTTTTTAATAAAACATATGACGTGGGTAAACTAATACCTTTATTATAGATTAAAACTTCTGGTAATTTGAATTCTATTTTCATTCTATTACCACTTGCATTGGTAAGAGATTGTGTGGTTTTCAGAAAATACTTAGTAGGGATTAAAAGTTTTTGTGTACAGTTCATATCAGCCCTTGTATCAATAAGGGCGATAACATCTTTTATTATAAAACCTGGTTTGATAATAATAGTAATTTTGGTGTACCATTTTTGTCTTTGTCAGAGATACAGTTAAGAATTTGTTGTTGGGTTTCCTCATCTAGGGACAACTCATGAAGTTTCTATTTGAGTTTGCACTTATTAGCATAGTGTCATTTAGTGTCACATCTGAAGCACTTAACTTCTGATCTATCATTCTGAGAAATGGATTTTCTTTTACTGAATTTCCTTTTGTGATCTTCTTGGAAGTTATGTTTAAGAGATTTTCTGGAATGAAACCTTTTGTATTTCTTAAGTTTTGGATAAGGATTTCTGGAAGTTGAGGGGTACTGGATTTTAGTGTCATAGGCGAACTGATCACAAAATTCACCTAACTCTTTACGGTTGGTTAAGTTTTGATTTTTCATCAATTGCTGGAGTTTCAGATCATTGCAGAGGGATAAACCTTCTTTACCAATTAGAGAACCATAAGTATGCTGATGGTAGGGAATATCAATTTGGTTATGCTTTTCCCTAAGTGTCTTACGAACTTTTTCTGCAAAAAGATTAGGGAGTCTAACAATAAATTTGGCATTCTAATGATCACTATTGGCATCAGTACGTTGCATGACCTTCATTAGGAATACATCCATATACCATCTGAAATAGGTTAAAGATGGGCAACAAAGGTTCTATAAAAGTTCTCTGTGCTGATCTGTATTAATAATTTCTAGTCCAATGAAATGGTCGATGATGGCTTGTGCTAGAGTATAGCAAGCATCTTCTATTTTAGTTTCGGTATGAGTAAATGGATTTATATTAATCTTAGAGGCATTTAAGATTTCATCCCTTTGAGGTTGAGTGATAAAATTATCCCACCATCGTTTTAGAAAGCCATTGACAAGAAATCTGGCTATTTGATGATTATAATTATCATTCTGTTTACAAACAGATGCATATATAATCATGTGATGTATGGTGTCAAAATTTTGGTATTCAGATTTACCCTCTATGTTCCATTCATAGATAGTTTTTACAAGATATGATTTCTGAGTATGAAAGAAGTCTTCTTCATACAAAATGTCGTGTGGGGTAGGTCTAGGATAATAATACCTTCCAGGTCCAAGAAAAGTCATATGCTGGGTAGACTTAGTGTATGTAAGTTTGTTGAGACTATCAACAAAATCTTTCTGAAAATCATGAATTTGGGAAAGAGTATACTAATCTTTTTCATCATCAGTTATAGGTAGAGATGAATCACCCTAGTTCATCATATTAAAATATTTTAGAGGTTTGGGTCCTGATGATACTGACTTAATGATCTTCAAATATTTTATTCTTCCAATAAGAGTGGCCATAAAGTCTTACTTGTTTTTGGTAGATTTTAACTTAAAATCATGAATTCAAGAGGAGGCTTGATATTGACTAGTTGAAGGTTAAGAGGTTTAGGTTTCTCTGGACCTTTTTCCTGTTGTCCTTCATTTTATCCTGAATATTGTATACTTGTTCCTCAATATGGGTAAGTTAAAAACCTACGGTTTGGAGGAAAATGTTAGTATAATTATTCTGTTTGGTTAAAGGTACAATATCTTTTACCTTTAGGGTTTCTTGTGTATTAGGTTGTTCAGAAATCTTGACATAAGGAGAGATGACTAACGGTTTGGTGCTCTCGTTGCTCGAAGCAAGCTCTAAGGATAATGATGGAGGATGAATAGCCTGGAAAAGCTTACCAATTATTGTCATCCAATTCTTTTAAATTCCTATTAAGATATTTATCTGATCTCTATCAAGAATGGAAACTTTGTCAGCAAAGTCACAATACCATTCTGGAAAGGATCTAAGAGTTTGGTTTTTCCAAAGGTGGTAATAATACTAGTCTTTGAGAATTTTTAACTATTGAGGAGTATAGGATTTAAAATACCATAATTGGAATTCCTGGTATTTATCTTGCATAAAATAGTGGTTAAGGTGATTGTGTAATTCACTATTGGGTATAAAATCCATTAAATATTGAATTGCATATCAGTGTTGGTTGGGCTATTGAGCCTTCTGATGTTAGGTCTATCCTCATAAACTGCATGAGGTATCTGATATTCTAATATATGTATACCTCTGGTGTGAGCTTCTGGTATCTACTCAGAATTGATAGATTATGCTGTAGAAGGTCTGGATGAAGCATATGTTTTGAAAATGACTAGTACCAGAATTGATAAATTCAGGGAAATCTATGTTATAGGGGAGGTTACTTCTATGACTAGTACTAGAAATGCTTCTAGTTAAAGGTTTTGAAAATGAAGGTATACATTACCTCCTTATGTCTGAACAACATCTTTAATATATTGTCTGATGATGGGTCTGTTAGGCACATCATTAGATCCATTTTTTCAGGATAAGTAATTTCTTCCCAAGGTATCATCATGGGGATGGTTACTTGACTGCTGAAGAGATTGGTGTTGATGATGATAGTGTAACCCTGTTCATTCTGCCTCCTGATGTAGGGTTTCAAGGTTGAGAGAACCTTTAGGTGGATTCTGAAAAGTATCACAAATGGAGGAGATCATGGAAGATACTCATAACCATGCCGAATAACTCTAAGTTCTAAAACTTTAGAGAGATTGCTGTAAAAAAGAGAAACATTTAAATTCAGACAAATGTTAACATAAACAGGCCCATGGGATATGATAGTTTCAATAGCTCTCATGAGAGATGCTTTCCAGTTATGGCACCATCCATCTCAGAAGGTACACTAAATACTAGTAATTTGACCAAGTAAGGTCAAAAGCTTAAAAGTTATTTGTACAAGTCCTATATGCACATACTTGTATTTCTTCATGAAAGGATACAGGTCATGAACATGCAACAGATAAACAATATCATCATTATTCTACAAAGGTTTAGCATGTTCAAAGCTTTTAATTATTTTTCTACTGGTAAAATCAAATGTTCCCATTTTATAAATGTTTCTGGTTTAACCTTGGGTATTGTCCATTAATCTAAGGCCTCTTTAACATCTAAATATACTATAAGTTATGTAGCTTCTGAAGTTGAAGCTACTGTATTAGTTATGGTTAATAAAGAAGAAGCAATTTCACTCATAATTTCTTGTGACCATGTATGTATAATTTAAAAGGAATATAATCATAATATAACCAAAACTATTCATGGCTTTGATACCAACTGGGATGTGCCACAACTGCCACAACTGAGGTGTGCCACCACTGCCACAACTGAGGTGTGCCACCACTGCCACAACTGAGGTGTGCCACCACTGCCACACGAACATATGGTTAACAAACAGATACATGATGATAAATCATTCATAACTTGGGCAAACATAAAACACATAGTTAGGCAGACTATCAACATTTTATAGAGGTAAACATTCCTAACGTACTTCCTGGTTAGCGGACCTAGCCCAGACGCGACTTGAGGTCAATACACTAACTATATGCTTAGTGTTCATACTAAATATGTAATGATGATCAACAATGCATCAAAGTGTTCCTTGAGTTACCACGGGATCGATGAATACTAGAGGTTATATTATGATGATATTAAACTTAAACTATACCATACACGGTCTCATGAACTATTGATATATTAAAAATCAAAGAAAACTTATTGTTATGTGTAGTCAAGAATTAAAAACTTTAATATTTATGTTCTTATTGTAGAGAGAGAGTACATAGAGAGGGAGAGAGTACTATGCTCAGCACATGAGCTTCGTAAAATTTATTCTACCTTCAACAGTGGGTGAGGCATCCCTTTTATAATACAAAAAAGGATAGATAAGGTTACGTGTCCTAGACAGGTGGAGTCGTTTATCATTATCGTCTTGACTGTGCTGGTAGTGGAATCTACTTTAGTAAAAGTAGATTTATTTTGATGCTGGAAATGGGCAGCTGCATTTATAAAGTAGCTTTTACTGTTGCTAGTGGGAATCTACTTTTATGAAAGTAGATTTGTCATTTTGTGTCGACGGTCTCTAGTTGGGGACAAGGATTATTCCTTGCATTTTTCTTTCTTGTCTTTATCAATTTTCTCTCATATCATGCAAATAAGAGAATCCTAGAAGTCACCGATGGTAGTGTCTTCTAGGTCATGTTCTGGGTCCTGGCTTTCACCTGCCAGAATACTGAATTCATTCTCATCTACCATCTATGTTCCATTCATATATAGTTTTTCCATGATATGATTTCTGAGTATGAAGGAAGTTTTCTTCATACAAATGTCCTGTGGGGTAGGTCTACGAAAATATACCTACTTGGTCCAAGTAAAGCCATACGATGGGTATACTTAGTGTATATAAGTTTGTTGAGACTATCATACATTTTTCTGAAGATCATCAATTACAGGTAGAGATGAATCACCCTGGTTGATCATATTAATCTATTTTCAAGATTTTGGTCCTGATGATTCTAGCTAACTGATCTTCAAATCTTTTATTCTTCTAATAAGAGTGGCCATAAAGTCTTCCTCTTTTTTGGTAGATTTTTAACTTAAAATCATGAACTTCAAGGGGCTTGATATTGACCGATTCAAGGTTAAGTGATTTAAGTTTCTTTGGACCTTTGTCCCGTTGTCCTTCAATTCTATTCTGAATATTGTCTACCTATTCCTTAATACAGGTAAGATAGTTACCTACGGTTTGGAGAAAAAAGTTAGTATAATTATTTTGTTTGGTTAAAGGTACAATATCTTTAACCTTTACGGTTTCTTGTTGATTAGGTTGTTCATAAATCATGACATAAGGAGAGATGACTAACAGTTTGGTGCTCTTATTGCTCGGAGCAAGCTCTAAGTATAACACTGGAGGATGAATAGCCTGGGAAATATTACCAATTATTGTTATCCAATTCTTTTGAATTCCTGTTAAGACATTTATTCGATCTCTATCAGGAATGGGAACTTTGTCAGCAAAGTCACAATACCATTCTGAGAAGAATCTAAGAGTTTGGTTTTTCCAAAGGTGGTAATAATACTGGTCTTTGAAAGTTTCTAAATGATGAGGAGTATGGGATTTAAAATACCATAATCAGAATTCCTGGTATTTATCTTACATAAAATCTAGGTTAAGGTGCTTGCACTATTCACTATTAGGTGTAAAATCCATTAAATATTGAATTGCATATAACTGGCAGTTGGGCTATTGGGCCTTCTGATGTTAGGTCTATCCTTATAAGCTGCATGAGGTATACGATTTTATAATATATGTATACCTCTGATGTGAGCTTCTGGTATCTGCTCAGAATTGATAAATTCTACTGTAGAAGGTCTGGAGGATTGAGGGAAATCTATGTTATAGGAGAGGTTACTCCTATGACTAGTACTAGAAAGGCTTTTAGTTAAAGCTTTCAAAAAATGAAGGTATACAGTATATCTTTGTGTTAGAAGAACATCTTCAATAGATTGTTTAATGATGGGTCTGGTAGGCACAACATTAGAAATTTGCAATATTTTTGGAAAAGTAATTTCTTCCCAAGGTATCATCCTAGGGAAGGCTACTTGACTGCTGAAGAGATTGGTGTCGATGAGGATAGTGTGTCACTGTTCACTCTGCTTCTTGGTGCAAGGTTTCAAGGTGGAGAGAACCTTTAGGTGGATTCAGAAAAGTATCGCAAAGGGAGGAGTTCCTGGAAGATACTCATAACCATGTAAAATAACTCTAAGTTCTAAAACTTTAGAGAGATTGTTGTCAGAAAGAAAAACACTTAAATTCAAATAAATGATAAAATAAACAGCCCTATGGGATAGGCTAGTTTCAATAGCTCCCATGAGAGATGCTTTCCTGTTGAGGCAACGTTCATCTCGGAATGTACATTGAATACTGATATTTTGACGAAGTAAGGTCAAAGGCTTAAAAACTATTTCTATAAGTCCTATATGCATATACTTTTATTTTTGCATGAAAGGATACAGGTCATGAAAATGCAACGGATAAACAATATCATCATTATTCTGTAATGATATAGCATGTTCAAAGGTTTTAATTATTTTTCAACTGGTAAAATCAAATGTTCCAATTTTATAATTGATTTCTTATTTAACCTTAGGTATTGTCCATTTATCTAAGGCCTCTTTAACATTCTAATATGTTATAAGTTCTGTTGCTTTTGAAGTTGAAGTGACTGTACTAGCTACAGTTGACAAAGAAGAAACAATTTCACTCATAATTTCTTGTGACCATGCGTGTATAATTTAAAAGGAATATAATCATAATATAACCAAGATTATTCATGGCTTTGATAACAACTGGGGTGTGCCACCGCTGCCACACGAACACATGCTTAACAACCAGATACATGCTGATAAATCATCCATAACTTTTACATAAAACACATATTTAGGCAGACTATCAACGTTTTATAGGGGTAAACAGTCCCAACGCACTTCCTGCTTAGTGGACCTAGCCCAGACGTGACTGGAGGTCAATACTCTAACTATATGTTTAGTGTTCATATGAAGTATGTAATGATGAAAAATAATGCATCAAAGTGTTCCTTCAGTTAACACGTGATCGATGAATACTAGAGGTTATATTTTGATGATATTAAACTTAAACTATGCCATACATGGTCTCATGGACTACTGATAATATTAAAAATCATAGAAAACTTACTGTTATGTGCAGTGGATAATTATAAACTTTAGAGAGTGAGAGTGTTTTATTCTCAGCACATGAGCTTCCTAAAATTTGTTCTGCCTTCAAGAATGGGTGAGGCATCCCTTTTATAATACAAAAGTAAGACAGATAAGGTTGCGTGTCCTAGCCAGGTGGAGTCATTTATCCTTATCATCTTGACTGTGCTGGTAGTGGAATCTACTTTAGTAATAGTAGATTTGTCTTGATGGTGGAAGTGGGCAGCTGCTTTTATAAAGTAGCTTTTACTATTGCTAGTGAGAATATACTTTTATGAAAATAGATTTGTCATTTTGTGTCAACGGTCTTTGGTGGGGGACAAGGATTATTCCTTGCTTTGTCCTTTCTTGTCTTTTTCAATTTTCTCTGATATCATGCAGGTAAGAGAAACCTAGAAGTCACCGATTGTAGGGTTTTCAAGGTCATGTTCTGGGTCCTGGCTTTCACGTGCCAGAATACTGGATTCATTCTCATCATCATCATCATCATGTTTTGATTATGTTTTACTACTTGGAGATTTCATGGAAGTATCTGTTGATCCTATGGACTGGAGAAATTGCTCTTTCATGAAGTCCATAGGTTTGATAATTAACTCATTTTCTGTTAAATTCGAAAATTTCTTTTTTAATTATGTTTGGGCTAAGACAAACGGATTTACTGTTGATGCTGGGAGAGCTTCAGGAATGGCATCAAGAGAAGCCTGGGTGTGGGCTTTAATTACCTTTAGTAGTTCTGGTAAATTGGGGTTCATCCCCTTATTCCACCATTTTGTATAAAACACAATTTTAAGACGGGGGATTTTATTCTGATAGGCATATTGAATATCCCATTTCCATATCTAGGGGATGCTGAATCAGATAATAAAATGAGTTAAAAAATTTTACATGGAGATGTTTGTTTTGACTGGTTAGAGTGAATACGTAGATTGCCATTCATTAAATCATGATCTGAAAGATTCTGGTATAGTGTCAAGATTATCCCAAATTTATCCCACCAAACAAGGAACCAATTGGGAAGGATGTCCTTTTATACCAGAATAGTATATATTTAACAACATTACTAAGGAGAATATTCTCTTCGTCGAAATAGCATATGAGAAATGGATGTCAGATCCATGGGAAATCAAAAAATGATATTTACCTACTTAACAATTTTCCGCTCATTTTAAACAGTATCAATACATTTATGAAGCCATTGTGCTTGAAACATTAACCATGGAGATCAAGCATACACTCCATGATTCTACCAGAACTATCAGCCTTATTACTTCCAGTAAGGCAACAATCAGAAATATTATGCTTATTGGGCAATGGGGTTTACATCCCCATACAACCAGAAGTCTTGAGATCAGTTACAAGGAAGCCAAATATAGTTATTAGGATTATATTGATTCCTTTACCTATGTCTTCTACTATCATAATCCAGTGCATAATCATACTTGGTTCATCAGAATATGTCCCCAAGTTCTTAAAAATGAGCTTCCCAATTGGTTCCTCGTTTGGTGGGATAAATGTGGGATTACTCTTGACACTTTACCAGGATCTGTCACATCAACATTTAATGAATGGAAATCTGTCTAATCACTCTTACCAGTCAACAAAAACATCTCCATGTCAAAATCTGTAACTCATTTTATTATCCAATTCAGCATCCCCTGGATATAGAAATGGGATCTTCAATGTGACTACGAGAATAAAATCCCTCATCTTAAAAGGGTGTTTTATACAAAATGGTGGGATAAGGGGATGAACCCCAATTTATAAGAACTAATGAAAGAATCAAAGCCCACACCCAGGCTTGTCTTGATGCTATTCCCAAATCTCTCCCAGCATCAACAGAAAATCCGCTTGTCTTAGCCTAAATAAAATTAAAAAAGAAATTTTTGAATTTTACAGAAAATGAGTTAATTATCAAAACTATGGACTTCATGGAGGAGCAATTTATCCAGTCCATAGGATCTAAAAATACTTTCATGAAATCTCCATGCAGTAAAATAGAATCGGATCATGATGATGATGAGAATGAATTTAGTATTCTGGCAAGTGAAAGCCAGGACCCAGAACATTACCTAAAAGATCCTCCCATCGGTGACTTCTGGGATTCTCTTACCTGCATGATATCAGAGAAAATTGATAAAGACAAAAAGGAAAAAGCAAGGAATAATCCTTGTCCCCCACCAGAGACCGTCGACACAAAATGAAAAATTTACTTTCATAAAAGTAGATTCCCACTAGCAAAAGTAAAAGCTACTTTATAAAAGCAACTGCCCACTTCCAACATCAAGACAAATCTACTTTAACTAAAGTAGATTCCACTACCAGCACAATCAAAACGATAAGGATAAACGACTCAACAAATCTAGGACACGCAACCTTATATGTCTTACTTTTGTATTATAAATAGGATGCCTTGCCCACTGTTGAGGGCAAAACAAATTTTAGGAAGCTCACGTGCTGAGCATAGTACTCACGCCCTCTCTATGTACTCTCTCTCTCTACAATAAGAATATAAATATTAAAGTTTCTAATTCTCGACTACACATAACAGTAAGTTTTCTATGATTTTTAACATTATCAGTAGTCCATGAGACCGTGTGTGGCATAGTTTAAATTTAATATCATCATAATATAACCTCTAGTATTCATCAATCTCGTGCTAACTGAAGGAACACTTTGATTGTTGATCATCATTACATACTTAGTATGAACACTAATCATATAGTTAGTGTATTGACCTCAAGTCACGTCTGGGCTAGGTCCGCTAAGCAGGAAGTGCAATAGGACTATTTATCCCAATAAAACGTTGACAGTCTGCCTAACTATGTGTTTTGTGTTTGCCTAAGTTATGAATGATTTATCAACATGTATCTGGTTGTTAACCATGCGTTCGTGTGGTAGTGGTGGCACACCCCATTTGGTATCAGAGCCATGGATAGTCTTGGTTATATTATGATTGTATTCCTTTTAAATTATACATACATGGTCACAAGAAATTATGAGTGAAATTTCTTTTTCTTTGTCAACCGTAGCTAATACAGTAGCTTCAACTTCAAAAGCAACAGAACTTATAGCATATCATGATGTTAAAGAGGCCTTAGATAAATGGACAATACCTAAGGTTAAACTAGAAATCATTTATAAAATTGGAACATTTGATTTTACCACTAGAAAAATAATTAAAACTTTTGAACATGCTATACCTTTACAGAATAATGATGATATTATTTATCTGTTGCATGTTCATGACCTGTATCATTTCATGCAGAAATACAAGTATGTGCATATAGGACTTGTACAAATAGCTTTTAAGCCTTTGACCTTACTTGGTCAAAATATCAGTATCTTGTGTACCCTCTGAGATGGACGGTGCCTCAACTGAAAAGTAACTCTCATGGGAGCTATTGAAACTAGCCTCTCCTATGAGGCTGTTTATTTTAACATTTTTCTGAATTTAAGTGTTTCTCTTTGTGACAGCAATCTCTCCAAAGTTTTAGAACATAGAGTTATTTCACATGGTTATGAGTATCTTCCATGATCTCATCTCTTTGCGATACTTTTCAGAGTCCACCTAAAGGTTATCTCTACCTTGAACCCCTCCACAAAGAAGTAGAGTGAACAGGGACACACTATCCTCAACGACACCAATGTTTTCACCGGTCAAGTATCCATCCCTAAACCTTGGGAAGAAATTACCTTTTCCATAAAAATGGAAAATTTCTAATGTTGTGCCTACCGGACCCATCATCAAAAAATCTATTGAAAATGTTGTTCAGACACAAGGAGGTAATGTATACCTTTATTTTCAGAAACTTTTAACTAAAAACCTTTCTAGTACTAGTCATAGGAGTAACCGCCCCTATAACATAGATTTCCCTGAATCCTCCAAACCTTTTACAGCAGTATCTGTCAATTCTGAAGAGATACCCGAAGCTCACATAAGGGGTATAAATATATATAAAAAATGAGATACCTCATGCAGTTTATGAGGATAAACCTAAAATCAGAAGGCCCAATAGCCCAACCGCCAGTGATATGCAATTCGATATTTAATGGATTTTACACCCAATAGTGAATTGTGCAAGCACCTTAGCCAGGATTTTATGAAAGATAAATACCAGGAATTTTGATTATGCTATCTTAAATCCCATACTCCACAACAGTTAAAAACTCTCAGAGACCACTATTATTACCACATTTGAAAAAAACCAAACTCTTAGATCCTTCCTAGAATAGTATTGTGACTTTGCTAATAAAGTTCACATTCTTGATAGAGATCAGATAAATGTCTTAACATGAATTCAAAAGAATTGGATAACAATAATTGGTAAGCTTTTCCAAGCTATTCATGCTCCACCGTTATTCTTAGAGCTTGCTCCGAGCAATGAGAGCACCAAACTATTAGTCATCTCTATCTGCAATAGGAACATAAGTATTAAAGGTTATAATTCTCGACTACAGATAACAGTAAGTTTTATTAATATTATCAGTAGTCCATGAGACCATGTATGACATAGTTTAAGTTTAATATCAGCATAATATAACTTCTAGTATTCATTGATCCTGTGCTAACTGAAGGAACACTTTGATGCACTGTTGATCATCATTGCATACTTAGTATGAACACTATGATGCATTGTTGATCATCATTACATACTTAGTATGAACGATAAGCATCTAGTTACTGTATTGACCTCAAGTCACGTCTGGGCTAGGTCTGCTAAGTAGGAAGTGCATTAGTACTATTTACCCCTATAAAATGTTAACAGTCTGCCTAACTATGTGTTTTGTGTTTGCCTAAATTTGAATGATTTATCAGCATTTATCTGGTTCTTAACCATATGTTCGTGTGGCAGTGGTGGCACACCCCATTTGGTATATATATATATTCATCTAGGAAAAATATATCGATTCTAAATTCTTGCATGAGTGCCTTACATTCAGCAAGTATGGCTTTTCTTTGCTCCATATCATATGAATCTCTCAATCTATTACGTCTATCTAGATTGTCTAGGTCATTATTGTGTTGGGTTAGACCTTCCCAATCTGGTTCATATTCTTGACTCAACGTTCCTATATTCAGAACTAAGAGTTGAAGATTGATAGAATGAAGGCTTCCTTGGAAATATGATCCAGTGGGTGCTTCAGTTTCATCAGATTGATCAGACTTATTATCAAAGACTGGCTGACTAACTTGAGACTTGTGGTTATGCCTTTAAGTTTTAAATTTTTAATTTGTAATTACTTTAATTCTTGTTCAAAATTTTGAATCCTAAGATTTTGATCATTACTAATGGATGATCCAGAAAAGGAATTCCTAGGGGTACTAGATTGACTAATACTCCATAATTTATGGACTAGAACATGATTGGAAGTTAATTTTTATAGTACCATCCATGCATTGCTGGATGTAATCTACATCTTCAATTGATCTTTGAATTTGGGTAGGTTGACTTTTATTAGTTAAAAACTAATTTGTTGGTAAATTAATATCAGACCAGATAATCGTTTTAGGAACTCTAATATTGGCATTATTTTGACTAGATTGTATCAATAGGGTTTGATTCTTTGGACTCCTATTGATGGCTTGGAAGTTCATATTTGTTTTGGTTACTTTTTAATGAATTCTAAAGATTAAAGTTAGAGGTTGGGTGCCTTCTAGGACTTGGTAACCAATAGTTTTAATATTTAAAGTTAATGATTTTAAAATATGAGGATCTACTAAACTAACAGATAGATCAGGAAAACAATCAAAATGAATTGGACCATTACAAAGTGAAGATTCAATTAATCCTAAAATACTATCATTAAAATTTGTAAATCTTGCATCTCGCAAGGCTAATAAGACAGAGGTATTTAGGCCTCTTCTTATGAGTGGTTTTACTCCAATCTGGACTAAACCAAAATGAAGGAAATTATATCATTTTTAATATGATGCTTTATTACATCAGAGGAAAGTAATTGACATGTTCCATGCTCTTTTCCAAGAGCATATATTTTTCAATTGTTTTTACATGATGCTGAGTCTTGAAAGAAGCAACAGACCATGTTGATTTATAAATAGTTTTATTGGAGATTTTAGGTATATTCCATACCCTATGATCTACTTGATCATCTGCTAATTCAATGTGTTCATCATTTATTATGTCAGGTATTGGGGTTATTGTTGACCTATTACTACTAGAAGAATTACTCTTAAATAATCGACTCATTGCTTAACTAACTAAATTATTATTATTATTGAGATTTTCATAATGTATTTTTTGTTACTAACCTTGTGGTGACTTCTACAACCTTCTATAACTTCACTCTTCTCCCTTTTACCTCTACAACCACCCTACATTCTGGATTTACATATCACAGAGGTCTTACATCGATCCCTGAAGCTAACCAAATAGAAGCTAATACGTCAGCCTCTAATAAATAGATTCACAGATTAGGCAAACAAATAATATAGAGAAATAATCAATTATAAGAATAACCAGCCATTTGGGCGGAGAGTAAGATTAGATATAAGCAATTATTCATGTGAGTAAATAAGTAAACAATATTATCAATATCCAGCTATAATAGGCGGCAAACAGTATAAATTACGCAGAAATAGATGTAGAAACAATTAATGAACAGTATTATCCCCACCAGGTTTGGTTTTGATACCAAAAGGCGCGGAATTAAACAGTAATTAAGAGAAGGGGTATTAGAGAAACAAGTAGATAAACAGTAAAAAATGTATTAACAAACAGTAGATATAAAATTGTATTAGGGTGTAAGATTAAAAACTTACACAAACAAAGTTTATTGGTAATAATAAATTAGTGCTCCCGCTCACTAATTTAAGTTGAAAAAAAAAGAAGAAAAGATTTACAAAAGAGGAGTAGAAGAAGAAAGCTTTGTTTCACAAAATTGGTTTTAGCTCTCAAATAGTAAGAGTTATAAAACGAGTTCTCACAAATGGGAAAGACTGCCTATTTATAGCTAAGAAAAGTAAAGTTCACCGGAAACTCATCACTTACCTGAACTGTTCTATTCTACAAAAGTAAAAATATTTTACATGCTTACTTTTGTCTACTTTTGACTAAGAATAGTAAAAAGCATAAATAGTTGTCTAATTATTTGATAACTGGTACAATGATTACAAAATGGAAAATTACAAATAATCTTGATAGTTGACATCTTGATCTTAATGCTCTGTCATGATTTGTTGAAAATTATTGAGACTTGTTGTTTGTCACTGGTCCTTGATAATTGTTATCCTGGACTAGAGGTCATTTATTCTTTGTTTGTTTTGAAGAGTATGATGATCGCTGCATTGTGCTCTTGGTGTTATCATGATACCTTCAGAATTATTTTATTGATATTTTTCCAAGGATATATTTAGTTCTTCCTATTCATCTTCATTGAGGTCTACATCATCAAAAGGGTCTTGTGAATCCTGGAAGGGATCATGGGCCCATTGGGGAAGAGTACGAACATGAGATTTTTCCTTTAATCACAGAGAGGAAGATTTAGACGATTGACTCTTTTTATTCCTTACTGGATGATTGGACTCTATTGAGGATTAAGAGTCAGAGCTTGTATTGTCTTCAAGAAAAAAGAGCATTTTTTGTATTAACTCCGATTTTTCTTTTGATTTTTTAGACCTGATTTTTCCTTTTGAAGAATGTCTTGTGGTAGACTTTAAATTTTTGGAAAAATTTGATGATTGGTTAATTTGAGAAGCTTGGTTATCTGGTTCCTTAATTTTTAAGGAGGCCACTGGAGGCTTAAGAAATTTTAACTGGAGGTGAGATTTTGCTAATTCTTCATTTATGAAAGCGGATATCTTTAATGAACTGAATTTGTCCCACCATTTTACACAATATTGTCTGGTGAGGATTTCCCCTTCAATAGTGTATTACCACATAAAAATCCATGAAATTTTGTATTTATTTACAAAATAAATTATTGGGAGAAAAAAGGCCTCAACTGTTGAGGGTTCAAATAATTTTAAGAATAAGCTGAAATTCTGTTGTAATTCGATTGAGAATATCTCAAAGACAGAGCCATGAATTGACCACCATCTTGAAAACCATTTTGATAAATTGACTTTGAAATTTTTGTCAAAATTCAAAAACCAAGAATGGGAAAATTCATTGTTTTGATGCCAGAAAATTATTTGGCATGTATTAATATTGTCAAAATAATTTTATTATTTTTTATTTAAAAGGGGTTTTAACCCTAAGGGATAGAAACTAAGGGTTTTGTCTTTCTGACCAGGGACGAAATGAGAATCATGAAGGAAATGGGCATTCGCTATTTTAATTGAATTTTTGAAATGGGCGAATGAGTGTTCAATATAAAAGAGATTTTTACTGGGGGTTTTCTTATAATAAGGAGAAGACTTTCTATAATCGGTGAGTGGTTAGTTGATGAACAATTATGGGTCAAATGGCTTAGAAACTATAAATGGATCAAATTGATTGACCAAAGCAGACTGGCAATTAGGCCTGGTAGACCCAAGAACTGTTAATTGGATATTTCTTGGAGCAGAAGACTCCTCTTTGATTTGGGCTTTAATGGCCAATTGTTGAGTGAACGATTCTCCTTTAGTCATTTTCCATGAGGCTTGGGGCCTTCATCTTTTTGTTGCCCCTATAAGAATTCACGAGTTAAGAAGTCAGGAACTGAATTAGTAATTCCTTTAATAAATTCAATATCGAAATCAAAGATACTAAGTATAGACTGCCATCTAGCAAAGATTTGTTTGGAGGCTATATTTTTAACATCCTTTTCTAGAACATGTTTAGTAGATTTACAATCAATTTTTAACAAAAAATTCTGATTCAACAAGTCATCTTGGAAATTTTGTATGCATAATACAACAGATAAAATTTCCTTCTTAATTATACTTAATTAACTTATGATTGAGACCATGTTCCAGGTGTAAACCTAACAATTTATTCAGGTGATTCTAGGAAAATCTTTTGTAACAAGATACCTCCATATCCAATTTGAGAGGCATCAGTTTGGACAATTTTAAAAGAATTATTAGTAGGAATGCCAAGACAAGGAAGTGTCTTAACATGAGTTTTAATTCTTTTGATTAAATCAGTATGGACAGCTATCCAAGGAGGGGGATTCTTTTTAAGCCTGTCAAAGAGAGGTTTACAATCAATTCTCATTTTATCATAAAAATCAGATACGTAATTTAAAGATCCAAGAAATATTTGCAATTGTGTTTTATCTAGAATTTCATTTGGGAATTTGTCAACAAATTGTATTACCCTATCAATTGGCTTAATTATAGAATGGTGTATTTCAAATCCTAAGAATCTAACTTAGATTGAAATAATTTAATTTTGCTTGCAGAGATAACTAAACATTTTATTTTATTATCCTAACAAATGATTCAAGGTGTCTTCAACGTTGTTCTATCATTTTTGAGAAAATAACAACATCATCAATGTAAACTATTGAGAAATATGTAAATTGGTTAAAGATTTCATTCATTATATTTTAAAATTCACTAGGAGCATTTTTAAGGCTAGAAGGCATTACATTCCACTCATAATGGCCAAATGGAGTCACAAATGTTGTTTTATATTTATCACACTCATTTATCTGGATTTGCCAAAATCCAGATTCCATATCAAATTTAGAGAATATTACAGCATCTCCAAATCTATTTATTAAATCTCTCTTGTTTGGTATTGAATATCTTATCCATTCTAAAACATTATTAAGGAGATTATAATTGATTACTAAACGAGGAACTCCTCATTCAATTTCACTTGCCTTCTAGACATAAAAGGTCGGGCAGGACCAAGAAGATTTGCTTCTTCTATTAATATTTTTTTTGAGAAGTTCTGTAATTTCCTTTTTACAGAACTCAAGCATTTCAGAATTCATCTGAATTGGCCTTGCCTTTGTTAAAATATTCTTCTCATCAAATCCCTTAATATAAGGAATACTGACAGTATGTTGTTTTCTGTGCCAGAAAGCATTGGTAATATCAGAACATAATTCTTTAGAGATTTTTTGTTCGAATATTTTAATTTTATTTTGAAGAATAAGACTCTGAAGCTGTTCTTCAATTCTATTGAATTTTATTTCATCTTGTAAAAAACATAATTATTTTTCTTTACCAGAAATGAGATTTATTGAATTAGAGATAAATTATTATTTTAGAGTTTTTAATTTTTCATTATGAGGAAAAGAGAGGAATTTAAATTTTTTAGGTTTATTCGTGACATAGGTAATTATTCTATCATACTCTGTTGAAAATGGATATAGCATACCAATGAATGGTAAACCTAAGATAATTTTGTCGATCATATTTTTTACTAAGACAAATGATGTTTTAAAACATACATTGTCTTAGCAAATATGTACTGTGGGTATTTCATAATTGATATGTATACAAGTACCATTAGCAGAAAATAAAGATTCTTTTGTCTTCTTAAAGTACTTGGTTGGAACTAGTCCTTCTTGCATACAATTCAAATATGCTCCTGAATCTACAAGAGTCATGGTTGTGAAATCAAAATCTTGAATGATTATTCTAACCACTATGTGTCATTTTTTTAATTTTTAAGCGATTGAGGATCTAGATGAAATGTTCATCATTTTCTTGACAGTTAATGGGTTCTTCAACTTCATCATCAGAAATTAGTAATTTACTAGGTTCACTAAATTTTTGTTTGTTAATTAGATTTTTTATTTTTAAAAGATTTAATTTCTCTTTTATTTTGGTGTTTGAAATTCTTCAAATCTTTTATTTCAATTTTAATATCTTTAATTTCCTTTTAAAGTTCCTGTAAGGTAACTTTCTTTTCTTTTCCTTTTATCCTATTGAATTTTTTAACAGTTTGTGAAAGACTTGCAGTATTATTAGACTTAATATTTTCTTTCTTTAGAACTACCTTTTTAAGTCTTTCAAGATATTCTTGTTTTAATTCTGAATTTTTAATTTTACAAGTTAAATCTAACAAGAGGGTTTCTTGTTCTTCATTTTTATTTAAGACATTGATTTTTTTACAACAACTATCCCTACACTCCATAGTGATGTTAGGAGAATCATTGTCAGAACTTGAGGATTCAGTTTCATATTCTCCTAAATCTTCACTATTACTTTCATACTAATCTATTGTTTATAAGATTCTAAACAATTCATGTTTATCTTCTTCAGAAATTTTCAATTGATTAATTTTATTTTGTGCTTGACAAGTATTTTAAAAGTGACCTTTCTGACCACTTAAAAACACGTAATATTAGTTTTATCAAATTTTTAATTAAATCTTTTTCTTGAATAATTTTTATTCCTAGAGAATTTTTTTTTTAGAAAAGTTTTGGTCAAAACTTTTATTTTTATATTTGTGGTAATTTTCCCTACAGGGTTTGTGAGGCCTTCTAAGGTTTAAATGTTTTCTTTGCATAATTTATACTATTTTCTTTGCATAATTTATACTGTTTGCAGAATTAAACAGTAATTAAGAGAAGGGAAGGGGTATTAGAGAAAATAGTATAAATTACGCATAAAATAGTATAAATTACGAAAGAAATATCAAAGTATTTTAAAAGTATAAATGGGTTAAGGAAGATTGTAGTGTAGTATCTACTAGTCATCCTCCTCCTGGGAAAATCATGATTAATTATAAAAATTCCTTAATCACTGCTTCTCCTTTCAAAATTGTAAAGGAAGAAGAACCAAACAAAAAAGTAGTTGAACAACTAAACTATCCAGAGTCTAATTACAATAGGTAAACAATTAGACAAAATTGAAACTAAGGTTGATGTTCTCTAATAACCTAAGCCTAGTGAAGCTCTGAAAGAAAAACCTTTAATAAATCTTTCAGATAAAACCACTTTAAAAATTATTCCAATTAATAAAAATATTGATAAAATGATTCAGGAATTAAAGAATAAATCCACTGAGTCATCTTCCAACGTTAAGGTAGTTAACCAAGATAGTAGTTCAAATTCTAAGTCTGAAAAAATTGATGAAATATTTTAAGAATTGAAAGTAATTAACCAAGATGATAATACTGATTCAGATAGTCATAGGTCAGAATCAACATACTAATCATCCACAATAGGTGAATTTTCAAATATTAACAATATTGAAAAAACATTTAAGAATTGAGAAATTAATAAATTTGAAAGAAAATGACATAAAAAACTCATGTCTCCTGATATTCAAATTACTGAATCTTCTCTTGTTAATCAGTTTTATGTTTCTACAGAAAATTATATGAATGGAATATTGATGGTCTTTTTGAACAGGAAGTCCTCAATAGATTACAACACATCGCAATGGTAGCTAACAGCTACATTACCCCTCACAATTTACTTCATGAAGAAGTAATAAATCTTCTAGTCATAGGATTCACAGGAATGCTCCATTCCTGGTGGGAAAAATATCTCACACAAGAATCTACATTTTACATTCTTTCAGCAGTTAAGATTGATGCTGAAGGAAACCCAATTATTGGAGAAAGTTAGAAAACAATACCTGATGGGATAAATACACTCCTTTATACAATAATTGAACACTTCATTAGTACGCCAAGTAATATTACTTTACGTATTCATGATCAATTAACCAATCTTAGGTGTCCAACATTAAGTGATTTTAATTGGTATAAGAATATATTCTTATCCAGAGTAATGTCAATGGATGATAGTAATCAACCCTTTTGGAAAGAAAAATTTATTAATGGATTACCCAATCTCTTTGCCCATAAAATAAGGTCAGTCCTTAGTAATTACCTAGGAAATATAGACTATGATAGTCTAACCTATGTATCAATAATTACTATAATACAAAAAGAAGTATTAAAAATGTGTGTTGATATAAAAATCAACAAACAAAATAAAAAAGAAAGCAAAACTACTAAATATGAGTTAGATAATTTTTGTGAGCAATACGGTCTTCCCTCTATTGCCCCTTCTCAGAAGAATAGAAAAGATTCTCATTTAAACCCTAGAAGGTCACATAAGCCCAATAGAAAAAATTACCACAAACATAAGAATAAAAATTTTTACCAAAACTTTTATAAGAATAAGAACTTCTCTAGGAATAAAAATTATTTCAGAAAAAGGTTTGATAAAACTAATATTACGTGTTTTAAATGTGTCAGAAAGGTCACCTTGCAAATACTTGTCAAGTCAAGAATAAAATTAATCAATTAAAAATTTCTAAAGAAAATAAAAAAGAATTGTTTAGAATCTTAGAAACAATAGATTACGATCAAAGTAATAGTGAAGATTTAGGAGAATATGAAACCCCTAAATCCTCTGAAACTGAATCCTCAAATTCTGACAGTGATTCTCCTAACATCATTACGGGGTGTAGAGATAGTTGTTTTCAAAAAATCAATGTATTTAAGTAAAAATGAAGAACAAGAAACTCTCTTGCTAGATTTAATTTACAAAATTGAAAATATATCATTAAAACAAGAATACCTTGAAAGACTTGAAAATGTAGTTCTAAAGAAAGAAAATATTGCGTCTACTAATAATATTGTAAGTCTTTCGCAAACCCTTGAAAAATTTCATAGGATAAAAGGGAAAGAAAAGGAAGTTACCTTACAGGAAGTTCAAAAAGAAATTAAAGATATTAAAATTGAAATAAAAGATTTGAAGAATTCAAACACTCAAATAAAGAGGAATAAAATCTTTTAAAAATAGAAAATCTAATTCACAAACAAGAATTGAGTGAACCTAATAAATTACTAATTTCTGATAATGAAGTTGAAGAATCTATTAACTGTCATGACAATGATAAACATTTCATCCAAATCCTCAATCACATCAAAATCAAGAAATGGCACATAATGGTCAGAATAGTTATTCAAAATTTTGATTTTACAACAATAGCTCTTATAGATTCAGGAGCAGATTTGAATTGTATGCAGGAAGTACTAGTTCCTCCAAAGTACTTCAAGAAGATGAAAGAGTCTCTGTCTTCTGCCAATGGTACTCGAATGCATATTAATTATGAAATCCCCAAAGTTCATATTTTCCAAGATAATATATGTTTTAAAACATCATTTGTCCTAGTAAAAAATATGAAGGATAAAATAATTTTGGATTTATCATTCATCTCTTTGTTGTATCATTTCACAACAGAGTATGATGAGATAATTACTTATCCCATAGATGAACCTGTTAAATTCAAATTTATTCCTTTTCCACACAATGAGAATTTGAAAAATTTAAAACAGAATTCTATTTTCAAATCCATAAATACAATCTCCTGCAAAAAGAAACCATTAGGATTTTTACAAGAAAAAATAAAATTAGGAAAAATTAAAATCTTTAAACAATAAATTCATCATCTAAAGATTAATTATAAGCCTCTTAAGAATATTATAGGATGGATAAAATATTCAAAACCAAACAAAAGAGACTTAATCAACATACTTAGAAATACTAATATATCCTCTACATTTAGCATAGAAACTGGATGTTGGCAAAACCAGACAAATAAGATTGAAAATACAAGATTATATTTGATCATTATAAGATAATGCCATTTGCTCCAAGTAAATTTCAGAATATAATAAGTAAAATGTTTTAATCAAATTGTTGATTTCTCGATTGTCTGCATTCTTATTAAACAATACTGGTTAAGTTTCTTGATTGTTTACAATTATGAATGTGTTTAACAATATTGAAACTATTTTAAATTATTTTTCAGGACAATAAAATAAGATAGTAGAACCAAACTATTTCAGAATAGATTTCCAGGACTTAGAGTTTATTATTTCATTAATAAAAATTTGCCTTAATTCAAAATGTCTTTTACAATTAACTGCAAATCTGTAGAATGTATTTTGAATGGAAAAATATTACTCCCAAATAAATTATATAGGGAATCATTCAAAGATTCAACAATGGGGGAACTTCAGAATTCTGACCAACTAGAATATGGAAAAGTAGAACCCAAAATACTTGATTAAAATTCTTTTAAAATCAAGAAACTTAATGGCAGAACAACCGCCTTTTGTTCAAATTTCCCATTTATTAATTACGGTCACAATGGATTTGAATATCCAATAAATGACTGGGTTAATGAATTGGATGAATTTTTAGAAGATGTTGGATTGAAAGATGACTTCAATGCAGCATTAATTCAATGGTATGAAAAAGGTGAAAAAATAGGATTTAACAAAGATAATGAAATCTGTTATGATAACAGTAAAATTTTAACCGTAAACCTTTTGGGACAAGCAATATTTAAAATTGAATTTTCAAATAAAACAATAGAAGAATTTCTGATTCCAGAAGAAACTTTCTTCATCATTCTTAACGGATTTCAAAAGAGTCATAGGCATGCAGTAGAATCCTTAACTGAAAGAATCAGTATTACTTTTAAAAATCATGTGAGAATGATGAATGGCTCAATAATAGAAGAATCTTTGACTCAACAATTGACCTTTAAGGCCCAAATCAAATAGGAGTCTTCTACTCTTAACCAAGCCCAATCAACAACACTTAGGTCCAATAGACTCAATCAACAATCAACCCTGGCTAATCAAGTTGACCCATTCCCAATATCCCTTGATGCCAATCAATTTCAAAATACAAGAAATCATCATTTGATTTTCGAAAAATGGCCAGTGAAAATCTCTTTCATATTGAGCCTCTATTTGCTCATTTGAAGGATCCTACTCAAATTGCCAAAGCCCATTTCATTCCTAAATTTCACTATGTCCCTGGACATAATAACAAAAACCTTAGTTTCTACAAAGACATTCTCTTAGAAACAGAATCCATAAAAAATTAGCCTGATCAGAAATTCTGAAGAAAGAATCATTTACCATTCTCTCTATCCTCATAATCATAATTATGGAAGATTGGAGAATCCATCCTTCAAGTTTCAAAATAATTTTAAATAAAAAAATAATATAATTATTTTGACTAATTGATGCATGGCACAAGATTTTCTTGCATCAAAATAGTGATTTCTCTCACTTTTGGTTTTTAAATTTTAATAACATTTTCAAAATTGATTTTACAAGTTGGTTCTTAAAATGGTGGTCTATCCACGGTTTTACCTTAGAACTTTTTCCAATTGATTTACAATAATGTTTCAATTTATTTTTAAAGGTTTACAAGCCCTCACCAATTGAGACTTTATTTCCCCAAATACTTTGTTTTTCAATAAAATACAAAATACCTTAGATTTTGAAATGGCAATACTCGATTGAAAGAGGAATCTTCACCAGAGAATATTATGTTAAATGGTGGGATAAGTTGAATACCCAGAAAATTATTGCATCAATCAATTATGAATTTGCAAGTATCCATCCCAATATGAGACTAGCAAATCCTTTCATCCAAGCTCCATTAAAGATTAATGAGCCCATTGACCTAGCTCTACAAATAAAACTATCTAATCTAAATTCTTCCAAATCCAAATCAAAATCTAGATCCAAACTCTCTTCAAAGGGTAAATCAAGGGGCACAACTCTAAAGTCCAAATTAAAGAGAAAATTACTCCAAGAAATACTTCTCCTTTTGGAGGAAGTAATGAATCTGACTCTGAATCACTTACAGAATCAAGTTACTAAACAAAAAGAATCCAGGAAAGCCAATCTTCAGCAATTGAAGGACCCATCCAATAATGATGATCTCAGTAATAATTCGGACGAAATAAGTAAAGGAATTTGTCTTTGGCAAAATGTCAATGTTTGAATAAAAATATTTGATGAATCATGATGACACCTTGACCCAATGCAACGGTCATGATGATCTCCAAGAAAAGACAATTATCAATAATAAAAAATATAAGAGTCCAAAACAATAATTATCAAGGACCCAAGTATACAGCAATATTGACATTCAATAATAGCAATAATGACTTACAAGGATCAAGACACAAAATATTTGAAATAGCAATTATCAGGAAAAATAATGGCCCCATCAACAGTCTCAATAATTTTCAAACAAATCATGACAGAGCATGAAGATCAAGATGTCAACTATCAAGATTCTTTGTAGTTTGTCATTTTGTAATCATTGTACTAGTTGTCAAATAATTAGACAACTATTTATGCTTTTTACTATTCTTAGTCAAAAGTAGACAAAAGTAGGCATGTAAAATATTTTTACTTTTGTAGAATAGAATAGTTCAGGTAAGTGATGGGTTTTCGGTAAACTCCACTTTCCTTAACTATAAATAGGCAGTCTCTCTCATTTGTGAATCAGAACTCATTTTACAACTTTTACTATTTGAGAGCTAAAACTTGTTTTGTGAAACAAAGCTTTCTTCTTCTACTCCTCTTTTGTAAATATTTTCTTCTTCTTTTTCAACATAAATTAGCGAGTGGGAACACTAATTTATTGTTGTCAATAAACTCTGTTTGTGTAAGTTTTTAATCTTACACCCTAATACAGTTTTTATAATTAATGTTTGTTAATACATTTTTTACTATTTATCTTCTTGTTTCTCTAATACCCATTCTCTTAATTAATGTTTAATTCTACGCATTTTGGTATCAGAGCCAAACCTGTTAGGGATAATACTGTTCATTTACTGTTTCTACTTCTGTTTGCCGCCTATCAATATCCAGCCATAATCGGAGTCAAACAGTATAAATTACGTAGAAAATAGAAGTAGAAATAGTTAATGAACAATATTATCACCACCAGGTTTGGCTCTGATACCAAAGGCGCAGAATTAAACAGTAATTAGATAGGGGGTATTAAAAAACAAGAAGATAAACAGTAAAAACTGTATTTAACAAGTAAAAATTACAGAAACTGTATTATGCTGTAAGATTAAAAATTTACACAAACAGAGTTTATTGGCAACAATAAATAGTGCTCCCGCTCACTAATTTATGTTGAAGAAAAGATGAAGAAAAGATTTACAAAAGAGGAGTAGAAGAAGAAAGCTTTGTTTCACAAAACATGTTTTAGCTCTCAAATAGTAAGAGTTGTAAAACGAGTTTTGATTCACAACTAGGAGAGACTACCTATTTATAGTTAAGGAAGGTGGAGTTCACCGGAAACCCATCACTTACTTGAACTATTCTATTCTACAAAAGTAAAAATATTTTACATTTCTACTTTTGTCTACTTTTGACTAAGAATAGTAAAAATCATGAATAATTTATTTGACAACTTAGTACAATAATTACAAAAGGAGACAAAAATTTAAAGATTCATTGATAATTGCTATCTCGGTCTTTGTCCCTTCATCCTTGGAAGTCATTTTTCCTATTTTTGAAAGTCAATATGGCTGTATACTTGGATCCTTGATAATTATTATTTTGGACTCTTGTGTTTATGATTATTGATAATTGTCTTTTGTTGGAGATCCATGACCGTTACATTGGGTCAAGTTGTCATCATGATTCATCAAATATTATTATTCAAATATTGGCATTTTGCCAAAGACAAATTCCTTTACTTATTTCATATGTTATTACTGAGATCATCATTATTGGATGGGTCTTTCAATTGCTGAAGAGTTCCTCTAAAAGGAGAAGTATTTCTTGGAGTAATTTTCTCTTTAATTTGGACTTTGGAGTTGCGCCCCTTGATTTACCATTTGGAAAGGGTTTCGATCTGGATTTTGATTTGGGTTTGGAAGAATTTGGATTAGGTAGTTTTATTTGAGGAGCTAGGTCAATGGGCTCATTAATTTTTAATGGAGCTTGGATGAATAGATTTGCTAGTCTCATATAGGGATGGATACTTGCAAATTCATAATTAATGGATACAATAATTTTCTGGCTATTCAACTTATCTCATCATTTAACATAATATTCTCTAGTGAATATTTATCTTTCAATCGAGTATTGCAATTTCAAAATCCAAGGTATTTTGTATTTTATTGAAAAACTAAGTATTCGAGGAAATAAAGCCTCAATTGGTAAGAGCTTGTAAACTTTTAAAAATAAATTGAAACATTGTTGTAAATCAATTGGAAAAAGTTCTAAGGTAAAACCATGCATGGATCACTATTTTAAGAACCAGCTTAGAAAATCAATTTTGAAACTGTTATTAAATTTAAAAATCAAAAGTGAGAGAAATCACTATTTTGATGCAAGACAATCTTGTGCCATGTATAAATATAGTCAAATAATTATATTATTTTTTATTTAAATTTGTTTTGAAACTTGAAGGATGGATTCTCCAATCCTCTATAGTTATGATTCTAAGGCTAGCGAAAGAATGGTAAATGATTCTTTTTTCAGAAATTCTGATCGGGCTAATTTTTATGGATTCTGTTTCTAAGAGAATGTCTCTGTAGAAACTAAAGTTTTTGTTATTATGTCCAGGGACATAGTGGAATTTAGGAATGAAATGGGCTTTGGCAATTTGAGTATGATCCTTCAAATGAGCAAATAGAGGCTCAATATGAAAAACATTTTCACTGGCCATTTTTTGAAAATCAAATGATGATTTCTTGTATTTTGAAATTAATTAGGCATCAAAGGATATTGGGAATGGGTCAAATTGGTTGGCCAGGGTTAATTAGTGATTGAGTCTATTGGACTCAAGTGTTGTTGATTGGGTTTGGTTAGGAGTAGAGGACTCCTCTTTGATTTGGACCTTAAGAGCCAATTGTTGAGTCAAAAATTCTTCTATTATTGAGTCATTCATTGTTCTCACATGTTTTCTGAAAGTAATATTGATTCTTTCAGTTAAGGATTCTACTGCATGTATATGACTCTTTTGAAATCCGTTAGGCATGATGAAGTTCCTTCTAGAATAAAAAATTCTTCTATTTTTTTGTTTGAAAATTCAATTTTAAATATTGCTTGTCCCAAAAGGTTTATGGTTAAAATTTTACTGTTATCATAACAGATTTCATTATATTTGTGAAAACCTATTTTTCCACATTTTTCATACCACTGAATTAATGTTGCATTGAAGTCATCCTCCAATCCAACATCTTCTAAAAGTTTATCCAATTCATTAATCCAGTGATTTCTTGTATATTCAAATCCATTATGACCATAATTAATAAATGGAAATTTTGAACATAAGGCGGCTGTTCTACCATTAAGTTTTTTTATTTTAAAAGAATTTTTATTGAGTATTCTGGGTCTACCTTTCCATATTCTAGTTGGTTGGAATTCTCAAGCTCCTCCATTGTTGAATCTTGGAATGATTCCCTGCATAAATTTATAAGAAAGAAGATCAGGAATTAGATTAAAAATTGGACATTGAAATTAAAAGTACTGAGGATAGGTTGCTACCTGGCAAGAATTTGTTTGGGAGTAATATTTTTTCATTCAAAATACATTGTACAAACTTGCAGTTAATTTTTAAAAGACATTTTTGAATTAAGGCAAATTGTATGATTTGATTAATGAAATAATAAACTCTAAGTCCTGGAAATCTATTCTGAAATAGTTTGGTTCTATTATCTTGTTTTACTGTCCTGACAGATAATTTAAAATAGTTCCAATATTGTTTAACATATTCATAATTGTAAACAATCAAGAAACATAACCAGTATTGTTTAATAAGAATGCAGACAATCAGGAAATCAATAATTTGATTAAAGTATTTACTTATTATATTCTGAATTTTACTTGGATCAAATGGCATTATTTTATAATGATAAAATATAATCTTGTATTTCTTAATCTTATTTGTCTGGTTTTGTCAAAATCCAGTTTCTATGCTAAATTTAGAGGATATATCAGTATTTCTAAGTCTGTTGATTAAGTCTCTTTTGTTTGGTTTCGAATATTTTATCCATCCTATAATATTCTTAAGAGGCATATAATTAATCTTTAGACGATGAATTTTTTGTTTAAAGATTTTAATTTTTCCCAATTTTATTTTTTCTTGTAAAAACCACAATGGTTCCTTTTTGCAGGAGATTGTTTTTATGGATTTGAAAAACATAATTCTGTTTTAAATTTTTTAAATTCTCATTATGAAGAAAAGACAAAAATTTGAATTTAACAGGTTCATCTATATGATAAGTAATTATCTCATCATACTCTGTTGTGAAAGGATACAAAAAAGAGATGAATGGTAAATTCAAAATTATTTTATCCGTCATTTTCTTTACTAAGACAAATGATGTTATAAAACATACATTGTCTTGGCAAATATGGACTGTGGGTATTTCATAATTGATATGCATACGAGTACCATTAGTAGAAGACAAATATTCTTTTGTTTTCTTAAAATACTTTGTTGGAACTAGTCATTCTTGCATATAATTCAAATCTGCTCCTGAATCTACAAGAGTCATTGTTGTGAAATCAAAATCTTGAATGATTATTCTAACCATTATGTGCTATTTTTTTATTTTTATGTGATTGAGGATTTAGATGAAATGTTCATCATACTCTTGAAAATTAATGGGTTCTTCAACCTTATTATCAGAAATTAGTAATTTACTAGGTTCACTAAATTCTTGTTTGTTAATTAGATTTTTTATTTTTTAAAGATTTAATTCCTCTTTTATTTCAATGTTTGAATTCTTTAAATCTTTTATTTCAGTCTTAATATCTTTAATTTCCTTTTGAAGTTCCTGTAAGGTAACTTTCTTTTCTTTCTATTTTATCTTATTGAATTTTTAAGTCTTTCAAGGTATTCTTGTTTTAATTCAAGATTTTTAATTTTGTAAACTAAATCTAACAATAGGGTTTCTTGTTTTTCATTATTATTTAAGACATTGATTTTTTTACAACAATTATCCCTACACCCCATAGTGATGTTAGGAGAATCACTGTCAAAACTTGAGGATTCAGTTTTAGAGGATTCAGGGGTATTATATTCTCCTAAATCTTCACTATTACTTTTATAGTAATCTATTGTTTCTAAGATTCTAAATAATTCATGTTTATCTTCTTCAGAAATTTTCAATTGATTAATTTTATTTTTTACTTGACAAGTATTTGAAAGGTGACCTTTCTGACCACATTTAAAACATGTAATATTAGTTTTATCAAATTTTTTGTTAAACCTTTTTCTGGAATAATTTTTATTCCTAGAGAAATTCTTATTCTTAGAAAAGTTTTGGTCAAAATTTTTATTCTTATGTTTGTGGTAATTTTTCCTATAATGCTTATGAGACCTTTTAGGGTTTAAATGAAATTTTTTTCTATTCTTCTAAGAAGGGGCAATAGAGGGTAGACCGTATTGCTCACAAAAATTGCGTAACTCATATTTAGCAGTTTTGCTTTCTTTTTTGATTTGTTTGTTGAATTTCATTTCAACACACATTTTTAATTCTTCTTTTTGTATTAGAGTAATTATTGTTCCATAAGTTACACTATCATTGTCTATATTTCCTAGGTCATTACTAAGGACTGTCCTTATTTTATGGGCAAAGAGATTGGGTAATCAATTAATAAGTTTTTCTTTTGAAAATGGTTGATTACTATCATCCCTTGACGTTACTCTAGGTAAGAATATATTTTTATACCAACTAAGATCACTCAATGTTAAACACCTAAGATTTGTTAATTGATCATGAATACGCAAAGTAATATTACTTGGCGTACCAATGAAGTGTTCAATTATTGTGTATAAGAGTGTATTTATACCATCATGTATTGTTTCCTGATTTTCTCCAATAATTGGGTTTCCTTCAGTATCAATCTTAACTGCTGAAAGAATGGAAATTTTGGATTCTTGTGTGAGATGTTTTTCCCATCAAGAATGGAGCATTCCTGTGAATCCTGTAACTAGAAGATTTATTACTTTTTCATGAAGTAAATTGTGAGGGGTAATGTAGCTATTAGCTACCATTGCCATGTGTTGTAATCTATTGAGGACTTCCTGTTCAGAATGACCATCAATATTCCATTCATATAATTTTTCTGCAGAAACAGAAAGTTGATTAACAAGAGAAGATTCAGTAATTTGAATACAATGAGGCATGGGTTTTTTATGCCATTTCCTTTATAATTTATTAATTTATAAATTCTTAAATGTTTTTCAATATTGTTAATATTTAAAAATTCATCTATTGTGGATGATTCGTAAGTTGATTCTGACCTATGACTATCTGAATCAGTGGATTTATTCTTTAATCCGTGAATCATTTTATCAAGTTTTTTTATTAATTGGAATAATTTTTAAAGTGATTTTATCTGAAAGATTTATTAAAGGTTGTTCTTTCAGGGTTTCGCTAGGCCTAGGTTCATTGAGAACATCAATATTTTTTTTAATTTTGTCTAATTGTTTACCTATTATAATTAGGCTCTAGTTAGTATAGTTGAGTTGTTCAACTACTTTTTTGTTTGGTTCTTCTTCCTTTGCAATTTTGAAAGAAGAAGCAGTTATTAAGGAATTTTTATAATTAATCATGATTTTCTCAAGAGGAGGATGACTAATAGATACTACACTAGAGTCTTCCTTAACCCATTTATACTTTGAAATTACTTTGATATTTCTTTCGTAAATATATTCAACATAATCCAAGAAAAAATATCAATTCTAAATTCTTGCATGAATGTCTTCCATTCAGCAAGTATGACTTTTATTTGCTCCATATTATATGAATCTCTGAATCTATTACGTCTATCTAGATTGTTTGGGTCATTATTGTGTTGGGTTAGACATTTTCAATCTGGTTCATATTCTTGACTCAAGGTTCCTATATTCAGAACTAAGAGTTGAGAATTGACAGAATAAAGGCTTCCTTGAGAGAATAAAGGAATTTCTAAGAGTACTAGACTGGCTATACTCCCTAATTTGTGGACTAGAAGATGATTGAAAGTAAATGTTTACAATACCATACATGTTTTGCTAGATGTAATCTACATCTTCAACTGGTTTTTGAATTTGGGTAGGTTGACTTTCATTAGTTAAAATCCAATTTGTTGGTAAATTAATATCAGAGCACCTAATCGTTTTAGGAAATCTAATATTGGCATTACTTTGACTAGATCGTATCAATAGGGTTTGATTATGTATCAATAGGGTTTAATTCTTTAGACTCCTATTGATGGCTTTAAAATTCAAATTTGTTTTGGTTACTTTATAATAAATTCTAAAGATTAAAGTTAGAGGTTGGGTGCCTTCTAGGACTTGGTAACCACTACTTTTAATATTTAAAGTTAATGATTTTAAAATACGACGATTTACTAAACTAACAGGCAGATCAGGAAAATAATCAAAATAAATTGGACCATTACAAAGTGAAGATTCAATTAATCCTAAAATACTATCATTAAG
This sequence comes from Datisca glomerata, assembly GCA_003255025.1. NCBI lineage: Eukaryota > Viridiplantae > Streptophyta > Magnoliopsida > Cucurbitales > Datiscaceae > Datisca > Datisca glomerata. The sequence continues at coordinate 1,396,056 of QANY01000733.1, forward strand.
ATTTATAAATCTTGCATCTCGCAAGGCTAATAAGATAGAGGTATTTAGGCATCTTCTTGTGAGTGATTTTACTCCAATCTAGACTAAACCAAAATGAAAGAAATTATATCCTTCTTGAATATGATGCATTATTGCATAAGAGGAAAGTAATTGACATGTCTCATGCTCTTTTCCAAGAGCATATATTTTTTCAATTATTTTTACATGATGTTGAGGCTTGAAAGAAGCAACAGACCATGTTGATTTATAAATATTTTTATTGGAGATTTTAGGTATATTCCATACCCTATGATCTACTTGATCATCTGCTAGTTCAATGTGTCCATCATTTATTATGTCAGGTTGAGGTTATTGTTGACCTATTAATACTAGAAGAATTACTTCTAAATAATCTACTCATTACTTAACTAACTAAATTATTCTCATTATTGAGAATTTCATAATGTATTTTTTGTTACTAACCTTGTGATGACTTCTACAACCTCATATTTAGGCTTCACTCTTCTCCCTTTTGCCTCTACAACCACCCTACCGTCGGGATTTACGTATCTAATAGGTTTTACCTAGTTCTCTGAAGCTAACCAAATAGAAGTTGATACGTCAGTCTCTGATAAACAGATTCACAGATTAGGAAAATAAATAATACAGAGAAATAATCAATTATAAAAATAATCAGCCACTTGGGTGGAGAGTAAGATTAGATATAAGCAATTATTTATGTAAGTAAATAAGTAAACAATATTATCAATATCCAGCCATAATAGGTGACAAACAGTATAAATTATGTAGAAATAGAAGTAGAAACAATTAATGAATAATATTATCTTCACGAGGTTTGGTTTTGATACCAAAAGGCGTTGAATTAAACAGTAATTAAGAGAAGGGGTATTAGAGTAACAGGAAGATAAATAGTAAAAATTGTATTAACAAACAGTAATTACAAAAAATGAATTAGGTGTAAGATTAAAAACTTACACAAACAGAGTTTATTGGAAACAATAAATTAGTACTCCCGCTCACTAATTTATGTTGAAGAAAAAATAAAAAAATATTTACAAAAGAGGAGTGGAAGAATAAAGCTTTGTTTCACAAAATAGGTTTTAGCTCTCAAATAGTAAGAGTTGTAAAACGAGTTCTGATTCATAAATGGGAGAGACTGCCTATTTATAGCTAAGGAAAGTGGAGTTTACCGGAAACCCATCACTTGCCTGAACTATTCTATTCTACCAAAGTAAAAACATTTTACATGCCTGCTTTTGTCTACTTTTGACTAAGAATAGTAAAAAGCATAAATAATTGTCTAATTATTTGACAACTGGTACAATGATTACAAAATGAAAAATTACAAAGAATCTTGATAGTTGACATCTTGATCTTAGGGCCTTGTCACAATTTTTTGAAAATTATTGAGACTTGTTGATGAAATGTTTGTCACTGGTCCTTGATAATTGTTATCATGGACTAGAGGTCACTTATTCTTTATTTGTTTTGAAGAGTATGATGATCGCTGCATTGTTCTCTTGGTGTTATCATAGTACCTTCAGAATTATTTTATTGATATTTTGCCAAGGATGTATTTAGTTCTTCCAATTCATCTTCACTGAGGTCTACATCATCAAAAGGATCTTGTGAATCCTGAAAGGGATCATGGGCCCATTGGGGAAGAGTACGAACATGAGATTTTCCCTTTAATTGCTGAGAAGGAGATTTAGACAATTGATTCTTTTTAATCTTTACTGGGTGATTTGACTCTACTGAGGATTCACAGCCAGAACTTGTATTGTCTTCAAGAAGAAGGAGCATTTTGTATTAACTCTGATTTTTCTTTTTATTTTTTAGACCTTCTTTTGCCTTTTGAAGAAGGTCTTGTAGTAGACTTTAAATTTTGGGAAGAATTTGATGACTGGTTAATTTGAGGAGCTTGGTTATCTGATTCCTTAATTTTTAAGGAGGCCACTGGAGGCTTGAGAGATTTTAACTGGAGGTGAGATTTTGCTAATTCTTCATTTATGGAAGCGAATATCTTTAATGTACTGAATTTGTCCCACCATTTTACATTGTATTGTCTGGTGAGAATTTCCCCTTCAATGGCGTATTACCACTTCAAAATCCATGGAATTTTGTATTTATTTACAAAATAAATTATTGGCGCAAAAGAGGCCTCAACTGTTGAGGGTTTAAATAATTTTAAAAATTAGCTGAAATTCTGTTGTAATTCGATTGGGAATATCTCAAAGACATGGCTATGGATTGAACACCATCTTGACAACCATTTTGGTAAATTGATTTTGAAATTTTTGTCAAAATTCAAAAACCAAGAATGGGAAAATTAACTATTTTGATGTGAGAAAATTGTTTGTCATGCATTAATATAGTCAAAATAATTAAATTGTTTTTTATTTAAAAGGGATTTTAACCCTAAGGGATGGATTTTTCATTCCTCCAAAATTATTATTCTGAGGATGTAGAATGAATGATAGAAGATTTTTCCTTCTGCACTATTTATGGGCTTGATATTTATTGATTTTATTTCTAGGAGAATATCTCTATAGAAACTAAGGGTTTTGTCCTTGTGACCAGGGGCGAAATGAGAATCATGAAGGAAATGGGCCATCGCTATTTCAATTGGATTTTTGAAATGGGCGAATGAGTGTTCAATATAAAAGAGATTTTTACTGGGGGTATTCCTATGATAAGGAGAAGACTTTTTATAATTGGTGAGTGGTTGGTTGATGACCAATTGTGGGTCAAATGGCTTAGAGACTACAAATGGATAAAATTGATTGACAAAAGCAGATTAGTAACTAGGCCTGATAGACCCAAGAACTGTTAATTGGGTAGTTCTTGAAGCAGAATACCCCTATTTGATTTGGGCCTTAAGGGCTAATTGTTGAGTGGAGGATTCTACTTTATTCATTTTCCCCGAGGCTTGGGGCCTAGACCCCATCTTTCTGTTGCCCCTGCAAGGATTCAGGAGTTAAGAAGTGAGAAACTGAATTATTAATTCATTTAATAAATTCAATATCGAAATAAAAAATACTAAGTATAGACTGTCATCTAGAAAAGAATTGTTTGGAGGCTATATTTTTAACATCCTTTTCTAGAACATGTTTAGCAGATTTACAATCAATTTTTAACAAAAATTTCTGATTCAACAAGTCATCTTGGAATTTCTGTATGCCTAATACAACAAATAAAATTTCCTTCTTAATTGTACTGTAATTAACTTGTGATTGAGATCGAGATGTAAACCTAACAATTTGTTCAGGTGATTCTGGGAAAATCTTTTGTAACAAGATACCTCCATATCCAATTTTGGAGGCATCAGTTTGGACAATTTTAAAAGAATTATTAGTAGGAATGCCAAGACAAGGAAGTGTCTTAACATGAGTTTTAATTCTTTTGATTAAATCAGTATGGACAGCTGTCCAAGGAGGGGGATTCTTTTTAAGCCTGTCAAAGAGAGGCTTACAATCAATTCTTATTTTATCGTAAAAATCATATATGTAATTTAAAGATCCTAGAAATCTTTACAATTGTATTTTACCCTGTCAATTGACTTGATTATAGAATGGTGTATTTCATATCCTAAGAATCTAACCTTAGATTGAAATAATTTAATTTTGCTTGCGAAGATAACTAAACCATTTTGTTTTATTATCCTAACAAATGATTCAAGGTGTCTCCAATATTGTTCTATCATTTTTTAGAAAATAAGTGCATCATCAATGTAAACTATTGAGAAATCAGTAATTAATATTGTTTGCTTATTTGCTTACATGAATAATTGCATATATCTAATCTTACTGTCCGCCCAAGTGGCTGGTTATTCTTATAATTGATTATTTCTCTATATTATTTGTTTGCCTAATCTGTGAATCTATTTATCAGAGGCTGGTGTATCAGCTTCTATTTGGTTAGCTTCAGGGACCTAGGTAAGACCTCTTAGATATGTAAATTCCGAGGGTAGGGTGGTTGTAGAGGAAAAAGGGAGAAGAATGAAGCCTAATAGGAGGTTGTAGAAGTCACGACAATGTTAGTAACAAAAAAGTAGTTGAACAACTCAACTATACTAACCAGAGTTTAATTACAATAGGTAAACAATTAGACAAAATAGAAACAAAGGTTGATATTCTCAATGAACCTAGGCCTAGTGAAACCCTGAAAGAAAAACCTTTAATAAATCTTTCAGATAAAACCACTTTCAAAATTATTCCAATTAATAAAAAAAATTGATAAAATGATTCAGGAATTAAAGAATAAATCCACTGAGTCATCTTCCTCTATTAAGGTAGTTAACCAAGAAAGTAGTTCAGATTCTATGTCTGAAAAAATTGATGAAATATTTCAAGAATTGAAAGTAATTAACTAAGAAGATAATACTGATTCAGATAATCATAGGTCAGAATCAATTATGAATCATCCACAATAGGTGAACTTTCAAATATTAACAATATTGAATTTTTTTTAAGAATTTAGAAATTAATAAATTAGAAAGAAAATGGCATAAGAAACTCATGCCTCCTCATATTAAAATTACTGAATCTTCTCTTGTTAATCAAATTCTTTTTCTGCAGAAAAATTATATGAATAGAATATTGATGGTCTTTCTGAACAGGAAGTTCTCAATAGATTACAACACATGGAAATGGTAGCTAATAGCTACATTACCTCTCACAATTTACTTCATGAAGAAGTAATAAATCTTCTAGTCGCAAGAGTCACAGGAATGCTCCATTCCTGGTGGGAAAAATATCTCACACAAAAATTTGAAATTTCCGTCCTTTCAGCAGTTAAGATTGATGCTGAAGGAAACCCAATTATTAGAGAAAATCAGGAAACAATATCTAATAGTATAAATACACTATTTTACACAATAATTGAACACTTCATTGGTACGCCAAGTAATATTACTTCGTGTATTCATGATCAATTAACAAATCTTAGGTGTCCAACATTGAGTATTTTAATTGGTATAAGAATATATTCTTATCCAGTGTAATATCAAGGGATGATAGTAATCTACCCTTTTGGAAAGAAAAATTTATTAATCGATTACCTAATCTCTTTACCCATAAAATAAGGACAGTCCTTAGTAATGACCTAGAAAATATAGACTATGATCATCTAACCTATGGAACAATAATCTAATACAAAAAGAAAGATTAAGAATGTGTGTTGACATGAAAATCAACAAACATATTAAAAAAGAAAGCAAAACTGTTATATATGAGTTAGGTAATTTCTGTGAGCAGTACGATCTACCCTCTATTGCTCATTCTCAGAAAAATAAGAAAAGTTCCCACTTAAACCCTAGAAGGTCTAACAAACCCTATAGAAAAAATTAGCACAAACATAAAAATAAAATTTTTGACCAAAACTTTTCTAAAAATAAAAATTTATAGATAATAATTATTTTAGTAAATTAGTCAAATAATTCATCATTATTCAGAGAATAATATTTACAAAACTTACATTGAAAAACAATATAAAGATTATTAATGAAAATATTATAAAGTAGCATCGATTAATACTTATTGTCACTAGAATAATAATATTTACATTAACATTAAAAAATATGTAACCTCAGAAATAATAGTAATTAGTTATTATATAATTATTAAATATTATAAGTATATACGGAAATTTATTTTGTTTATGAAATTAACCAAAAGGTTATTGTTTATAACTAATATAAATATAATAAGTCAATCAATTTAATTTTTAAGTAACCTAAAATTGACAAATATTTAGATAATTAAAATTCAAAAATCATTTAATTTATTTATTAATTAGGAGTGACATTTTAATCGGACAATAGTGACAGAATCATTCGGCTTTCAGGTAAATCTTCCATAAAATATAGTTGATTGGTATTACCATAAATGTAGTTTCTAATTTTATTGACTATTTATAAAACAATTATTTTTTGCTATTAATATTATCGGCTATTTAACAATAAGTTCTCGAAATGGCAATTGCAGCTAAATTTGTCCATGCCAGATGTAGCCAATTGATTCACCTGCATGTAGTTGCTATTTGAGTTGAAAACAAATTAACTCCAACATTCAACCTTTTTCTGTTGACACTTTTTAGTAAAAAAGGTCTTATTTTGATTTCAAGAAATGATCCACATCATCTTTTCTGAAAATCTCAATCCCATCATCTGAAAATGAACCAAAATGGCAATGCACTGCATCTTTACCATTTTTAGCTACCTTTACTGTGATTGTAATTTGGGTGGAATCTCTCTTCTCTCTATGTCCTGAATACTACTGATCTATGATTGCACTTAATGGCCTCAAACTACTCTTGGTTTTCTTACATTTTGCATTTCCTGAGACAACGATCACTGCAAAAAAAACTCGCTAGACCGGACTAGTTGAAGAAAGTAAGGAACATAAGAAGAAAGTAGATTGAAGGAGAAGAGAAGAAAGTAAAGAAAGACGACGAGGAGAAGAGAAAATCATTCACTGTATTTTGTAAAATCACCAAAAAACATAACAGAGTCACCTTAGTTTAACTAGAGTAAGACCTGACCAAACTGCCAGAAAGACAAAAAGATAGAAATACCCCTTAACTAAAACTAATCACATAACCCCCTGAAACTTATCCTGGGATCAAGGATAAATTTGTTTATGAGATAATTAAATTGTTTAATAGACAAAGGCTTAGTGAAAATGTCTGCTAATTGATATTGATGAGGAGCATGTTTCACCAACAGATCCTTCTTCATGAATTTCTCGTGAACAAAGTAGTAATCAATTTCAACATACTTTGTGCGAGCATGATGAACTAGATTTGAAGCCAAAGAAATCGCTGAAGTATTATCACAGTAGATATAATAGGGGCCTATGATTGAAAAATATGGAAATCTTTCAAAATTTGTCTAATCCAGCTAAGCTCAGCAGCTGTGTTGGCTAAGGACTTGTATTCGACTTCAGTAGAGGATTTGGCCATCGTGCTCTACTTCTTAGCACTCCAAGCGATAACATTGGATCCTAGGAAAACCACAAAACTGAATGTGGATCTTCTATTAGATGAATCTCTAGCCCAATCTGCATCAATGACAGCCTACAATTTAAGATTACCAGGTTTAAATAGAATGCCATAACCCAGAGTAACAATGACATATCGAAGAATACGTTTAACAACAGCAAAGTGTGTTATGGTGGGGGAGTGCATATATTGACAAACTCTAGTAACAGTAAAACTTAAATCAGGTCTAGTAAAAGTTTACTGAAGAGATCCAACAATACTCCTATAAAGAGTGAGATCAGAGAAGGGAGTTCCCACATGACTATAAAGATGAGTTTTAGTAGAGCAAGGGGTTTTACAAGGCTTGACATTAAACATACCAGCCTTAATAAGTAAGTCTTTGGCATACTTATGTTGGTTAACAAAGATGCCAGAAGAATCTCTAGTATTTCAAGACCAAGAAAATATTTAAGAGAGCCTAAATCAGTCATATTGAATTCTTATAGCAAACAGTGAACAATATAATCTATTTGTTTTGCATCAGTCCCACTATTAATAATGTCATCAACATACAATAATACATAGGTGAGAGAAGTAGGAGTGGCACAAACAAACAATGAATTGTTACCATGAGAAGCAAGAAAACCAATAGAAAGAATATGACAAGTAAATTTTTTAAACCAGGCCCGAGGAGCTTGTGTTCAACCATATAAAGATTTATGCAACTTACAGACATAGTCAGGATGAGTCGAATCAAGAAACCCTTGAGGTTGACACATATAAACTTTCTCAGATAAATTATCATGCAAGAAGGCATTTTTAACATCAAGTTGTCTAAGAGTCCATCCAAATGTACTAGCCAAAGAAAGCAAAATCATAATAGTGGGTTTTTTAACAATTGGACTAAAGGCTTCACCATAGTCTAACCCAGCTTGTTGGTGAAAGCCTTTAACCACTAACCTGGCTTTATGTCTAGCAATGGTTCCATCAGAATTATATTTAAGTTTATAAACTCACTTACACCCAACAAGATTCTTGTTAGGTGGTAAAGGAACAAGTGTCCATGTGTGTTGAGAGATTAGAGCATTATACTTATCTCTCATGACTTGAGACCAAGCTGGAATTTTAGATGCAATCGTATAAGATTGAGGTTCAATATCAAGTTGCTTATCTAAAGGTCCTGAAGCAAGAAGAGCTTTTCTTTTATATATGCCAAATTTTGATCGAGTTTGCATAGGATGAGTAGACTGTGTGTGGGTGGTAACAGAATGTGTTCGAGAAGTCGGTTGCTCAAGGTTAAGATCAATATGAGGCAAAACATCACTAGACACAGGCAAAACAACAGACATAATATGACTACATGGCTCACAGAAATCAGATGTGGGAGTAGAAACAGTCACAGTATCATGGGAAACATTAGCAGGGAAAGAATATACTGAATTTGAAGTAACAGGATGGTGACTAGCTGCATTATCAATAAGCAAAGATGGAACATCATCATTTAAACCTGAAACAGTACAAGGACTATCGTCATTAATCATAACTTGTGCAGAACATGGAAAATCAATAAGCAAATCATGATTTTTAGATAAATCAGTAGGCAACACAGCAACAACCAAGAAATCAGGCACAGTAGTAGCAGGAAGAGGAGGAGAAATAGTAGGCCAATCCGTATATAATTCAGTAGGAATAGAGAAATAAGTAGCAAGAGCATTACTAGTATTCAGAGTATTAGAAGGTATGTTATATTGAGAGAGAAGAGTTACCTGGAGCAGAAGAAAGAGTGCCGAAAAAGGAAGAAGAGATGTATACCTATCACTGGGTGGAGAAGTAGCATTGGTAACATGTTCTTGAAGGGAAATATTAGTTGGAGCAAAAGGAAAACATTACTCATAAAAAACAACGTGCCTTAAGGAATAGTATTTCTTTGAACTTAAATCATAGCACAAATATCCTTTATGTTCTAAAGCACAGCCTAAAAATACGCACTGAACAGTTTTAGGATGAAACTTAGTTGGCATATAAGATTGAAGATAAGGATAGCAAGCACAACCATACACCTTAAGCAGTTTATAATCAGGTAAATTTCCAAAGAGTTTAGCATAAGGGGAGGTGTGTGAAAGTGTAGGACTTGGCAATCTATTAATCAAGTACACAGTAGTGGCAAAAGAAATATTTCAGAAGGCAGCAGGAAGAGAAGCATGATGCATTAAAGTAAGCGCAGTTCCAACTAGGTGTCTATGCTTCTTTCAGCAACTCCATTTTATTGTGGAGTATATGAGCAAGACTTTTGATGAATGATATCATTTTCATGTAAAAAATTCTGAAACTAGAGGTTGGTGTATTCTCCACCACCATCAGACCTAAAATACTTAATAGTGGTAGAAAAAAGATTCTCAACCATACATTTAAATTTTTTGAAAACATGGAAAACATCATATTAATGAGAAATAGGGAAAAACCAAGTAAATCTAGACATATCATCAATAAAGATAACATAATATCGATGACTAAGAACAGAGGTTGTGGGTGCGAGACTCCATATATCACTATGAACAATATGTAAAGGAGAAAGAGAGACAAAATCAGAAGAAGAGAAAGGAAGTTTGGTCATTTTATTGGATATACAACTGATGCAAATGCCTTCATCAGAAGAAGAATTACATGGCATATTAATGGAATTCAAGATTTGTCTAACTATATGACCATATGGGTGACCAAGTCTAGAATGCCATATAAAGTTGGAGGCATTGGCACCAAGATATGCGACTGTGGACTTAGGTAAGAATGATGTGATAGGGAATAAACCATCTATGCTAGGGCCTTTATGCAGTATGAGACCTGTAGATTTATCCTAAATAAATAAATATGAAGCATAAAAAATGAACAAACAATTATGATCGAGGCAAAATTTATGAACAGAAAGTAAATTTGTAGCCATATGATGGACGCAATAGACTTGAGATAAACAGAAAGAGTTAAAAGGAGTGTGAATCATACTAGAACTAGTGTGTGTGATGGGGAGAGGCTTCTCATTGCCAATTGAAATGTTATCCACACCATTGTACTCAGTTGGGTGGAAAATGTTAGCTAGGTCAGGGGTGAAGTGCGAGTTACAACCAGTATCAGAAACCCATCCCTGTGGATCAAGAGGTTGAGAAGCCTGAGAAGTAGCAGTCATGGCAGCAAGGTTACGGGGGGATTTCTCCCTTGATAGCGAAAATTCATTCGGCGAAAACAATAGCAGCTCCATGACCCATTTTCAGACAAATTTGGCATTGGATCTGAGAAGATTGATGACTGTGTTGAGGAATGTGTTGGATTTTAGAGCTGGAAGGGGTGGAATTCTGGAATTGTGATTGAAATAGAGGGGTGGTTCACCAAGAACAGAAGGAAGGCTATTGTTGTTAGGGTACCATTACTGATTTTGACCCTCACAGCCAGAGTTGAATCTACCATATGAACCATTTCCTCTGAATTTCCTACCCCCACCCCTGTTGTTGCCACAATTAGAGAAGGATGCAAGAAAGGAAGTGTGTTGGAAAAAATTATCCTGAGGTTTATGTTGGGATTCCAAAAAGTTTTCCTCTGTTTTAAGAAGAACATGGAGTTCTTCAAGAGATAAAGGTTCAGCCCGGGTTCTAATGGACGTTCGAACAGTATTATATTCAGGAGGAAGACTATTAATAGTATAAAGAAGAAGATCTTCAGCTTCAATAATAACAGATACAACAGAGAGTTTATCACTAACTTCTTTGATGCGTTGAATATAAGTATCAACGCTTTCAGAAGGTTTCTTTAAGATGGATTGAAGATCAGATTTTAATTGCAAAATATTGGTTCTTGACAGAGAAGCAAACCTGCGTTCAATGCATTTCCAAATTTTCCTGAAAATTGTGCAACAACATATGAAAGAGCAGTAGAGGAAAGTGTGGCATTGATCAGAGTAATTAGAGCCTGATCTTGAGCTACCTATTGATCAAATTTTGGATCTTGAACCTCTAAATTGTCGATCTTGATGCATCTAGGAGGACACGGCACAAACCCATCTACAAATCCGAACACCATGTGAGCCTTCAAGATGGATGAAATCTGGTATTTCTAGAGGGTGAAATTCATGGAGTCTGACTGTATAGAAACAAGATTACAGATGTTGGACAACAGAAAAATTGGTGAGTGAGGAGCCGAATCTGCCATAGCCAGCGATGATGAAGAAAAGAAATTTGTAGAGGGGTTTGAAGTGGGTTCCTGAGAGGAAGAAGAATGGGGTAATTTCATAGAGTTATTTGGAGAGTTAATTTGAGAGCTAGGTTGAATATCAGTAGAATCTTGAGTAGCGGTGGACTGATTCTCTAGATTGTCTTCCATGGATCAACGACACGAGTCAGGTGCTCTGATACCATGAAGAAAGTAGGTACATAAGAAGAAAGTAGGTACATAAGAAGAAAGCAAATTGAAGGAGAAGAGAAGAAATCAAAGAAAGACGAAGATGAGAAGAGAAAATCATTCAGTGTATTCTGTAAAAGCACAAAAAAAACAAGAAGAGAGCCACTTTAGTTTAACCAGAGTAAGACCTAACCAAACTGTCTGAAAGACAGTTTGTTAGACCAGACTACATAGTTATACAAAAAGTTCACTAGACTCACTACTTAGTTGTTAGTGTATTGATTTGGATTGATCGTTGTATGCTGTAGAGAGAATCATGAACTGTAGCAACGACAACTATGACAAGGAGAGCATGTATTTAGGGCACTGCAAATTGACAACGAGAGCATGTATTTAGGACACTGCAGATCGCAAGCCTCAACAGACTGTTTATTGTTGTTCAATATAAAATAATGAGTTGATTCAGTCATTTACAACTTTTCATCTGCTTGAATTGATAGTGTCCCCATTTGATTTTTCTCGTCCTTGTTTAAGTTGACAGAGAGACCCCCATGGCCCATTGTCACATACTACGAGATCATTGCATCACCAACTCATAAACTGGAGAGATGAAAAAGACAAATCTAATTCTCTGTGAAATGTCCAATGCAAAGGTTAAAGGTTAAAACTTTTAGTGGAAATCTGCTATGCAACTTTAGTACGAAAAAATCAACTGCTCAACTTTGGCAAAAATCACTGAACTGTGACATGAGTTTTACTAAAATCAAAAGCGTTTGCCTTTCTCATGTTGATTTTACTAAAGAAAATATTTAACATATATATAGTTTTGGTCGGTATGTTCAGTATACATATATACACACCAAAAAGATATTGATAACACTATTCTTACGTTATATACTACATTCAACTTCAAACCACAGCTATAAGGAAAACAGACACGGACTCGACGAATAGATAATTACTTAGCCATATTTACAATGCTACAATCCGTCAAACATCCATGAAACAAAGCAGCAAGATCAGTAGTGATGGTGGTGGTGAACACACTCGACAGGAGTGACAGGGAATCGAGAAGTATCCATACAATAATCATAGACCAAATAGTTGGCCCGTACCCATAGGAGCCGATGGGTCTGATGCAAATTGAGCCCAGGCTCATCCCACCAGTACTTGCTCTGCCCACTGCTGCTACTGCACCTCCTTGCATTCTCAGCTGCAGACATGGACGGCCACCACTCGCACCCATTAACTTCAAAGCATTTGTAGGACACTATGAATGGTGCACGTGACCAATCTGTCTTTACTCTTCCACCCTGTGTAGCCCAGTCATCTGCATTCCATATTGAGCTGTGGATTCCCATTGCCTGGTCCTTTGGAAAAGGTACCCCTTTGTTTTCCATGTTGTCGAGTACTCGAACTGGGGTCTCATCCACCATGAATCTGATCAACCAAAACCCACCAGTAAAACCCCATGAAAAGAAATATATCATAGTTATGTTACCTAAAAAGTGGATCTTTGCGGTACGCGGAACAAGAATATAATACGTTACTTGTTCCCAAACGTAGTACTGTGGTGTTGGGCTTCTTTAGATATCTTAGATTCTTAACTAGTAAATTATGGATTTATCCATAACATTAAATTTTGTGTTGAAATGTATCCATTCGAGTTCGAAATCAAATGTATCATTTTGTATTGTCGTGCATTGATTTGTGTTGCCCATGTATCATTTATTTTTGTGTTAGAACAAATGTTACTCCTGTAAAATAGAATGGCCATTGGATGATAGATATGAATTATGAAGAAGGGCTACTTACAGAACGTGGCGTTGATTCCAAAAGATGGAGTAGGAGTGGAATTCCTTGGTGGGGTCAAACCAAAGATTCAGTCTCTGCTCTCTGTTGCCTACACCATTTACATACACATTGGTCTGCACCGTGTATGGCTCCCCACTTGTGTTTCCCAAAAACTCAAAATCAAATTCATTGTGATTTGGACCCTCTGATGACAACTTTTTATTATAAAGCATGAGTCAGAATGAATTTCTAAATAAAATCCAACATCAAATCATCATCAAGAAGCCACATATAACATGCAGTAACAGTTCCAGCAGAGACTTTATGTCTTAAAATGAATAAACATTTTTCGAATTTTATGAATTTACTAACATAAAACGCAGTAACAGTTCCAGCAGAGTCACCCTCTACAAGCTTAATCCGAATGCTCACTTTACCAAACATGTAGTTGTTCTTTGATGAAAACCCAGCTCCTGAAATTCAACACAAGACAAGAGGACGAACACAAACATCAACATGGAAATTTGATTCAAAATGAGAGGAAACGTTGTTAAGTTACCAGAAGAACTGTCGAGTTTAAGCTTAAGAAGGTCTCCTTCATAGATGCAATGATCCAAAGCCCAACTTGGCTGAAAAAGATCGTCAAACTTTGCCGAACTAACCAAACACACCATTACAGCTCCTACAAAGAACCCCACCAACATATACATCTTTTCCATTAGAGAGTGGTTGGAGCTTTGCCTTCTACTCTGTAAGGTCTCCTTTATAGCCAATTTCTTTGGCTTCTTCCACAAGCCCCACACATATACTTTGGCATCAACCACGTCGTCCTAGACATAGTGCCACGTCATTTTCCATATCTTTGTTTTAACTCTGATGACTGCAGCAGGGTCACAGTGCCAGGTGGGACAGTAAAAGTAAGACATACATTCTACAATGCTGCACCTGTTCACTCCGTTTCTTTTTTGTGCAAATTAGAAACAGCTCCACTTATATTTCTTAAGAAAATAATACTAATTTCATATGGGTTTTTTCATGAAGAAAATTCCTTCTGGGGTATTGAAATCTTTGCAAATAATGAAAGTTTCACTGGGTTTCGGCTAATTTTTAACCTAAAGAAAAGTGTAATTTTATTTCGATTGAAAATGAGGAATGAAGATGCCATCATCAGGGTTTTTTTTTAAGTTGTACCCTACACTAATTATTTTATAGAAATATATTTATACACTGATTTTTGTTTTCTCTGACTCACATTTCACCTTTCACTTAAAATATATTTATGAAATTATATGTTTACTCATCATCTCATTTCTCTTTTTTTTTTTTTCATTTTTTACACTTCTTCGTTTTCTTCTTCTTCGTCTTCTTACTTCTTCGTGCAACAGCAAAATATTTATTTATTTTCTTTTTCATGTTCATGAATTTTCTCAGAATATTTATTTATTTTCTTTTTTCTGAAAATAGATTTTTTTTCCTTTTTTACATATCTGAACCAGAAGATCTGACAACAAACCAGATCTTACCCAGATCTGAAAATGAGTTTTTGCCTATTTTTACGGATCTGAACCATATCTAACCACAAACCAAATCTGAAAATGTGGTTTTGCCCATTTTTGGGCAACAATTCCTTCTTCTATTTCTTTTTCGACGTTTTACTTTTATTTTTAATCCTTTGTTATTTTTAGAGTGTCATTCATGGGGGTACACTAGCGTCGTGTACCTATCGTGTAGCTATCGTGTAGACTACATGATGGGGATACTGACATCGTGTAGACTACACGATAGGTACACTGGCATCGTGTAGTGTACACGAAGGGTTTTACTTTTAGAGTGTCATTCTGGGGTACACTAGCGTTGTGTATCTATCGTGTAGACTACACGATGGGTACGTTGGTATCGTGTAGTCGTATCATGTAGTCTACGCGATGGGTGCACTGGCATCGTGCAACCATGGTACAGTCTACACGATGGGTGCACTGGCATCGTGTAACCATCGTGCAATCTACACGATGGGTGCACTGGCATCATGTAGCCATCGTGTTGTCTACACGATTCGTACACTAACATCGTGTAGTCTACACGATGGGTGCACTAGCATCGTCTAGTCTACACGATGGGTGCACTAGCATCGTGTAGTCTACACGATGGGTGCACTAGCATCGTGTAACAATTGTGTCACGATTGGTACACTGGTATCGTGTTGCCATCGTGTAGTTTACACGATACCAGTGTACCCATCGTGTAGGCTACACGATGTTAGCGTACTCATCGTGTAGACTACACAATGATAATGTACCCATCGTAAAGTCTACACGACGACTACACGATGTCAATGTACCCATCACGTAGACTACACGACGACTACACGATGTCAATGTACCCATCGCGTAGACTACACGACGACTACACGATGCCAGTGTACCCATCGCGTAGACTACACGACGACTACACGATGCCAATATACCAATCGTGTAGACTACACGATACCAACGTACTCATCGTGTAGTCTACACGATAGATACACGACGCTAGTGTACCCCAGAATGACACTCTAAAAATAAAATGTCGAAAGATTAAAAAAAAATAAAACGTCGAAGAAGAACTAGAAGAATGAATTGCTGCCCAAAAATGGGCAAAAACCCATTTTCAGATTTGGTTGTGGCTAGATATAGTTCAGATCTGTAAAAATGAGCAAAAACTCATTTTTAGAAAAAATAAAATAAATAAATATTCTCAAAAAATTCATGAACATGAAGAAAAAAATAAATAAATATTTTACTGTTGCGTGAAGAAGTAAGAAGACGAAAAAGAAAATGAAGAAGAAAACGTAGAGGAAAACGAAGTAGTGTAAAAAATGAAAAAAGAAGAAGGAGAAGTGAGACGAAATGTAAACATGTAACTTAATAAATACATTTTAACTGGAAGATAGATCGGGGATTTGGAAAAATAAAAATTAATGTTGGATACATTTTTATAAATTTATTCCAAGAGTACAGTTCAACAAAAAACCCCATCATCGGGAGAGTAAAAAGATGAAGTTTTTACTTTATTCATTTTTTGGTGTTGTGAAGAAACGCCATAAATTAATTTTGTGATTGCTTGTTAATTTTTAGATAAATAAGTGAAACTTGAAAGCCACCTCTTATACACGTGATTTCTTACATTTCAATCCTCTCCAACGAGATCATGTGAAGACAAACATTACCTCTATGTTGGACTCGCACCAACACAGCCTCAGACAGATTGACAAAAGTGCTTAATTCAAAACAGACAGAGAGAGAGAGGTGGGGGGGATGCTTGATACAAAATATCAATACCAATATTACACAAGTTCGAATACATATGTAACCAGTAAGTGCTTGATAAAAACAATTGATTGGTATCTAATACGACTAAACAGTACTCAATTAATCTTCGAAGTGCATCGAGTATAATGATGAGGAAAATGATTATCTCCCATCTCGTGTATAAATAAAAGAAGAAAAATGATGTGTACTGGGGAATCGGTTAACCTTCATGCATTCTAACAATGTTACATGTGTGACTTGGACATAGAAAAACCAACAATTCAGAGTGAAATAATTATCCAAAACCTCAGCTTTGAATTGTGGTTACAAGACAACAAAATGATCTGAATTGCGGGAACTGACGCAGACCTGATTTCTAATGGCAGCCTGTCTTATCTGCCAAAGAAAATCCTATTTACAACATCTACGGGCAGCGCATGAGCTGGATCTATAGCTTTAATTCCTGGATATTCAAGAAGTGAAAGACTTGCACCATTAAGAAAACTAACTTCATGAATAAGATGGTTGTATTAGCAAGCAAAGCAGTCAATGTCATTAAAACTGTTTAAACCAAGGAAATTAGGAGGATAGATAAAATGTAAAGGGATATTTTCATAGCCTGCTTTGCTGTAATAATGAGGAACTCAACGATAAAATAGAAATTTAGTACTTTATAATATGATTCTCTTTCCATCACATTCCTTCTTTTTCTATCCTCCCAATCATAGACTAAGAGAGAAAAAGAAAAAACTGAAGCTTGACTTACCAGCTACTCCAAAGTATGATTGGAAAACGTCCACAGCATCATCTGGTCTATCTGAAATTCCTCCATTTTCCACGTCCTGGAAATTTTCAGTAAAGCGAATAATATTAGTAAATCCAAAATCATCATATGATGTTATGTTAAAACGATTCAGAATCATTAAAGGCAAAAGGAACGCAAGTAATATTAGTAATCCAAATCTTTAGAAGATAATGGAAAACTAAAAATATTTTGTTTCAACTAACCTGGCGGTCCAAGATGAATTTAACGAGCTTTGCCTTACCGATCCAGTGAACTCTGTCAATCATTATCAAGCTAGAAAGAACCCACCAAGGGTAGCAGACCTGAAATGTTGTAACAAACCCAGTAAAATTACAAACATGGCAAACTTGGTTTTAGTTTCACATTAAGTACCCACATCTGGAAGTTTTTCAGGGCGGCCATTAAGCACTCCTGATTTAACTTGACGTTCACATAGCCACCAACCAAGAAGATCCTTCTCGATACGATCGAGATAACCTGTTATAGCAAGAGTACCCACACAGCAGAAAACTGCAGTCACATTAGGCAAGATATAATACCTAAGCTTGTATTAAATGTAATATGCAATTCAAATTGTTTGATTTGCTATAATTTCCATGGTTGCATAATCTAACAACTGACCTCACAACCAAATACCATATTGATGATTTAAACTGAGCACCGTGCAATGCTAAAAGAATTCAGAAAGCGATGCAAATTTATAAGAGAAAAACACCCTTTACAGCTTGCTTTTATAGGGTAAGTTGACGGAGGAAATTAGTTCTGTAAACCAGCTTTGTTTTTGCGCTAGTGTGCAAATATGTCATCAAAGACTAAGCATTCTGTAAGTGGTAAAGTTGCATACTGGTCATAAAATTTCATGATAACTTTCATGTTATAACATACTTTGCCCGGTATTGAGACTCCCCACCAGGGGTGCATTCAAACTTGCCATCCAGATTTTTGCAACTTAAGATGTAATTCACGGCCTTCTCGACATTGATCTTCTCTTATTGATGTAATAATGATAGACGACAAATTGCAATATAAGAAAACCTGAAATTAAGTTCCATGAATATTTTCATAAATACTTTGATTGAGAGTATGAGACATCAATACAATAGCATGGGGAATGACTACCGTGTATCGACTTCACCCCAAATGTCCCCAGAGAAAGATCCATCTTCATTTTGCAGACCGACAATATCTATCTTAACATTAAGTCATAACACACAAAATAGTGTCCATGTTCAATTCCTCCTGAAAAGCTCAATTATGCCCATTTGATCTTCACACAAGCGGAATTAAATTGCCCTAAATCTAAAGTTCCGCATTCAGTCCAAAGGATACAATTTGTCACCTTTTCAACATCAAATCATTTAGCTTGTCAAAAAGAGCTAAGACCTGCACGGCACTGAGAGTATACAATGTCTGTGGATCATGCCCAATGTTGCCAGCAAAACCACCTGCATAATTTAATTAATGCTCATAGTCTTGTTACATATGATTACAGGTTGTTCACATCTAAAAAATCTTCCCGCAAATCGGAAACTTTGTCGATTCAATATGATTAATGTAAGCTTGAGATTTTACAAACAGTGAACTGTCACAAGCTGGACTTACTCTAAGGTACAATCGTCACAAAACCAAAAGTACAAAATTAAAACAAAATCTCGATTAACAATATCACAATGAATTCTTAATCTGAAAATAACAACATGCAAGTTGCGGATGTAATTCAGTAATTGTAAGAAATGAAAATTGCCCTAAAACATGAAGTATCGTTACAAACCTGACTCATGCTGGCAGTTCATGACCATGAAATAACCTCATCAACATCCAGTCTCAAGCTTTCCAAGAAGATCAAGTGTCGTCAATCCCCAGTATGCCCCAGTATGCGCCATTCATTCTTAGATGCTCCATCACTACAGATTGAAAATCATCCTTCCTCTGTTTACAAAACGATATGACTTCCAAGTATTTGTAGAAAACATATTGAGCTAAACCAAAAAGGAATTAAGAAGTCAGAACAAACAAGTGGGAAATATTAATTAAACAACCTTTTCAACAGATAAAATGTATTTAACATGTTTATCAGCAGCCAGATCTCCCATCTTTCAAGATGTTGATATTCATAATTCCCATGTCTTCCAGATAGCGCAGACAGCAAGTACAAGATGAATCAAGACCTTCGAGCTTTAAACTAGGTAAATGAAGCTGACAAAACAGAAAGGCACCTGAAGCTTGGCATCATCGGAGAATAGCAGAAGAAACTTAAACCAATTCGTAAAACCATACATTTCATATTCGAAAATCCAAATTAAAATAAACATTTAAACAATCAAAAGACACAGAATTTCAAGTTTTCAACATGCAAATCCTCAAATCTACAGCCAATCAAGATCTAATATAGGAAAATAACATGAAAATTACCTTCAAAGGAAGACAAGCTAAGGGAACCAAAGTTCAAACAACACAAGCTTAGGAAAAGAGAATGCCAAACGGCCCAGACTGCGTTTTGAAACTCTTGAGAGTGAAAATCGCTCTTGAGAGTGAAAATCGAAGAGAGAGAGAGAGAGGAGAGAAGGGGGGGGGGGGATTGAAGAAGAAATTGCACTTGGACCAACAAAGTAGAATCTCGATCCCATCAGTCCTCAGTACTTAACAATAAAATTACACTAGAATCCATACACTACTCAAAACCCTCAATCTCACTTGTTGCCAAGGAAAATTAAAATCTTGACTTACCTTCAACGGAAGCTTGTAAATGAGATAGATACAAAAGGAAAGTTACAGGGGAGACGAGGTTGTGGTAGAGGCTGAGGCGAAATGGAGGTGTTGCGGTGAAGGGGCTGGCACGGTTGGAGGAGTGGCTGGCTCCAGGGGTGAGCCAGGATTCCAATTCAGTGGGTCACTCATGTTTCTGTTTACGGTATATTTTATATTATTATAATATAGATATGTATGAGAGAAAGAGAAATACAAATATATGATACCAAATTCGACAAATTTTCGTTAAAATTCAAGTTTACAATTATTATCGAAATCACAAAATTAAAACTGTCCTCGATGACTACACAAATCAGATTTCTAATAAACATTCAACCACAATTCAGATTCCTAAAAATAATGCTATCAACTATCAGATTTGACCATAAATTAGATCCAATCACATATCAACAAACAAGACAAACAGATGATATTCCTAATAAACATGCCCCTAAACAGAATAAATAATTTTCCAGGTAAAGAAAAACAAGAAACATGATCATGCATAATTATTGGCGGTTACATAGTAACAACTAACCAATAAAGTTAGAAAAGTTCACAAAAAAGGCATACCATACTCTATGGGATGATTGAGGCAGCACTAAATTATAAATTAAATGGGAAACCAACTATGAACTAGGGAGGATAAAATAATTAGCTACATGCGGCAAATAATATGATCTAGCTAAATTTAAGTATTAAGTTTGTGTCTAAGTTCTCGATTGAAGTAAATGCAGAGATCAGAATGGCAACCCAAGTCCCAATAGCAAGAAGGAAACTCTTATGAAACTGACTTTTTAAAAGAAGGTACACCGTTTTCCCCAAGAACCTAACTAAAACATATCACTTGTAAGAAGTAACACATCAAGTTCTAAAATGTGCTATTGGAAAGCTCCTTCTCAGTAATTGCGACCAAAAACAGCCGCTAAACAGATCTCATTAGCACAGCAAGCTAATGTCCAAATTCCAAGCTTTAAAGAACATCACACAAGAGAGACCAATGGAGACAAAATAAACCCAGCTTTGAACTTATATTCCATGGAACTAATTAACATGATAAGCAATCCACCAAGCTCCCCCACACCCCCACCCCCTCCCCAATTCGCCAAAGAAAGGCGGAAAACTTGGAGATTAATCACAAGCCCAACCAAACAACAAACCTCAAAAGAGAGAATAAACATCATATACTGAAGATTTAATTGGAAGCACTCCAATCACGAATTGATTTCAAAAAATTAGATGATCAAATCTAATTGGTGGTAAATTTTAAACTCAATCTCACACAATAAACTTTAATTTTTAGTAAAGAAATTTAAGCTCTTCGGTTTCAAACACGCATTGCAATAGTCATCTTGAGAGAGACAGCGGACCCAATATCTGAAGCTCGAGAGAGAGAGAGCTCGAGAGAGAGAGAGCTCGAGAGAGAGAGAGAGAGAGAGAGCGAGAGAGAGAGAGCTAGAGAGAGAGCCAGAGAGAGAAATCGAGAGAGAGAGAGAGCTAGAGAGAGAGCCAGAGAGAGAAATCGAGAGAGAGAGAGAGAGAGAGAGACCTTGTCGCCGGAGTGGCCAGCGAAGAGCGAGAGAATTGGGGGAATTTGGAGCGAGAGAACTCGTCGATGTTATGGTTTTTATTTAAGGGTTACAAATAAAAATAATTAAGGCTAAAACCCTAAAACTAAAAATAAAAGAAACTGAAACTTTTATAGGATCATAATTAAAAAATCAGTTGGGTTAAAAATAAAAAATATAAAAAATCAAAATACTTCCACACTAAAAAATATTTTGTTTTGAGTGGGGTCACTTGACCCCACCCCCAACACATGGCTCCGCCCTTAGCTGGCTCCGCCCTTAGCTGGCTCCGGTGTTCGGCCAGCCGTTAGAAGCTTGATATGTAGCCTGAAGGAGGTGATGGCTTGACGTTAGATGAGGAGTCTGAGAACTCATTAGACCAAGAAAGTAAATGAGAAATTTTTGTAGGACTCTCGTAAAAGAAAAAAAATGATTTTAGGATCATTCTTTGATTTTTAATGAAATTCAAGTTTTTTTATGAGAGAAAAAACTAAATTGTTTTTTTAGATTAAAATTCATGCTAGATCAGGATCTAATAAATTTTTTTTACTAGTCTCTGCTCAAGCATGTGTAAATTTTACCAATAAAAGATTAGATCAGGGTCTGGTAGTAATTTTTTGTTACACCAATTATAGCATATGAATAAAGTTAAAGTAAAATAACACTCTTCCCTCTAGGAATAAAGTTAAAGTAAAATAAAATTCAATAGGAAAGTATTAAGCTAGCTCTCACGTGCTAGCAGAAGTTAGCTTACCTGTTGAGATGCCTTAGAAGACGTTGACTAAGAAAACTCCTCAAATTGTAATAGGAATGCCTGCCTCTCGCATAGGCATTCGCTTCCATGGAATTATATTTACTGGCTTGGTTCTACTCATTTGGTTGTCTGAAATCGTCATATTTTGTAAAGGAATAAGAGTCACTTCTTTGTGTTGACTTTACTAGAATATAAGTCAAGTATTAGGTGACTCAATTATCATATATTACTTAAAGTGTCGTATCAGATAATGTTTGATGGAAAGTTTTACCATGTCGGAAAGTTTTATCATGTCGTGAATGATGCGGATCATTATGACTCTTAGATTGTATTTGAAGTAATTTGAGCTACACAAAACCCAGCAGATAGCATGTATTAATTTTTTATTTTTTAGGGTTCATCAAATACGTATTGGGGTTCAATAAATACGTAGTAAGGTTCACCAATTATGTAGTGAGATTCATCAAATATGTACAAAAGAATAATTCTTGGAGGGGTTCACAAATTATGTACTGAGATTCACCAATTACATAGTAGAGTTCACCAAATACGTACAAAAGAATAATAGGGGTTCACCAATTACGTAGTGAGATTCACCAAATACATACAAAAGAATAATTCTTGGAGGGGTTCACCAAGTACATACAAAAGAATAATTCTTGGAGGGGTTCACCAATTACGTACTAGGGTTCACCAATTACGTAGTGGGGTTCACCAATTATGTAGTGGGGTTCACCAATTACGTAGTGGGGTTCACCAAATAGGCGCAAAAGAATAAGAGGATTCACCAATTACATATCGGGATTCACCAAATAGGTACAAAATAATAATTCTTGGGAGGGGTTCACCAAATACGTACAACCTAATCGCATACCTGATAGGAGAATCGCCTATTTTTAGCACCTAAACGCCATCATAAAAGTGCTAATCGCATCGTCAAAGCCAAACACTAGTTTATACCTTCAATTGCCTGTTTCATTCCCCAAACGCCATGTACAAATAGGCGATCGCCGGTCTCCCTCCCAATCGCCACTTTTTTGCTCTTAATCGCCATTTATATGGCGCTAATCATCATTTTTTTACAATTTTTCTTAAAATTGATATTTTTGTAATTATTTACCGTATACCAAAAAAATCATCGATAAAAATAGATTAAAGTCATTATTTCAATGCAAATATTCATGATACTCACTTATTATGTGAAATTAGATTGGATTAATTAAGAATTCTAAATACGATTAAACACTTATTGATAAACTCGTTAAAAGTTACCATTGATGATGTTGTTGTGCTTTTATGACAAGTATCGAGCGAGACGGCTCTTCACCATATATAATTATAGCTCGGGATGTTATGATGGTCGGTAAATACTATTTATCGGTTTGACGAACGTATAACCCTCAAGGTCATATTCTATCTATAAAATGAACATACCGCTAAAAGTTTGAAATTGAATATTGAAATTTGATATTTTAACCTTTTATTTTATAAATTATAACCCCATAAAATTTGAAAAATAACATAAGTATATAAAAACCCTAAAAACTAAAAGAGATGGGAATTACGAAAAACCCAAAATTAAGATAAAAAAGACTTTCGGGCCTCCGAAAGTACTTAAAACAATGTTTTTTGGACCCAAAACTAGACTTTGACGGGTTAACCCCGTCGCACATATAGATCTCAATAAGCTTCGATTTGATATCTTACGGTCCACGTGATTCCACCCGAGTCAAAAGTTACACCCTCCGGAAGTTGACATGCACATGTCGCAATCTAATAGGGAGTATTGAGGCCAAACACTTGTGTGTGTGGTGTTTGGGGCCTAAAATCCACCAGAAAACCCCAAACGCCAATCATGGTAGGCGATTCGCCATCAATAACTGATGTTTAGGACATGCTGGTGGCGTTTGGACCCGAAATGCCAGATACACCGATTTTGGTCTGTGTCACTGGTACACGAGCCAAACGCCTGTTACCATGGCGTTTGGGGCCCAGATGCCACCAACAGTCCCCAAATGCCAGTCATGGTAGGCGGTTGGCCATCCATGACTAGCGTTTGGGGCCTGCTGGTGGCGTTTGACCCCCAAATGCCAAACACACTGGCGTTTGGCCCATGTCACTGGTACACGAACCAAATGCCTGTTATCACGTAATTGTTTTGATGGAACTTAACTGTTTTTACACTTGGTCATTTTCACACACTTATTTATTTTCATATTCTCGCCATTTTCATGTAGTTGTATTGAAACCCTTAGTCATTTTTACACACTTAAGCCGTTTATATGCAAATAGTCATTCACCATTGATACAAGCTCATTTTTTACAGTTGGTCATTTTCACACCCTTACTCATTTTCACACACTTGGTCATTTTTACACATTTTCATATTCTTGACATATTCATGTAATTATTTTGAAATATTTAGTCATTTTTACACACGTGTAGCATTATTTCTACACGCTCGATCATTTTAATTTTACTTAAATCATTTTCATTTCTTTACTTAATATATACTCTTTGTAGAGGTCCTCCCATTCCAAACACTTAACTATACACACATTAATTTTCATACACTTAGCTATTATCACACACTTTGCCTTATATAATTATATTTTACATTTATCATTTTCGCACACTTGATCATTTTAAATTTACTTAGTCATTATCATTTATTCACTTAATATATATTCTTTGTAAAAGTCCTACCATTTCATCAATTCATATATGGTATTGGTGAAGGCAGTACGCACGGTTGCTCGGTGGAGTAACATAATGCTTTCTCGACAAGTATAGAGTGAAATAGTTTTTCATCATATTTTCATGCACTTAGGCATTTTCACATACACTCAGCGATATTTACACACTTAACACTTTTCGCACACTTAGTTATTTTCAAACACTTGACCATTGCATACGCATAGTCATTTTCACGCATTTCACCAGCATATAAAAATTTTTAATTCACTGGGACACGAGCCAAACACTTGTTACCATGACGTTTCGGGCCCAAATGCCACCAGCAGGCTCCAAACGCTAGTTATGGTAGGCGAATCGCCAGCCATGACTGGCGTTTGGGGCCTGCTGGTGGTGTTTGGGCCCCAAATGCCAGACACACAGGTGTTTGGCATGTGTCACTAGGACACAGACCAAACGCCTGTTACCATGGCGTTTGGGGCCTCAAAGCCACCAGCATGCCCCAAACGCCAATCATGGTAGGCGAATCGCCAGTCATGACTGGCGTTTGAGGCCGAAACGCCAGTCTTAAATGGCGACTCTCCATGTAGTGATGACATTTAGGTCCCCATTTTGATGTTTGGCCCTACTTATTTTGATACACTTATTTATTTTCATGCACTTAGCCATATTTTCACACTTAGGCATATATATTAATTTCACACAATTATGCCTTTCATATACTTGTAAATTCAAGATATCTCTCTCCCTCTCATAAAATTATGCTTTACATTTATTTTTTCACACATTCAGTCATTTTTACACACTTAACTATATTCACACACTTGGTCATTTTACACACTTAGCTATATTCACACACATGGTCATTTTACACACTTAGCTATAATCACACACTTGGTCATTTTCACACACTTAATCATATCACACACTTAGTCATTTTCAAAAACTTGCTTATTTTCACACTTAACTATTTTCACTTAAGCAAGGATTAGATAATGCAAAACCAATATACAAACCTCCAAAGCCTTTCTATGATATCTCCTTATGTAATATGCTGATCAAGCAATTCAGGAACATCTTCTAGAGTTACATAGCCATACCTGCAATGAGCAAAAATAATTTAATCCTAGTTTAGTGTATAGCATAAATTTCCAAATTGTCGAATAACATCAATTAACAAAGATACATATCTTACCAATGACCCCATAAAGAGAAAATATGAAAATGTATAAGAGTTTCTTTAATCAACTAATAAAAATGAATACAATTATAAACTAAAACCAAGTCTGATTTTCTCTACAAGATCCTTGAATTTTTATTTTGGCATGCACTTAGTCAAAGGATCAATAATAATCAACCAAGTGCTAATATGCTCAATCCATGAGACAACAAGAAGGAATATTATTAAATATGCATATATAACCTCATTGCATCATGTTGTAAAAGATGCAGAGATAAGTTCAAGATTGACAGCAGGTTAAAGGAAGATAACTTGAAAATGCTTCCCACTCAGTATTAATAATATGAAAATCAATACAACTTTGTCCGAATAACAATAATAAAACAAAAGAATAACACGAGAAATTTAAAATTTGATATTATGACTTACTGTTCATCTAGAAGAAGATAGACTCGTTGTCAATAACCAGTTTTAATTACTAAAAAAGGTACTTCCGAACAAATTCAGCACTACATGTTATCCATATTCCTGCCGTCAAATTCTAAAATAAATCTAGAGGTTCAGTCGAATCGCATATGAATCAACAATAAAAGCAACCAATAGTAAAAGCAATCATTAAAATAGGCTAGTGCAGAGAGAGTCTTAACCTCAGTTGACTTCATAATTAACATATTAAATGAACATTTAACAAACAATCTACAAGACCTTGCTAGCCTACTTCTCCCATTCGTATGTGCTCTAAACATAAAGTAGTATCTAATTAGGACTTATATCTAATTAGGAATACTAAACTAAACAACTATTCCAAATTTCTCCTACTCAGAGGTTAAAACAATTCGAGGGAAAATGAAAATAATATGCATAGTTTCCAAATGGGAATATATGCTCTATACGGATTACACACAGTGGTTACTCTTGCGTGAAATTTATAACCAGCCACAACTAATTTTACCTATGAATCAGCTACTGAGGATACAAGAACATTAAGAACGAAGAAACCAATGAAACACCAGCTCCAAGCCTTAATCGAGCTCTGATATTAGAACAGTGAAAACCTAGTTCCAATGAAACTAGTGAAATCTGAGCTCCAAACCAATGAAACCCAAATCCAATGTCAGAACCCTAGAAACCCACCATCATTTACCAAACCTTTGGCCATATAAAACCAGAATCAATTCACCACAATCGACTCGCCAACAACATTGATTTACACAAAACATATAAACTTCAGAGTTTGCATTTTGAATCAGAAATTTGTTGAAGACATAAGATCATACTAGGTTTTCTAATCAACTCATGTGAACAAAATCCAACTCGTTTTGAAGTTCACGACCAAAATCTCGAGCATCATCTAGATCGAGATGTTGAACTTGAAGAATTAGGGAACTTACCGAACCAAAACCATAAATTGTGAGAAAATCATGGAGAAGAGAGCTCGATCGAAGTCGCTGAGGGAAGCTTCTGTTCACATGCCCTAATATTTTGTTATGGGAAGTCGAAGGAGAGAGGAGGAAATGAGAAAGAGCTTAGCTTTGTCTGAGTTTTAGGGTTTTTTGGTTATGGGAAAGGGGAAATCGAAGAAGAGAGGAGGATAGGAGAAAGGGAAAGTGAGAGAAGGATAGGCTACATGCTCCTCCAGTTGTAAACAATTTTACCCATAAACCACCTAACGGTTGGGATCATCCTGGCCAGATCTAACGACCAGGATTAATCTCAGCATCAGCCGGGACAAAATTTCCCAGCATTGGAAAGTGATCCATGTTTGATATCTTTCCAATATTACTAGCAAAATTCAAAGACGTCCTAGGGTATAGCCTAGTAAGATTTTACCCTTCCAATATAGTTGATAAAATAAAACTGTACTTGCAGATATGAAATCACAGGTATCGGATTGAGAATTTTTTACATAATAGAGAGAAATGTAAAATTGGATCTCATTTTAACTTGCATATAGTTGTGAGTACAGAATAATCAGCACAGATACCAAGTCAATATGTAAGATTCCATTGTATTAAGCAAATTTAGGATAATTATCTTGACTGAGAAAAACAAAAGTAGATCCAAACCTGTCACATGATTGTTGTGATTTACAAATGAACAAGCAAATCTGGTATCATGTTTCATAAGAAGTTTTCATGGATAATGTGTCAGTTTGACTTTCACTTATGTATAGTAAAATGAACCATAAACTAAAGACTATGAACAAACAACACATTAGTAATCTGCCTTGATGATATCGTGAATGGAAATAGCACATTACCTGCATGTAAAGCATGAGGAGGAAGTTAATAACTTTCTTTATGGGCGAGTAAGGAAACTGACCTCCATATTAAGGCAAAAGTAACAGAGCATGCAGAGGTTACCGATGTCAAGCAAAACAACTAATTGTTGGTTCATATCGATATGACACACTTGTTCGTAATCTCTATCATTCAACGATTAATCTCAATCATTCAATATGTAAAGCGACTCATCTGCAGATAACATGGAAAAAATACTAATAAGGGTGGAGTTCTTTTCAATTTAAACATTGAAAGACCAAAGTCATTCCTTTCCAACTCACCTAAAGTAAAAGCTACATTACACCAAACAAGGTGAGGCAAAAACAACCATCACATTTATATAGCTCTTAAGTTACTTCTCCAAAGTTTACTTATTTTATCAAATTTCTCATGTTCTTTTTACCTTAGCTTGTAATAGAAAATCAACACTTCAACAGGCTGGTAGAATTCTCATCTGTAGCAAAATATATTAAACAACCAGAAAAAAGATATGCCGAATCATTTATAACACGAAAAATGAATTTATTGAGATGATATCAATCATATTATCATTGGACTAGCAGTAAATTTATAAAAGAAAACAGAACGCACGACTATGAGAATATAAATAAAAAAAACAAATACACTGAACAATTTTACTCAAATTTCCTGTATCTAAAAATTATGTCAGAATTTAGAGTAAGCATACTGAGAAAATGTTTTCGTACTATAAAAATTATTTTTCCTTTCCCATAGAATCTAGAGTGTAAATGAAAGTTAGGAACAAATCCACACAAAATTCTTAGTTCACATCACTATCATAATGAATTAATAGTTCTTAACGGAAGGAAAAGTCAGTGAATGGCAACTGCTAGCTGCAAAACTTATAAGGTGGAAATCACTATATAGAATTTTAATATATATATATATATATATATGTTTCTACCGAAAAGTTCAGCGGTGAAGCTTTACGCAATATCCTTTTCTGACATAAACTCTCTCAGCCTAAGAATCTGCAAAACATAGATAACAAACTCTCAAGACGAAGAGAATCGAGGGTGGTTTCCTCGTCTAAGAGCCTTCAATGCCTAAGTTAGTATCCTGGAGTAATTTTGATAGAGTTTTCCTTAAGGGAGAGTCACTTACCTTGAACTGTTGTAGATTGGGCATTTATATCTGAAGCATTGGAGAATGATGTGTAAAGCTCGGGTGAATTGATTACTAGTCTTCGATTTCACGAGTTTGGGATGACCTTTTATGCCTTTGTCCCCTGAGCTGACATAAAAGAGTGTGCATTTAATGTTGATATGCCTCCAGTCATGTCAGACGTGGTTGATGCGACCGCTAATTGGGGGCTGACTCGACGGTTCATCATGGCGATCGACCTTGATTGGTTCTTATCTCAAATAGGAAGATGCCATATGGAACGGTATATTTGGTAAGTAACGATGGTGCCTAACATAGGACTAGCTGTGTCCTTGCATTAGACCTCATTTACCTCTTTTTTAGTCTGCGCTGGTCGGTGTGGCCTAAGCTCTTGGGAGACTGACCTGGCTAGGTCAATCTCCTCCCCTTGGGGGGCTCGAGCCTCCCACCTCCTTTTCTTAATATAAAAAACCTTCCATGTGGGACAAAAGGCTATTAAAACAATGTTGGGTTATACAGACACCTGATGAAAAGAAGGATACCACAAAGTATTGTAGGTATCATAGAGATTCTGAGCACAACACGGAGGGGTGTTTTGACTTCCATGAACAAATTGAGGCCCTTATTCAGGAGGGGTACCTCAAGGAGTTTGTGGCCAGTCGTAGGAATCGCGAAGATTACAGCCCCTTGGCAAGAAAGAAGGGTGGAGAGACAGCTCGAGCCAAGGACTGACCGACCAGCGCTTTAGACTCTAATAAAAATGGAAAGTGACTGCTCAGGGGGCAGGACACCCAGTGGTCTTCATTGTCCTCCTATGACCACCCCAAGCAAAAGCAGAGGAGGCGGTAGAGTTCACTGAGGAAGAGGCACATCAAGTCCATCAGCCGCAACTGATGCATTAGTCATATCCCCTCTCATCATAAATATTAAGGTTTGGCAGACCTTGATCGACGACGGGAGCTCAGCTGACATAATGAACTACTCTATCTTCTTGCAAATGAGATTAGATCCCAAATAGCTCCACCCATGCTCTTCCCCCTTGGTAGGATTCGATGGCCACAAGATTGTCCCAGAAGGTGTGATGGAGATCCTCGTGACCCTAGGCGCAGCTCCGTGGCTGGCCACCAAGCTGGTAGAATTCACGGTAATAAGGTGCATTGAGGTGTACAACGCCATTCTTAGCAGACCCGCCATCCATAAGTTTAAGGTTGTGCAATCCCCGTATCACGAGATCATGAAGTTCCCAACCCCTGCGGGTGTGGGAATAGTGAGGGGGATCAAAGGACATCTCAGGAATGTTACGCGACAGCCGTCACACGAAAGGAGTCGACCACGGTGTAGGAACCAGCCTGAGCAGCTATTTCACCTTTTAGGTAAAAAAATGCCCTAGAATACAACAAAGTTAATTAATGAAAGGCCCATTTGCCCACGAAGAAGGATCAAAGGAAAAAGTGATGTCTGGTAAAGCGCTCCAGCTCACCAGAAGGGAAATGAGCTCTAGTCATAGTCGAAATGCCTCGCTAGACTCCTAAAATGGAAAAAGTGATGTCTAGTGAAGCGTTCTAGCTCACCAAACGAGAAATGAGCTTTGGTCAAAGCAGAAATGTCTTGCTAGACTTCAAATATGGAAAAAATGATGTCTGGTGAAGCGCCTGGCTCGCCAGACATGAAAGAAGCTCTAGTGAGAGAAAAACTACCTTGATAGACTTCAAACAAGGAAAAGTGATGTCTTGCGAAGCGCTTTAGATAGTTACACGGGAAAGGAGCTCTAGTCGGGGTAAAAATGCCTAGCTAGACTCCTAAACGGAAAACTTAACATGTGCCTAAGGAGAAAGGGCTAATCGTAGAGCAAGAATGTATGGTTCAAACCTTAGAAAAGAAAGAAGTGGCCAAACTCGTTCGAGCAAAAAATGCCTTGTTAACTGTTAAAAGAAAAAAAATCACACTAGTTCTCTCGCTCAGCAAACGGGAAATTTGACTTAAGTGGGGGTACTTGGGCAAATGACAAACATGTTTGAAGCAGGCCTTCTCGCACAGGGAGGCAACGTAAACAACTCCCCGAGATTATGATAAGATTGTTTGACCCGACCTCCTTTAAAGGGGGAAACCCACCAGGAAATGAAAGGAAAAAGGAAGCCTCGTTACCCATGATAGCAGGAATTATTGCTTAAAATATATGTGAGCAGTAACGAGGAAAAGCCAAAGGAAAGGAAAGGACAGGAAAGGAAAAAGGTAACCTCGTTACCCACCAGGAAAGGAAAGAATAAAGATAACCTCGTAACCCAGGATAATAGGAAATACTGCTTAAAATATTCATACAGTGGGAACGAGGAAAAATCAAAGGAAAGGAAAGGAAAACTACTCTCCAGGAAAGGAAAATGGAAACCTCATTACCCAGGATAACATTAATTATTGCTTGAAATAATCATGCAGTAGGAATGAGGGAAAATCAAAACTTCCATCTAGAGCAGGTTAAAGCTCGACAATAATAAAGCTTCAGGAACTTAAGGCCCGACCAAAAGTTTGAGGCCAACAAGGATTATAATGGAAGCAAGAAAGAAGATAGCCATAAAAGAAAACACTTTCTCATTCGAAAAGAAAAGGAAAATGAGAAGAAGTAACAACAGGGAAAGGAAAATTACAAGTAATAAAGAAAGCAACAAATCAAGTAAAAGGGTTGTTGGAGCCTAGTTAACATCGGTGGCAGGGGCCAGGGAAGCCTCAGCGGAATCAGTAGTTCCAACCAGTCCTAGCGACGTTAAAAGGACCCCCTCCTCAGGTTGACTCGAAGGTAAAGAAGCGGAAACCTCCACATCTAGCTCGATGAAATCGGATGAACCCCGCAGACTGGAAAGCCCGAGAGAGGCAAGTAAGGAGCAAAGCCTGTCTGGCCGGACAAGAGGAGAATGCAACATCCCGGAGGCTTTCTGTGTACACCAGGGACCATCATCCTCTCGTAGGCTAAGTCCACAAAAGTAAGCGGAGGATAGGAGGATAATTGAGAAAACTCAAATCACACTCAGGACAGTTGTTGATGACCTCAACATGACAGCTCTTGTAGCCTGCAACGAATTCTATAAGGGTGGTTGTTTGAAACTCTAAAGACACCTTAAAGTCCTCCATCACCTTGGTGTGACCCTCAGTCCATCGGTCGCAATTCGTACTCGATTGAGCCTCTGCCAAATCAAGCTTCCTCTGAACCTCCCTTTCTCAATTCTCCGCCTAGGTTTGGGAATTAATCTCCCGAGAAAGCTTATCCTCTAGGAGTCAGACCTTGTCCTTCAAGATGTTCTCTTATTACTGAAGATTGGAGACAACCATCTCCCAATCAAACACTCACGCTTCCATGTCCCTACGGGCATTGACAGCCCAATTGGCTTCCGCCTTAGCCTGGCCTAATTCCATCTCAAGACGAGCGAACCCCCCTAGAAGCCCCTAAATCTATCAACCTCTGTCTGGATCTTGTCATAAGCATAACAGAGAGAGTTGAAGTCCTTAGTACTATCAGCAATCGCAACCTCTACTTGAGAGGATGTACGAGTAGCCACCAGTATTTGGTCCTCACAGCGACCAAGATGCGCTAGCATTGCCACATTAAAGGTCAAGATCTATAAAAAATGAGAAAAATCAGGTCACAGATTAGATATGGCGATAAGAAAAAAAATGTTAAGAAAGAGGTGGAACTTACGTTGAGGGTGTGTTCGATGAAGCTATCAAAAAGCCACACCCCGAACTCCTTGAGGAGAATGATCCCCCTCTTAGGATTGACATGCTTGGGTCATCAGTCCAACATTCTAGCCACTTTGTTATGAGCCCGAACATTAGTGTCAGGCTGGTCGGCCCCCTCTGAAGACATCAAGGCCTTGCGATTTTTGCCAATATGACACCCGCTAGCTAGAGCCTGATGCAGCGGGACCTCGAGCTTGACGCTACCACCGGCTCCTGAACGATCACTGCCCTGAGAAAGGAGCTCTTAGAAGTCCATTGAGCTCTAACTGTCTATGGCAGACCCTGCCCTGAGAAAGGAGGAACACGTATGTCCGTGACACCCCCGGCAGACTTAGAAGAGGTGGAGCCGGTGGTAGCGTCCCTGGAACCTTAAGTTAATGAACAGGAGTAGGAGACGCAAAAGGAACTATCTTCTCTTTTAACCGTTCCAATTTCTTGGCTCATAACTCCTCCATTTTCTAAACCTTTGAGGGGTCCATCTCTTTCCTCTATTTCTTAGGAGAATGTCATAAGCACAAGCCTCGTTGTGGAAGCTCGACCAGGTAGGAAGTTCAGGATTGAAGGTAGTTTAAAAGTTCTTCTGGCCTCTTCTTAGTCACTGTAAAGAAACAATTTAGGTTAGCGGCCAAAGTAAGTAATATGTGGACCTTCTCCTTTGTAAAAGCGTGAGTTCACTTGCGGCCCAAAAGATCCGAGAGACCGGGTGCGTTAATGATGAATCCCCATGAAGGCTATCGCATAACCCAAAAATCATGAACCAACTAGAATCCCAATCCTTATACCAAGATATAATCCCACTCATGATCCTCTTCGTCTCTCCACTGTGGGTGCTGATGTAGTACCAACCCATACCACGAGGGGGTGTCCCCACGTCCTTATTCTTTAGGGGAGACTTCAACTGAAACATGAAGTCATGCTCGTCCAATGTAAGGTCCTCACCAAGGTGTAACCTCCAAAGCACCCAACAATTGATCAAAGTCCTCCAGGTATTTGGAAGAAGTTGGGCCAGAGCGATACCCATGGAGGAGAACCACTCCCTCAAGAAAAGGATGTAAGGGAAACCTTAACCCCCACTCCAGTGAGGCCAAATATAATCCAGCCCCCCATGACGTGGGGCACTTACCTTCGCGCCCACCTCAAGCAGTCGTAAACAAACATAATCAAGAATGTGGTAAGCCCTCTGATTCATACCCAAGTCATCTTCGGACAAAGATGAAGGAATTTCATTCCTGCCAATCGGTCGTCATCTTCACTTGAACTATCATGGGCCCCCGAGTCGCCACAGGAGTCAGTAGTCTCATTTGGCAATACGACACAATCCATTTAGTCTACGCACCCCCTTGGAACCCTCAAGCACAATAGAAATCTGAAGGAAAGGCAAAGACAAGGATAAAGGAAAAGCTCGAAGGAAAGGAAACTTACCATAGTAAATCAGCGGAGGGAAGCGAGCGTCGACGTAGGAACAAGCGACCACCAAAATGTCTCCTAAAGTAATGGAAGGAGATCATGCAAGAACCAACTAATGAATGACACGACTAAACTATGAACGAGACCGGATAGACAGTAGAAGTAGAAGAAAGAATGGAAAAAATGACATCAAGCGTAGAAAATGACCTCTAGTTCTGAAGAGTAAAAGGGTTTTTCGACGAAGGGTTTTAGAATATTTCAAAAAACAGGAGTGTTGAAGAAAATAGGGGGAGGACACCTATTTATAGGCCTCAACTCGTACAATGATGTGTGTCATTGCGTCGATCTATCGGACATGATGGTGTTTGTCCGTAGGCCAATGGAATGAGCTCAGGCACTCAAGCATAACAGATTTAAGGGAATGACACATGACACATCAAAGAGTCAGGCGTCACGCTCCCACTCGTATGTCCATACGTTATCATCATGGCTATTCTGAAGAAGTTCAAAAGGGGCAGGGTCGCACACATTCCAGCATAAAATGACTATCGAGGAGCAATCCCTACTAATCATGAATAAAAAAGCCTTTAGACCTGAATAGGCAAGAGCCCACCAAATCTTTGACTGATGGCAACTGTTATGGGCATTCCCTAACTTCCAACAATATGGCACCACGTGACGTAAAACATGGAAGGTTTTTTATATTTACAAAAGTAGGTGGGAGGCTTAAGCCCCCTAAAGGGGGGAAGCTGACCTAGCCAGGTTAGTCTCCCAAGAGCTCGGGTCACACCAACCAGTGTAAACTAAAAAAGAGGTAAAGGAGGCCTAACGTAAGGTATCTTAAATACCGTTCCACATGCCATCTTCCTATTTGAGGTAAGCCCCTATCAGTGTCAATCACCATGATGAATTATCGAGTCAGCCCCCAAATGGTCACATCAACCACGTCTAGTATGACTAGGGGCATATCGACATTAAACTCACTCTTTATATTAGCTCGGGGGACAAAGGCATTAAAGGCCTCCCCAACTCCTCAAATCAAAGACATGTCTTCACTTACCAAAGATTCTTCGACACACACCATTCTCCAAGGCTTCAGGTATAAACGCTACATCTACAATAGTGCAAGGTAAGTGACTCTCCCTTCAGGAAAACTTTATCAAAATTACTTCAGGATACTGACTTAGGTATCGGAGGCTTTTAGGTGAGGAAATCACCCCCGGTTCTTAGGTTGAGAGAGTTTACGTGAGAAAATGAGATTACATAAAGCTTCGCCGCTGAACTTTTAAGTACAAACAATATTATTATTATTATTATTATTATTATATATATATTATACACATATATATAGCTTCAATCTTAGTGTATTGAGGATCAAAGTTAGTCTTATGTTGTAGACTCGTAGTTGCTCTTTTAGAGTTTGTATTCATAGTGTTCAATTAAAGTATATGGTGTTTGACGTATCACATAGTGCATGGTGGAGAAATAAAATCTAGGGACTTTAGTTACGTTATTTTAGATTGAATCATATACTTCATAAAGTATTGATGAGCCCGTGGAAGGCTAAAACAAAACTAATCTACAAATTTTAAATTTCAAAATTAATAAATAAAATAATTAAACTAATTTTATGTAACATATAATATAAAATTGGTCATAACATTCATATTGAATTCCATCCCTACCTATTTTAGTCAATGATTTACACACATAAATTAATAGACAACACCAAAAATTTTGATATATTTTATTGAAGGAACAAATAGTTTTTTGCAATAATCTAATATTTCTTTTTATTAAAACCAAAAAAACAAATTATCATTAATAGGAAACCATTACATGATGAGCCGATAGGTGTTCCACAAAATGCAGAGCCTCCTACCAATAAAATAGACCAGCATTTGAACGAGCAGCTTTCGTTAGAGAATGAGCAACTGCATTCACTTGTCTACGAATAAAAGACACTGAAACATTTGAGCATTCGGAAATCAACAACTTACAAGAACATATTAAATAACCAAATTCACTAAAATCAGGGACATCCTTTACCAAGCTATCAACCACAATTTTCGCATCAGTTTCAATAATCACGTATGCAGAACTTGAGTCATGTACCCAACTAAGCACCTCTTTCAGACACATTGCTTTAGCCATGGTAGCAGTCCCACAACCAACGATCTACTTTGACACACACATTCTTGCTGACCCTGCATGGAATTGATCCAAAGCCGCATCCAAATTAATTTTCAGCTTGCCCTGTAGCGGACACTCCTAGTGAATAATTTCTCCTATTGCTGATCCTATTATGAACTGGATTCAGCTTCACATTTACAGTCTACCGCTCATTCAAAAAAGCGAAGCACGTTTGAACTCACCCAACAGCAGGCAAGCTCTTGTTTTGCCATAATTTCTTATTACGGCTACCCCAAATTACCTAAATCACCATACAAAATTGTTCCTGCTTATTCCTATCAGAACCACTTAGCATAGAGTAATACCAATCTGTGAAGTTATCTGCATCCACATTGATGATCAGAATATCCAAATACGACCACCATTGTACAACAATGAACAGTCAACAAACAAATGAAGAAGATGCTCCCTATAGTTGCGACAAAGCATACACTCATTCACCACGTTCAAACCTTTAGTGAATAAAATAAACAAGATTTTAGTTTAGGAGGAATGAAAAGACTCCATATAGCAGCCCAAGGAACCATAGCAAGGGTTTGGTCTTCATGTAGTAACTTCATCGCAACAGTGATGTACCCTAATCTGACAATGTAGATACCTTTAAGGTCAAAATGCTACATCAAACAATCCGTCTCTGCCATAGAACCCGCTGTAATACTAAGTATGTCATTAACATCTTCCTGATCAAAAACTTCATACAACAGCTCAACATCTCATTCCTGACATCCATGAATCATTAGATCACTAACCAAGATATCTTCAAGCCCCTGTTTGATCTTCGTTCTAGGATGAAAATCATGATCATTTAGAATCCAAGGATCGGACCAAAGCTTTAATAGAAGACTCAGACCAAATACACCATCTATTACCACTTTGAAGATGTGAAATCGTATGCCAAATGCTCTAACAAATAAAGCTCGGGTCGCTACCCACTTAAGCTGGAAACAAAGACCCATTCTGAAAATATTTTACTTTGAGAACACGTGAAGCCAGAGCAAAAGGATGAGATATAAGATTCCAAACTTGCTTATCCAACATAACAAGTTTAAAGGAGTCTAAATGATGAAATCCCAAACTACCATATTCTTTTTGCCAGTATAAGCACCCAAGTAGCCCAATGGATTCGCCTTGATTCACAATGTTTTAAGGCCCACCATAAAGAATTCATAATTCTCCGCAATTCCTCACATAAAGAGGTAGGAAGGAGAAATATGTTCATACAATAAGAAGGGAGAGCCTGTGCTACAGCTTTGATAAAGACCTATTTGCCATCCTGAGAGAGGAATGTATTTGATCTTTCAAAAAGCTTCTGCCACAGTCGATCTCTCAAATAACTAAAAATAACTATCTTCTTTCTGCAAATTAGAGATGGTAACTCCAAATATCGACCAGTATCTAGGCTGTTTGTCATACTAAGAACCTGTTGAATACCTTCCTGTAACTCTAACCCCATATTGCTACTAAAAAACAATCCAGACTTCCTAAAATTTATTGCTTGACCCAAATCCGTCTCATACTAAAAGAGAATATTTTCCATAACATGGCAATCAACCAAATCAGCCTGAAAAGAGAAGAAACTATCATCTACAAACAACATATGAGACACTCAGAGCCTCGTGAGCAATACCCACACCATGCATTTTACCATAATTCTATTCTCTCTTAATCAAGTTAGAGAGACCCTCAACACATAAGATAAATAAATATGGCGAGAGAGGATCACCTTGATGTAATCCTTGCTGGGGAGTTAACGAGCCGACATCTTCACCATTAACTGCAATTGTGTACTGAAATGTAGCACACAAAGCATCATTTAATCAACCCACCAATTATGAAAACCCAACCAACTTAGGAGTAGGGGCTTTAGAGCCTTTTCCGAAGGCTGCTATGCTAGTTGTAGGGCGCTAATGCTTTACTAAGAACATAGTCTATTCTTTTTCTCTCTTTCTTTCACCCTTCCATTTATCCGCATACTTTTATTGCTTCACAACAAATAATGAGATTGGTTTTTTTATTGCAAAAAAAATTTTAGTTGCTACAATGATATGACCAATATAACATATCTTGACTAGTTGGTTTTTTAGATCCAGATAATGTGAAGCGATGAGTTGGTTATTAGTTCTACAATTATTAGTTCATATTGTGGGACAGTCCACTAAAGTAAAATAGCTCGAAAATATGACCATTTGATTCGGTCACACACTTTACTGATATCAATTTTGAACGTTATATCACCTACTTTGCCGTTTATTTTCCTCCGCATACTATGAATCATCTCAAACGCTACAATTATATTGTCAATTATAGACCTCCCCATAATAAAAACTGATTGTTCCTCCAAAATGATGCCTGGAAGGAGACCCTTTAACTGATTGGCTAAGACTTTTGCAAGTATCATATAGATCACATTACACAACGAGATGGGGTATAAGTCCCGCATAGAGCTCGGGCTATCCTTTTTTGGGATTAAAATTATCATTGTTGCTGCCATAACCTCAAGAAAATGACCTGAATTTAGGCACTGAACACAAAAGGAGAGGATATCCATTCCAATATGTCACCAAAAAGTCTGGAAAAAGGCCCAGTTGAGACCATCCGGACCAGGTGCCTTATCGGAATGCATTTGGAAAGTTGTTTTTCTGAATTCCTCTTCTGTAAAAGGCGCTATTAATAATTGATTTTGAGCTTTCATAAATTTAGTCTAATAGTTCACGAGCCCTAAAAACAAGATTAGCTCACTCACCTTGGTAGGTGTTTGCCACTCCTCGATGGCTCTGATGCACATTTAATGCCCTAGGAATAGGATCTTCATCTGTCCAAAGGAGCATTTCTCCATCTTTACAGTGAGGTTGTTTTTCCTTAATACCTTACGGTCTTCTCCTAGGCTTCTAGTAACCCTTTCTCCACCAAGAGAAAGCCTAGGAGAAGACCATGCTACGATAGAGAAGGGAAAGCCCACCTCGGAAGACATTTGACCATGAGTTCACAGATTAGGATTAGAAGAAAAGATCTCATCCCATCTTTAAAGAAAATGGTCTACGACTCCGCAGCCCTTCCTTTGTGATTTTTGTTCTACCGTTAAGAAACAGCATATTCATCTGCACCTAAAAGGGATTCGTGAGCTAAACAACATATTCATCTGCACCTGAAAGGGATTCGTGAGCAAGAGCTTATTTTATTTAAGTTTCTTTAACAAAAAAAAAAGCAATTCTCTCTCTTGCGGATCTTTCTCCAACAGAATCAATGGCTAAATTTTTTCACACACCTGTTTGTTGTTGTATACATTTATTAACTAAGAATACTTGATACATGTAGATATTTCCGTACCTTAGTATTTTTGTGGAACAACCATTTTTTGTCATTTCTAGTTAGGTTGGTTATTTGGGGTAGCTCCATTAACACCTAGAATTTTTGACAAATTTTAAAATGAGGGCGTCGGTGGATGAAATTCAAAGTAATTTCATGTTAATCGTAAATAACTATTTTTCATTAATTAATTCTTTTCATCAGCTTCTTCTTACCGGTGGTACTTAATCGCCATTGATTTTGTTGGGGTGGAGATTCTCTAAGAGGAGACGAAGGAGAAAGAGAAACGGTGACAACAAAAGAGAAGAAGATGGTGAAACGGAAGCGATGGAAAGACATAAGAGATGACTATTATCTTCTTCTCCAATGGAGAGAAGTGATTTATGAATAAAAGAGGGATTGGGGATTTAATATTTTAATAGTAGAGAGAAAACATTTATTTTTTTTCCTCCAAACTTTTATCGTTTCTTTTTCTTTTTAAATCTAATTAGCTTTTGTTTCAATTTTCTTCTATCGCTCAATATAGTTTTTTGTGTAGACAAAAATGCCCTTATTTAGTGTTTAAGTTCGATTACGTGCTATTTTATTGGGATTCAATTTTTTCTATATTTGTTTTAAGGATTTTATTTTGATTTCCTTCTAATTCACATATGCTTGTAAAACTGAATCACAAAAGTCAACATTGAATAAAAACCCCGGTAACCGCACACCAGGAACTCGCTCATCCCTGACCTCTGAAACCATTCTCCACGGAAACACCATAGGTGAGGTATCCTTTTCGAAGCTGATTTCTGGTCCCTTTCTGGTATTCCATCCGAAATCGTCATCAAATACAAACACAGAGCTGATTTTAGAGGAAGACAAAATCTATTTCACTCTTTTCAGATATTTAAAAATAGATTTATAAGAGTATCTTGAACTCCATGTCAGCGTCGATACCACAGGGAGAACCCATGGGGAAGAATCACGAACCTCCATCAATAGATTCATGCGACTGGGTTCAAAGTGAAGCTTTGTTTGCGTCTCTCAACTGCTAATTTCATGCGATTAGAAAGGGCTTATAGTTTCAATATGTTACGTTTATAACACCGTCATTTTTCAGGTATACCAAAGATCAAAACCAGTATTGATTCAGGGTATATGGTGTATAAAATAATCAAATAAAATATATTTAATTGATTATGCAACGGAATTGATCGAAATGATGAATTACACGTCAGATCTTATAGAAAATCACGAAAATGAGCTATCACTTGTTCCACAATCCAATAGCCATTGATTTTGCATGTGAAAACTTGATTTAAAAGTTGGATGAATGATTTTTTTCTTTAGTTTTTCAATAGGTCTGAATTTTTTTGTGAAATTTTTTTAAGTGAAGTTCATCCCCTATAGAAGCTAATGGTAGTTTTTTATATTAACTACAATTGGTAGTTTTTCACATTCCTTTTCAAAACCGAATCAGGTCGACCCATCAAGGGCGTCAGGATCTGAATTAATTTTTCAACATCTCCCTCTCACACATGATGGGATTGAACAAATTAATCATAAACGATTAAAACATTCATATACTAATGAATTCAAAAGGGCAAATGGATCGTGCGACTCGCGAGCACATATAAGAACTAGTTGCTATGAAAATATTAGGGATAACATAGCAGCCCCAAACTGAAGACTGTCTACTTGTCTCGCTATACCCCAGACGTATTTGTTATATCAGTTCAAACATCTTTAATCCCTCCAAGAGCAATGCTTGACTTAACTAAAACATGTATTCACAATCATGTCCTAGCCATTACGAGATGAATAATTGGTCAACCGGTGAACAGACTTTAGATGTAGATAAAAAATGTCTTCCTTTCCTACATGTATAGCTTAGCTTCAAATAAATTGATTTCCTAGGCATGCTCCATTAGGTTAAATTACCATAACCATAGGTAACATGCTGAAGTAGCAACATTTATGTGTCACTTCACTATATAGTCGAAAGTCACATAGGACACAAAATGAGATTTTAAAGTACCTCAAGGGACTTATACAAAGTGAGAGTAGGGATTCTATCTCACATTTCTCTTATTTAGTCGCAAAAAGACACATGTGGTATGATCACATGCTATAGTGGTTTTCTCTTCATAGAATGATTGTATGTCTATTATAACTTATATTGAACCACTATA
The DNA here is from genome assembly GCA_003255025.1 of Datisca glomerata. Taxonomy (NCBI): domain Eukaryota; kingdom Viridiplantae; phylum Streptophyta; class Magnoliopsida; order Cucurbitales; family Datiscaceae; genus Datisca; species Datisca glomerata. The sequence goes on from QANY01000733.1 coordinate 1,438,466, forward strand.
AGAATCTTAGCTCAGTCGCAGATACCAAAATATTCCTCGCACCTAGTTCGAGATCTTACTAGCTCGCTCTTCATAGCGCCTAAATAAGTTCTCGCATCCCGTCCACCATCCAGGCCACATGATCGTGGGAATCATGTCGATCCATAAATTAATATTTGGACCTCATCTTGACCTTTTGTCAAGGCGACAACATAATTAAAGTACACTTTGTTCACGTATTCCAAATATTTTAAGCATTCCTGACGACATACATTTTTCTTTTATCCAAACAGGATATGTGTGTTCTGTGCTACAAATAAATAAAATAATGAACAACATCAAGTTCATTAATCAATAGCATTGATACAAAATGTATTGAAAATTACACATGATATTATAATCTTTCCAAACCTAGGGATTTGACATGGCTTAGAAAAATATCTTGAGGGATTGACTTTGTCAAAGGATCAGCCATCATTCGATATGTAGAGACATGTTGTATCACTATTTTCTTCTACGCTATAATATATCGTATAAAATTATACTTAGTCTTTATATGCTTCATTTTTCCATGATACTTCAGATCTTTAGTGTAAGTGATGGCTGCTTGACTATCACAAAATAAAGTCACTAGTTTCGATGCACTAGAAACAATTTGTAAATGTTGCAGAAACCTTCTAAGCCAAATTGCCTCTTGCACTGCAGCCGAACACGCTATAAATTCCGCCTCCATAGTTGATAACGTAATGCATGTATGTTTCTTGCTACTCTAAGATATGGTGTCATTGCTTTGTAAGAAAGCATATCTAGGCGTTGATTTGCATTCGTCATCTGATTAACCCACTAGATGCAAATTGTTTCCTCGATAGCATAAACATAAATCTGTAATACCTTTAAGGTACCTCAAAATTTTGTTAACAACTTTCCAATGAGCTTGTCCAAGATTTGACTGATAACGGCTGACTAAACCAATGGCATAACAAATATCAAGGCGTGTACATAACATAACATACATCAAACTTCCAATGGCATTAGAATGTGGGACTCATGCTCTCTTTTTCTTCTAGAGTCTTAGGACATATTTTCTGAATAAGGATTTCACTCTTTTCTATTGGAGTGTTGATGGGTATGCAATCTCGCATAGTGAATCGTTTGAGTATCTTCTTAATAGATGACTCTGGTGACAGAGCAAGAAGTCTTGTTGAACGATCTCGATATATCTTCACACCCAGTATAAATGTTGCTTCACCCATGTCCTTCATCTTAAAATGAGAAGACAACCATTCTTTAACGACAAACGTTTTATCATTCCTAGCCAAAAGGATATTGTCTACATACAACGATAGAATAACAAAATTACCCTTAATATGTTTGACGTAAACACAATGATCTTCATCGATCATCATAAAATCATAAGAGGTTATGGCTCTATGAAACCTAAGATATCATTGTCTAGATGATTGTTTAAGGTCATATATTGATCTTAGGAGCTTGCATACTTTGCGCTTCTGACTTTCTACAACAAAATTCTTAAGTTGTTGCATGTAAATTTCTTCATCTAGTTCCTCATTCAGGAAAGCAGTTTTTACGTCCATCTAGTGTAATTCCAAATCTAGTTGGGTAAAAATAGCTAAAATTAGAGGTATGGAGGCAAACCTAACAATAGGTGAAAACGTTTCATTATAGTACTATTCCTTCTTGTTGAGTGTAACCCTTAGCTATTAAACGTGCCTTATATCTTTCTATAGATCCATCCTCCTTGTGTTTAGTTTTGAGAATCCATTTGTTCTCAATAGCTTTACACCCTGGTGGAAGATCTACCAAGTCCCGGATAAAGTTTGTTCTCATTGAATCCATTTCTTCTTCCATTGCCTTTAACCAATGATATTTTACAGCTGATGAAAGATCCTCTCGTACAGTTCTTGGCTCATGTTCATCATGTGAAGCAATTGCTTTAACTTCTACATTGGAATTGTTTCCTACATAGACCCATCTTACTCCCATTAGGACTCAAAGATACATTATAAATGCTCTCATCTCTCTAGCTACATGGTCGGTTGCTCTTGAATCTACAATTCATACATGATAAGATTCAGTTAGTAACACACTATTAGAAATATAACAACGGTAATAAATAATATTAGAAAGTACCATGTCTTTCTTGGGTTCACTGGGAGATGCAGTGTATTCACGCAAAGTGACCCAAAATGCCACAGTTATAGCATTTCATCTCACTCTTGTTCTTCCTTTTACCACCACGTTTGCCTTCACATTTATTTTTCACGATAAGAAATTCTCGTCGTGAAAAATAATTTACGATGGGTGCTGTAATATCCTGACCCTTCGTAAAGGGGCATTTTCATAAAGTTAATTTAAAAGATAATGCACTTTTAAAATTTGATTTTTAAAAGGGATTATATATGTAATTTTGTAAACCTATTTTAATTAGATAAGATTACTTTGAAATTCGATTTTTTTTAAATTCTAAAACCTAATTTATTTCATTATTAAACTCTAGCTCATACCTATGTTTTATATACCCTAACCTGTACTCTATATTTTTTTGGTTTGATTCGGCAACCTCTTTATCTTCTTACAACACTCATTCATACCATATAAATAGTACTCCCAATGTAACCTCTCTCAACTATCTCCCCCACTCTCTCATTTCCTTTATCTCAAGCAAATCGCTTGAAATCATCGAATACCCCCTGTTCTCCCTCATTCTCCATTGCTATTCCGTGAACCCCTCATCCTCTATCTTCTTCTCCCTTTGTTTTCATCTCTGCAATTCCGCATACCCATTCTCTTTTCCCCTTAGCATTTAGTAGACCTCTCCCTGTTATTTCTTCCACTTTGCCTTCTCTTTGTAGTTTTCAAGCCTCTATCGCCTCCTCCTCAGTTTTCCGGTAAGTCTCATCTTTTCTTTATCTTTATTTCTTTGTTCTCTCGCTGTCCTCCCTCTGTATTAACTATCCCTCCCTCTAATTTCTTCTTTAATTTTATAGAAGCTATTTTCAACTCCTTCTTCTCCAAGGCTCTTCTCTGTGCTTCATCGCTACCACCACCACACTTCATTCAGTAAGTTTCTCCTCTCTTTCTCTCTCTAGTTCTGCCACCACCGGTGATTCCATCGCCCATGAGATCCTTGTTCCCTCTCTGTTCTGTCTCCTTCGCATTCTCTCTCTCATTTTCTATCTCTCTGTCTCTCTCTGCTTCTTCCTTCTCTCTCTCTCTCTCTCTTTCTCTCTCTCCCTTTCTTTCTCCCTCTATTTCTGCCATCACCGGTGGTTGATCGCCTGTGATGCCCCTTCCCTCTTCTTTCTTTTTCTCTTTATTTCCATCTTTCCCTATTCAGATTTTAACTAGGACTTGCGACCTAGTTGGTTGCTCACCCGACCCAAATCATTCTGACCAAAACTGGTTCAGGCAACCCATATCGATCTGAACCGGTCCATCTTAACCCAGACCGAACCAACCGAATCAGACTGGTCTGAACCAACCCGGTCTGAACTGTTTGGCCAAGTTTGATCTTTCGATTTCTGACCCAAAGCATGGTTTTCCGACCTCGCTCAGACCGTTTTGCACTGTATTAATTAAATCTATCTATCTATCTATCTATATATATAT
>QANY01000733.1:1442094-1559470 GCA_003255025.1 Datisca glomerata
TGTGTTTATACTGATTATTTCAAAATATTTTAGTGATTATATATTTTTTTTGATTTCAGGTCATTAATTGTTTAGTTCATTCATCCGCTTCAAATAAGTGGGCTTACAAGATGGTGTGACTCCCGTTGTGATAAATGTGTATGCTTTGTGTAAGTGAACTTACATTGTAATGTGACCCACGTGAGATAAATGTAATATGTGTTATTCTCATCAGCTTTAATTGTCTATAAGCATGTTGCATTCATATATATGTTTGTGTAAATTAACTTATATAACGATGTGACTCTGATATTATAATTATATCATGTATTTATTATCTGTTTAACCATTTTTCAATGTTTATTATATTTCGTTAGCACTTTGATAATTGATTACTATTCAATTATTAATGTGATTATCATGAGATAAATGTCTGAGTATGACTGATTTTATGTTAATATGTTATCATATTTGATTCTGTTATATGTATCAGTATGTATTATATGATCATTCGAAGCTTGAGGACTCCTTGAGGGTTGCGAATGAGGCTCTTGAGGAGTCCAAGAGGTGCCAGACTCTTTCTTCTTAAAATTTAAAGATTATGGAGGAGAAGCTGGCCACTGCTGAAGCTGCCCATGAGGAGGCCGAGCAAAGAGAGGAGGAGACTAATGATATTTACCAAGCTCTCTTTGACAAGGCCGAGAAGAAGGTTTACCTTGCTGGGTATAAGGACGGAAAGGAGAACCTTCCCCCAACGTCTATCTGGATGAGGCTACTGAAGCTGAGACAATGGCCACTCCCGAGGATGTTCTTGCTTCTGAGGAAGTGCGATCCCCCCACGTGAAGAAGCTAACGTCCTCCCGTTGCTGGGATCATCCTTGTGGATGAATCTTAGTCTTCTTTTTTCATTCTCGCAATTTGTATTTTTTCTTTTTCTTCTTTTTTTAGGCATTTTGTAATTTCCCATTTTATCAATGAAATGTATTTCTCTTCTTGGCGAGCTTCATTACTTTAACACTTTATACTAAGCAAGAATTGAGTAAGTAAAGTAGAACTTTAAGAATCTCGTACTTTTAACATTTTTCAACCAGATAATTTTTCAAATGCTTTGTAGAAGAATTATTAACTAACTGAGCACTTTATCACATCGCAATTTCTAAATTCCAAATTATTCCCAATTTCAATTTAAGTTAGACTTCAGTACTTTAAAGCACCAAAGTGTAAAGGATTTTGTGCTTACAATGATTTTTCTGCTTTTCGAGTTTTTACGGGTCGGGACCCGAGGGCCTTTTTTTCAAGAGGTCATGTTGATTGTGACTTATGCTAGGGATTGTGTTTTGCAGAATAGTGGTACAATACCATTTCTCATTCGGCAACCAAAGAAAGACCGTTTGAAGTGGTATATGGGCGCCCATGACCGTTTCCATCTTCTTATGAGTTTTTTCTTTTCTCATTTCCTTGCATTGTGTTTCATTCTTTGTTTTACTTTTCACATTTTAGAGAGAAGATTTTTCTCGCTCTCAAGGGATTAGACTGCTAGGTCGCCGACCTTTTTTCAGTTTTGATTTTCTTTTTAGAGAGTAGGCGTCCCCACTCTCAAAGCTTTAGGTTTTTGAACCATTAACCCGATTTCCATTTTAAAGAGCGGTTTTTGTTCCACTCTCGGTGACTTAGGCTTTTAGGCCATGGTCCTTACTCATTTTTCCACATTTTATAGAGAATATTTTTCTCTCTCAATGGCTTAGGATTCTAGGCCGCCGACTTTTTTTTCACATTTTAGAGAAAAGGTTTTTCCCGCTCTCAACGACTTTTTTTTTTCACATTAATGCAAGCATCTAGATCTTGGAATTTTACCTTTGATGAGATTATTAAATCATATGGCTTTGAGTTAAATGTTGACAAAGCATATGTTTATAAATACATCAAAGACAAGATAGTGGTTTTCTTAGTTCTTTATGTTGACGATATTCTACTCATTAGGAATGATGTAGAAACTTTGTTAAATGTAAAGAAGTGGTTAGCTGAGAAATTTCAAATGAAAAATTTGAGAGAAACGAGCTATGTTCTAGGCATCCAAATCATAAGGTATAGAAAGAGTAAGCTCTTGACACTTTCTCAGACATCTTTTATTGAAAAGGTTCTTGAGAGATTCTCTATGGAGAATTCCAAGAAAGGTCAACTACCGACCAGACATGGAATTGTCCTCTCCAATGAGCAATGTCCTAAGACACCTCAAGAGGAAGAGGATATGAGAAAGGTTCCTTAATCTACAGTTGTTAGTAGTCTCATGTATGTCGTGTTGTGTACGAGACCAAACATCTATTATGCAGTGGGAATTGTCAATCATTATCAATCAAATCCAGGTTTGAAACATTAGATTGTAGTAAAGCACATTCTCAAGTGTCTTAGAAAAATGATAAACTATATGCTTGTTTATTCAGGTGGAGATCTGAACCCCACTAGATATACTGATTCTGATTTTCAATCAGACAGAGATAGTCGAAAGTCGACATGTGTATCAGTATTCACTCTAGGTGGATGAGCTATAGTCTGGAGAAGTATCAAACAATCCAGCATTACAGCGTCCACTATGGAAGCCGAATATATAGCGACTTGTGAAGCTGCAAAAAAGGTTGTATGGTTCAGAAAGTTCTATACTGATCTGGAAGTAGTTCCAGATATGGACAACTCACTGATCCTACACTGTGACAATAGTGGGGTGGTAGCTAATTCCAAAAACCAATGAGTCACAAGAGAGGCAAGCACAAAGAGAGGAAATATCATCTTGTAAGAGAGATCGTGCATCAAGAGAATGTGACTATTATGAAGATAACGTCATATCAGAAATTGGCTATCCTTTTACCAAGACACTTCCTGAGAAGTCATTTGAGTGTTATGTGCGTAACATGAGGTTGAGAGAGATGCCCCATTTGTTGTAGGGAAAGTATGAGATTGTTGGGGTAATGCCCTAAAAGCATGTGTATTGACGTTTTAATATGAAGTTTTATGGAAATATATTTTTCTTATAATTGTTCTTTTAAATTATTGTTGAATAATTTATATAAATATCTGAAAATTCTAAATTCATTAATGAGACTATGATCTTGTATTAGTACGAGAGGATTAAGATCATAGATAATGAATAAAATTGTCAGCAACATATTAAAGTACATAATCTTTAATGAATTGTAATTAGTACGGTTCACTAAGCATTACGAATGCATGTGATCTAGATCTGGATCATTGATGTGGATAGACATCTTAGTGAAAGTACTTTATATAATAAGATTATATATGACAAGACCGATGTGAATTAATATCTTTATTAACTTGTCGTTTATCATAAATATTTAATGCACATAAATCTGATGATCATTTGTAGATCATTCTAAATCTTGAGTAGTCATGAACTTCTATACATGTCTACTGGATCTTTTGATTCACTCGTTAATGTTTATTTGTAAAACAGGCTAGTGACTTTTGTTTTGGAGATTCAGTGATATGGATGGCTGGGAACATGATTTTATAAGATTTGGAATTCAAGCTTTCCTAACGGATCGTATATTGGTTCCCTTAAGTGCTGATTCTGGAAATGCATGGTTATTGAGCTCAAATTTATAATACGATTATAAATTAACCATTCATTAGTGAATTAATGGTACTTAAGTATCAATATGTAATTAGAAGGGTAAAACGATAAGTTTGACCGGCTCTAATTTACGAACCCATAATTAGAGTACAGTACTACGTGAAATGATTATATCAATGGACTACACGAGAATACTTTGTAAATACATTATATAATCTTTAAGAGTGCAATTTCATATTTATAGTGAAGTAATAATAGAATTAATAAATAAGATTATTTAATTAATAATCTGGTTTATTGGAGCTTAGAAATATAGGTTCATGGTCCCCAATTCACCTCTGTACTACACAGTCTAGGGTGTGAATATTTCAGGACATGAGAAAATGACTCACTTGTAAAAGGAATTATATTTTTGGGGCAAGTACATAATTATGAGATAATTATGTGTGATTAATTAATTAAATTATTTATATTAATTTTTAGAAATTATATATAAATAATTATATCGATTAATTTTTTAATTATCGATAACTGAGACAGTATAAATAATTTGTGAAATTAGATAATGTTAAATTATTATCAGATAATAATTTAAAATTTGAATCAACTAAATTTGCTTTGTGAACTAATAGATAAGCTAGTTGATAGGGATAATCAGATAAGTTAATTTTGAATTAATTGATATTGGATATTTATCTCATAAAAATAAATATTTAATTGACAATAATTATAACGTGTCAATCATTGGTCAGAAATTAGAGATTTGCATGAACTACTATAGTGGCACGTGGCACTACAGTAGTGGGCGTGCAGTACTGTAGTGTCACACGACACTACAGTAGTGTCGTCACAGTGCCGTGAAGCACTGTGTTAGTTCACGGCAACTGCAGTGCCGTGTGACACTATAGTTGTGCACCAAATTGTAGTGGGTCCCACTGCAATGATAATTTGGTGATTAAATGTTATTTGTATATATTTCTAAAAATATGATGAGCCTAGAAAATATATATATATATATATTATTCTAATAGCCTCAGGGTTGGTTGAGTGTTGAGAATACAATTGCTGTCAAGATGAACTTTTTTTGTGATTAAAAGTTAATAAAAGACTCTGAAAGAATAATAATCGTATTCGCTCAGAGGATTGTCTCACTAAATTAATCTATCTTAGTAAATATCTAGATCTCATATTTTTTAGTACATCTAGAGACAGAAAAAATGTCTTTGATTTATTCTACGTGCCGCACACGCCCTAGTGTATTTGAAGATTAACTTAGAAAATCTTAAATTACATATATGATTTTTACAATAATTTGCTTAATTGCTTCTTGGGGTGCCTAAAGTAAACCAAATAAAAATTGATGCATCATATTCACATATTAAAAAAATAAAGATTATAGAGAAATAATGAAATATAAAAATAACCAGCCACTTGGACAGAGAGTCAGATTAAATAAAAATATTTATTCAAAGAAGCAATTACGCAACAATAAAAACTACAAGAACCAACCACTTGGGTAGTGAAGAACAATAATTATGCAGAGTATTAGTAACTAATAATATATATGTAATGAGTGAGAGAGACGGAGGGAGAGAAATATGAGATATTTTAGGAAAGAAAGAGAGAGTAAGATATGTATATAGAGAGAGAGAGAGAGGAGAGAGAGAGGAGAGAGAGAGGTAATCAATAAATATGTGAGAGAAAAAAAAAGGATAATTAAATATTGTGAGAGAAAGATAATTAAAGGGGTATATTAGTAACTAACTAATTAAAAACTATTAAATTTAAATCAATTTGCTAGATTAATTTTTATAGGAAATTATTATATTTGATGTTTTTCAAAATGTGTGACAAAATTGTATTTAGAATTAAAAAAATTTATAGATATTATTAATTCTAAACATTTTGGGTCGACTATTTAACTACGCAGATGAAATAAACAGACATGTGTGTAGTTTTCATTTATAGTTATAACAAATATTATTGTGTTAGTCAAAACAAATAAATAATATTACGTGTATAACAACTAATTGAACATGATTTTCAATATTACTAGATTAGTGCGTTGCATGTGCTTGTATTCATGTTGTCATGTTATCTGAAGTAAAAGAGACATTTTAAGTGCAAAACAATGGTACGTTGCTGTATTTTGGTAGAAGACAGTTCGTAACTATTTTTATAGATAAATAACAGATACATGTAGCCACAACGTAACCTAGAGCAGTACCCACACGAAGCACAAAGCATTGAAGCACATAAGTGAAATGCAAAAGAACTGCATCCCTAGCGGCTCCATGAGTGAAATGCGAAGAACTGCATCCCTAGCGGATCCATGAGTGAAAAGCATACAGTACAGCTTGTTAGTAATTAGATTGCCTAGAAAGTTACAATTTCTAGCCAGCCTATTAGCTCTTAGTTTCTCTAGAAAGGAAGTTTCGTATGTACATGATCTTTTTACCACTTTTGTTTTGTTTGATAAAAAAATATAAAATTAATTTATTAATTAGAAGAAAAGCACAAGAATGGAGGATGAAAAATCCACCAAAAAGGGAAGAAAAGAGAACTAAACGAAAAACCTAAACCAAAGACGGCCAAGAAAACAAAATAGAATTTAAAGAACACTACTTCAATGAGAAAGGTAGACCAAGCACAAATGACAACATTATTCTGAGCTTGCTTCTTTGTTCTAGCAGCTTCACCTCGAAACTCATGCCAACAAGCTCCATAGTACAAGTAAAAATAAGGGCATCACTACTATAAAAATGGGGTTAGATGATGGGTAAAATTTTTCATTATAACTCTATATTGACGGATGACGGACTGTCATCTATCGGGTTGTCATCTTTAGTCATTTCAAAAAAAACTGTCATTATAATGGTGTACAATTAGGAGGAATCCCTTATATCATAGGTGCCGCGAATAATAGGTAGATGACAGGGAATCCCCATCATCGTAGGTACCTCCAAAACTACATAGATGACAGTGCTTCCCCGTCATCTTAGTCACCACAAAAAGTAGATAGATGACGAAAAATTCCCATCATCGTAGGTATCGCGAAAAGTACATAGATGACAGGGAATCCCTATCATCGTAAGTACCGCGGAAAGTACATAGACGATAGGGAATCCCCGTCATCTTTGGTACCTCCAAAATTACATAGATGACGGGGATTCTCCGTCATCTTAGGCAAATAGATGATGGGTGAAAACCGTCATCTAAAGTTCAAGAAAAGAAAAAAATAAAAATTTATTTATTTTAATTAAATAAAAATAACATTATACAATAAAAATAAAACAAAAATTATAATGATTATAATTCTAAAGGATGTCTCTGCTTGTTAATTTGCTGAATATAGACGAATTACATGATGAATGGACTTTTCTAATGAATCTTTGCATCCTCTATATTTGTAATTAATAAGAGAAAATTTCTGTTTGTTTTAATATATCAGAAAACATTCGACTAATGAACACTTTATGAAAGGAGTTAATCAAGTACTTCTAGTGTAAAGTATTGACAGTCTTATCCAATACTCCTATATACTTCAACTTGAGTATTAATTAAAAAAGAAACACTAATAAGGACAAACAAATCTTCAAAGGAGAAAAGAATGGACAAAAAGAAGTCAAAAATAACAAACTAACAAGCCGCGTATAAAATTTACTATGAGATCTAATAATGCCAATACATTTAAAAATACATCGAGACAAAAATATAATTCATGATTGTGACAGAGAGTCCTTTTTCTTTTCTTTTCCCTCTTTTCAGTTCTATTTGTCTCTTTCGTGAATAGCTGCAGTGAGCAGTGAGCAGTGAGCAGTGAGTAATAGTAACTAGCATGTAGGCAGATGATACAAAGGCCTTGAAGAATTTGTGATGCTAGAGAAACATAGAAGAATTTGTGATGCTAGAGAAACATAGAAGAATTTGTGATGCTAGAGAAACATAGAAGAATTTAGAAGAAAGGTAAAAGGAGATTCACTTATGGAAAAGGACAGCTATAGGAAGCGCTCCCCCACGCATCACGTAGGCCCACATAAAGCACGAAAGGAAAATAAGTAAGCAAATTCAAACTAAATCTTAAACATACCAATAGTAAGTTATAATACACAGAAGAAGATGAACCTAAGGAAAGGACAACATTTTAGAACTCTCACTCCTTGTTGTATTTGATCATAATGGTCAAAACCATTTCAATCAACAAATAACTGGCAGCAGCTAAGCAAGAACTACCATTGAGGTAGGTGGTAACTGATAAAGGCTATTCGAATTGAACATTGGAAGCATAGATAAAAATTAAAGAAGAAAAACATAAGACTTACATTCTCTTTTATGTAATCATTGAAAGAACTTAGCTCATTCAATAATGCTTGCTCTGCTCAAACATTTGGGATCCATGCTTTTAAGGAAAGCGATGAACATAGAAAAGATCTTAGAACCGTTACAAAAAATAATCAAAATAGCATATAAATTCACTAGGAGATCTAATAATGCCAATACATTTAAAATACTGAAGGCAATCAAACAACTAAACAAACAGAATAGACAGGAAGAAGGTTGTCTAACCATTTGCAATTGTTTAGTGGTGGTTTAAGCAGAGCTGACACAATGATAATTTAGATGGATTAAACTATGGCACTACTCTGAAAAGAAATAGTCAAACAAGAGGTAAATGAATAAAGCTGATAATAAGAAGGTTTTCTAACAAGTTGTAATTATATTGAATTAGATTGAAGGCAGAAACGCAAGCAGAGATATCAAGTTAATTAAAAAAACACTTGCACCTGAACCACTTTCCTTATTCAAAAGAAACTCTAAACAAAATGGAAATCTAACATTCATTTTCTAACAATTCAAAATGGGAAACGTCTCAACATATAATTTTCTAACAAGTCTTTCATAATAATTATCAACAACAATCAAGAATAAATCATCAAACTCATTCTAGAAAAAAAAGAAAAAAAATCATTGACTTCAGTTAATTAAAACTGTAAATCTATTATCTTTAACAAGAATATAGTACTTACAATTCTCTTAACACATGCCTCCATAACCACATCCTCAATTTCTCCCTTCTTATTAGTGCGAGCCGCCTTCCATAACGTGGAACGGCTAATGTCATTTGTGGTACCTAACATTTTTTTCTATCCCACAGTATGAATAACATATTCAGAATAATAACAACATAAATAAAAATTAGTATTAAACTAATAAGAGATATATACCATTTATTCTTCCAAACCCGCATACCACTTTCTTGACAATTGATGGTTGTAAATATTTTTTTTATCTTTTCTCTTTTTATTGGTGACTAACCATCTACAATGGATAAATAAATGTAAGTATAAATTTGAGGGGAACATTAACAATTAAGTATAATTTGAAAATCATCGCTAAGTCGGGCACGAACAAATTGATCTCAATGCCTCATTTCAATATTGTAAAATTCTTCTGGTGGATTCTTCAAGGCATCAATGTCATGTATAAATGGGATTATAAATTTATTTGTCAATTTGTACTTCATATTACGCCATTTAATACTCGCTGATGAAATAAGCTTCTTTTTTAATGTCGGGTTGACAACAAATGACATCTACATAAATAGCAAAAACATAATATGGTAGGCTAAGTATATAATGCTATTAAAAGTATCTAACCATTATAATTAATGGTCACACTTATGCAAACATACCTCAGCACAACTGTAAATCTTCTCTATTATCTCCTTCAGTACATATGTCCATTGATTGTATGTGATGGGGGCCATTCGACGGGCCAAAACACCAATATAACTCTAAAGTTTAGAGCCTACACTGCCTATAGGTTGACCTCTCTAATTATAAGGAACAATTTTTTTATCACCACCACTTATACGAAGAGCAAGATGCGCCATAATGGTTGGCCCTCTACTTTTTTTTTTCTACTTTTCCCTTTAGCTTCATCATCCCCCTAAGAGCAAACCTTCTCATTATCCATGAAGTAGTAACTGCTAATACACATTTGTATTTGATAAGATGCTAAAACATACTAACATGCATCAGAAGTGGAAGTCTCTTAACTTTTTTTTGTAGGTATGACACCACGAACTAGCTAGAATTATTTAACTAGCCAATTTTTTTAGTCTTTCAACCTTTAAAAGTGTTATAGTCTATTAACCTTTTAAAACATGATTGATGGTCTAAATCTAGTTTCTCCTTAAAGATGTGAAAGAGTGTAACCCCATGCCACACCCGTACTCCCAACTAGAGTAAAATATGACCTCATTAGAGATTCTCATTAAATTCCTAACTTTAAAATTAACACTATATTCTCTAAACTAAGAGAGCTTAAAGTATGAGAGCGAATTGAATAAAGGAAAGATGAAATCCATGTTAGAAAGTGTAATAAGAACAAAGAATTAATATGAGAACGGGAAACATTAAGATGAACAGCCTTGTACAGTACGATAGATTATTGGATGGGGCGGTCCCTGTACTGTACAACAAAAATTTTACACTTCAAAAAAGTTTTAAAAATGAAAAATTAAAAGGAGGGAAATAAAAGGTGGAATTGCCTTGTACAATACGAAAGATTATTAGGTGAAATGGCCACAATGTGACCGCCCCTCCTAGTAAATGCCACGTAAACAGATGCGCCCACTAATTATCATAAAAGTAGGGTTAACTGCCTACGTGGCAGTCATCAGGAGGGGCACCGTATTGTGATGGTTCCTTCCTAATTCTCGTATAGTACAGGGTTAAAAAACCATGTACTATAGAAATATCTTTAGTACCAGAAGAACCTGTTAAAGCATTAGACCTTCTCAAGAGAATATCATCTCCTTTTGTTATCAAAGCATTTAATAGATAAAACATTTCTATAAAAAAAATAGCTAGCAATACCTATTATTCAGATAGTAACATCTACATCACAGTGTTCTTAGATATATTCTAATGATCTCTATCCCTTAGCATATAACATTTTTTTGTTATATTAGTTTTACCAGACAATTTACGTTATAGTCTACGCATCTAGACCATTAATTGATTTCTAATAGCTCATAATGCACATGTCAAAATTTAAAGTTTTGGAATAGATTCAAGTTTTGGAACAGACCTATGTCTTACCCACTTCTAACATGCTATGAAGTAAAAATCCCAACAAAGACTCGTATTTCACACAAAGAGAGAAACTGAGTCAGTATGAAATTTAAACTAATATTGGCTATTTTAACGAGCTGATCATAATTATCATGCCCATAAAAGAAAGGCTCCTTACAAAATATTTGTAAAGCACAACCTTCAATGGAGAAAGAAAACTTCCATTGTCGAAGAAGAAATTACAGAGATGGAGGGAGAAGACACCATAAAACCTTACTGTCGAAACTCGCTGAAAAGCTCGCCTGGTAGCCGCCGTGAAGCTCGGGTGGCACGCGGTCAGGAAGAGGAAGAGTCTCCGAGAAGACAAAATGAAAATGACAAAGTAGAAAGTAAAAGTAGGTTTAGTTGAGATTATATAGTGTGGTATTTTCGTAAATAAAATGAGCTTTGATATAAAGAGTAAATTTTTTACACCATCAAATGACAGGTTTTTTTTCACTGTCATTATAAGAAGTTATACTGACAGCCCAAAAATTAGCTGTCATAGTAGAGAACACATTTATGACAGCTTATTTTTGAGCTGTCATCTTATCCGAATTACCCCACCCTACACTATTTTCCTTTGACAGATTTTAGAGACCTTTCATTGTATCAAAGATGTGGCTGTCATTTAAAGCCAAAATTATAGTAGTGATGATCAGGACCTGATCTTACAATAGTGTAAACAGGAAGGTTCGACCCTGCTCCATGAGCAGTTTGTTAGAGAAGGTTCTTATAAACTCCATTATCATCCTGAGAGATTTGAGATTTTAAATTAAGAAGGGGAGTAGCTTAGAAAGCATAATGATTTAATTTTTTTTCAAAGCAAAAGAACTTAGAAGAACTCTGACAGTGAGAGAATGTTGAGAGCCACTTCAGCAACAAAATACTTTGTATGTCTCAATGTGGCAGTAGAATGGAATTTCAAAGACCTCACTATTAAAGTTAATTAACATAAACTTTGAATCTAGGAGCATGATATGGTCCTTCTCTTATATATGCGTATTGAGGTAGGTTGAAATAGTTTCTCTGTGCTAGTTCATGCAACTGTGTTCTGTACATAACTTCTTGCAAAAGAAAAAGATTAAAATTTCAAGAAAGTTATATCAAACTCGAAGACCCCATCATATGTTTTATCAATTACAATTCAATAATTACATCATTATATATGTACACGTATGGAGGAAAATACAAAATATTTATTGCTTTTTTTATACAAACATGTGAAATTTATTTTATTTAATTGTAGAATAATATGTTGTTACACAATTGAAAACAGAATGAGCATATACACTTCACATAAAAAATTAGTGTTATATCAATCGACCCTTTTTTTTCGAACGTGGTAGGGGTGAAAAATTATTATCGAACTGAACAAAAAATGGTCGATTAAGTCAGTTATAAAGGATACCTCGGTTCAGTATATTTGCTGAACTAAAGTTTCTGTTCAGTTAAACAATATATGAGATTTTGAACTGAACTGAACCGATACTAATACATTACCTGAAAAATTAGGGTTAGGCCTCATTTGTATCCCTTCTCAAGATTGCGTCTTCCCTCTCCTTCTTCACCAATCTTAGTTCTTCTTCTTTCTCCTTCATGAATCTCAGAATCTGAGCTTTACCTTCGTTCTCCTTTTTCATTTTCCTTTTCTAAATCACAGAATCTCAGTTCTTTCTCCTTCTTTGTGAATCTCATAAATTTTGAATTTCGCCTTCTTCATTCTTTGTGAATCTGAGATTCAAAGAAGAAGAACAAATAATCTGAGTTCTGCCTTCATTCTCCTAATTTTTTCTTCTTCTTTGAATTTCAGAATCTGAGTTCTTCTCTGTGTCTTCTAGTTCTTTCTCCTTCGCGTCTCCAGAACGTGACGCGACACAACCCTTGCTTCGTTCTGCACTTCTTCTTTCTCCTTCACGTCTCTAACTTGGGGATAGGGTTGTTCGTCAGAAATTTGAGATAAAGGTAAGTGTTGAATTCTTTTACTACTCTATCTTAGATATCTTTTGCCTGAAATTTTTTAGAATGATTGGATCTGTGTAAGGTTACTGTTTGAGAAATCGAGGTGGGTTTTGTGAATACGTGTAGGGTTTTGTGAATCTGTGAAATTAGGGTGAATTTTCTAAGAAATTATGAATTTTATGAATATATGTTTGAAAGTTAGTAATAGGTTTTGGTTATTTTGTGAATTCTGTCCTAATAGGTTAATTTTTGAATCTCTTCTATTATGCATAACTATGATTTTGTGAATCTGTTCTAAATTTGTTAATTTGTGGATCTATGTAGGTTTTCGAGATTTAAAAATGAACTTATCTTTACCTTGTCATTTTACTTTGGAATTTTATTTTTGAGGAGGATGTGTTTTAAAGAATTAGAACAATGCTTCTTTACTCTTTATTTTATGTTTCAATGTTTTGTTATATATTTGTTATGAATTTGAGATATGAAAGTTTTAGGTTGAAGTTATTTTTAGATTTGTCTAAATGCTGCTAATATGATTTGTGATTTGTGAAAAATTTGAGGCTCTTTTTAAGTGGCTAGCATGAAAATTTCAGATTTAAGGATGACAATATACTAAAAATAAATCAGTACAGGAATTTGCACCGAACCGGTGAACCGCGTCGACCTATAAGTCACGGTTTGATTCGGTTTGGTTCATATGAGACTCACAGTTCGATTTGGTTTGATATAAGACCGAACCGTAAGTTTCGGTTGGATTTAATTTTTTCTCAAATAACAGACCGAACCAAACCGATATACTCCTAGCAAATGGAATAAAGTCCTAAAAACAAAACAAAAAATTGGGTTTTCACAAATGGAATAAAGTCCTAAAAACACAACAAAAAATTGGGTTTTCACCACTGTACAAAATAACTGAAGCTTTATCCTAAAACATTTGCATGGTGAAAACAGTCTTTGGTTTTAAAAAACTGGAGATGAAAAAAATTACAATGGCTGTGCCAAAATATAATGAGCTATTTCTTTATGTAACTAATTCTATTTTTTCAATTATTTTAAACAAAAAATTAGGTAGATTAGTTTTGTCTGAAATGTCTCCAATATCTAATGACACTAAAACTAATTCATTAAAGTGCTTTCATAAAATTTGGAAAGTAAACAATTTTTCATAGTGCTAGTAGTAAATAATAAATTATCAAATTAGTTCAATAATTACAAATCAAACTCTTGCATGGGTTAACTAAAATTTGGGTTTCATGATGTTAGCAGAACAAACAACACAATCATATAAGAAATAAAAGCTTTGATAACAAAAAAAACTAACCTATCCAAATGCAATTGAATTTCGCAAGCCTAGAAATGAAAGATAAGAAAATGTAAGAAAAAGAAAGAACTCAATCCCTACCTAATTTAATATAATCACATCAGACCTTATTTAAAAACTCCAACTTACCTTTCCCAATGCAATAGTTGTGTGCAAATATCAAATATTCGAGCATTGAAATTTCGTCAAGCATATCTTCAAATATCTTAGAAGAATGGGAAAGTACATATTTGTGTATTCAAGTACCGACTTGAATATGGCGGGTTATACCGACTATGATTTCCATGCAGACAAGAATTCTAGGATGTCCACTTTAAGATCAGTGTTCATCTTGAATGGTGGAGCAATAGTATGGAGAAGTATCAAACAATCTTGCATTGCTGATTCTACCATGGAAGCTAAGTATGTGGCAGCTTATGAAGCTGCAAAGGAGACTGTTTAATTTAGAAAGTTCCTAAAGACTTTAAAAGTCATTCCAAAAGCTCACAAACCCATAACGCTCTATATGTGGCTGCTTAGTGGAGTTGTATAAATCTCGAAGGAACCGATGAGCCACAAAAGACCCAAACATATAGAGCGTAAGTATCACCTCATCAGAGAGATTGTTCAGAATAGAAATGTTGTAGTAACACACATATCGACGGTCAACAATCTAGCAAATCCATTGACAAAGACTTTAAGTAGTAAAATCCATCTGAAAGGCATGGAGATACGAGATTGTACACGCCTACTTTAGTCGAAGTGGAAGATTGTTGAAATTATATCCATAAAGTAGGATGTAATAACTATTTATGATTATTTAGTTATTTCTCTCATATTTTTGTATTACTAAATTTAATGAATAAATGAAAGTTTTCTTTAATTAATGTGTATTTATAATTTACTCAAGTCTTGAAACTATTATCAACGTAAGAAGAGTAAATAATGTTGTTCACAGTCTTAGGATCGACTGGACAATCGAGTCCGATTATAACTGTTAGGTTGAACCAAATGATGCCGGTCTTGAGGCATGAGGGTGGGGACTCTAACGGTTGACCCATACATGTTATTGAACATGTTGAACAGATCAGTAACAAATTAGGTTGGAGTAAAGCCGTTGATCTAGCTCTACATCTAATTATTATACTTTAAGGGTATTTTCATGACTACGTTAATCCTGAGGTGGATACGAAACTTGATTTAGTTACGTACGGTCTTTGACACGCCAAAAGAGTGAGTTCAAATTACCGAACAACACCTCGACTGTTGGGATCGTGATTCAAATATGTTGGAGTTACGTGATTCACAAATATAAAATTCGTGGCGAGATTGCAAAATGTAACAATATCACCTTATGCTTTATTGATTGGTGTGTGAATAAATAAACCTAGCCAGATACTCGATGAAATTAATCATTGAATAAGACATGGTGAATTGTGCTAAACAATTCACTGTTATGTCTTTCTTATTCACATAAATAAAGGAGTTAAGGAAATAATAACATATGGATAAAATGGTAATTTAACATCTCACTCTTGTTACTGATATTCACGAGGGGTAACATAATAAAATATTCTGTGGACCGTGAAATAAAAGTGTTTATTTGCACCGACAAAAAATGTAGCTCGTATGAATAGAGAGTTTATTCGGCATCAGACCTATAGTGGAGTCGTACAATGTCAGGATTAAATAGGTCGGTAATTTATGGAGATAAATTCGTCGAGTATTTGAATCCTATTTATTTATTCATGTGGGTTCATTCGGTCTCAGGATTAGCTCGTAAGGATAAGAATGAGAAACAATATCAGTGGGACCAAAAACGTGTTTTGCACCAAGGTACACTTCTCGAACTCATATGTGATGGGTGTCATCACTAAAGTAGTGAAGAGAAAAATTAATGACCAGATTAGTTAATTGGTTATTTTTAAATGATTGGATAATTCATAAATAAAAGAAATTAATTGATTAGTTGATAGTGATCAATTTAATTTAACAATTTGGATTGATTAATTTGAACACAGTATTGACTCTAGGGAAGATGTAAAAATCGCAGAGGACAGTGTAGGGAGGAGATTTTTGACAATTTATAATATAATGGTATATGTGTAAATTATATAATCATTATATAAGGGATGACATTAGGGTTGCCTCCTAAGAGTGTGTTGACATAACCCTAATCACAGTGTGTGGTTACAAGGATCAAGAAAAGGGTTTTCTCTCCCCCTAGAAATTGTTGTCGATTTTTGTAGAGGAAGAAGAAAAATTTGTTTTCTTTCCTCATTTGTTATTTTGAGAGCTCATACTCAGTTCCTGACGACATCCTACAAGTGGTTGTTGGTGTGAAAATTATTTGACGTCCTGCGAACAACGAATAATGCGAGACGACTAATTGGATTCCACCATGTTAGAATTTCTCCGATACAAGAAATGTATTAAAATTGTTTCTACCTATTATAAATACATTTATCTAAATACGCATGATCATAGACAATATTTTATATTTAATATGATTAAATGTTTGTTGTGAAATTTTTGATTTTCCGCCCACGAAGCGTTCGTGGTTCATTTATTTTCGTCAAATTTTAAAACCCGATCCAACAATTGGTATCAGAGCCTTGGGTTCTTGATTGTGCATATTTAGTAATTAGGCGTATGTATCTATGGATGTTGTGATATTGTCATATATTTTTGTATGATAGATTCAAAGCATGTTTGAATGTGTTTTATGAATGGATCCCGTTCGATTGGCTCTAGGTGTTTATTTTTAATTTTAGAATTGATGTACGCCGAAATTGAGGCATAGTATTTGATGTAATTTAAATTTTTCAAAAGTGGTATCTTTATATTCCATGTAAATCCGTTGTCACAAGAAAACTCACCGTTCATCATCGCTGTCACCACCATATGCCGCTGTCACTGCCTTTCAACGCTGGCGCTTGCCGCAGCGCCGCACCATCACCTGTTGCCCTACACCGCTGCTTGTCGTTGCCGCTCTACATCGTAGGTTTCCTAATTATGGTTTAGGAAACTATAAGGATTAGGAAACCTTGAGGTTTTGGAAACTTTAGGGTTTAGGAAAGCTTGGGTTTTTAAAAACTTTAGGTTTTAGGAAATCTTGAGGTTTTGGAAATTCTTGAGTTTAGGAAACCTTAGGGTTTTGCCCAATCCAATCCTTATAAATTATTTTTATATAATTGGATAAGTTTTGAATACTAATTAATTGAAATTTATTTTATAAATTATCTTTAAAACTAAATCAATTGATTAATTTAAATTATCAAAGTAAAAATTGTTGGAAACTTAAATTTTAAGTTGAAATTTGAATTTTGAAAATAGGACTGGACTTTTGTAAAGAGTTACAAATTGGTGGGACTTTCTGAAGTAGAATGAGAAGATTACTGATACCATGAAGATTAGTATTAAAATTATTATAATTTATTATTATTCTTTTTATGGATTGTAGATAGAAATGAGCTATAGAGAAGTTAATTTTGAATAGATGATTTATTATTAATCTTGTATCATCATATAACATGTCATATAGAAATAGAGATATGTCAATATCAAAATATCATCTAGCATGTACATGCATCGTTATAGTTTAAATTTATAGTGGGTTATAATTTAAATACAATGTGAATTTTATAAAAGTTACAAATTTTAAATTGTGATTTAAATTTTATAAAAGTTTATAATTTTGAAAACTTGTTTTTTCAAATTTATAAAAAGTTATATTTAAAAATAAAATCCATTTTTCTAAAAACTAAGTGGGAGAGTCGTTTACGTTGAAACATTCTCAAGATCCTCAACGCAAACTTGATTGTGGCACAAGGAATGGTTAAGAGCCGCCCTAGCGGTCCTGTCTATAGTGGAAGAAACTTGAGAATCATGTCACTTTGAGTCATCAAGTTGCTTGAGAAGCTAAAGCTTGTAAAGAAAATGGTGAGGCAGGATCGTTCCTAGACGGATTGTTACTTTATACCAAACTTTAAAGCCGATGCGTTGGTTAAACTCTTAGACCGAAGCACATTGGAATCTCTCATATGAGCGAGTCAATGGGGCCAAGGTGACCAAAACATTGATGATTGGTTAAGCAAGATGTAGTGACATCGTGAGAAGCGTTAACCAAATTAGAAAAGTCTCGAGCGATCGGAGGTAGCTTAGGCGTTGTTCTTAGATGAGATAATCCATTGTTGTTGATCGTAACATCATGAAAAAATATATTTTTTATTGGATTTTTTAAAATATTTAAGTATTTTCATCATGCATCATACTTTCCTAAATGATTGAGTATTTTTTACATCATTTTATTTATTCTTTTCAGTAATTATGTCACTATCCCCACTCTCAACGATCTTAAATGAAAACAAACTTACTAATGAAAATTACGAGGATTGAAAATGTAATCTTGATATCGTGCTAATGGTAGAAAAACATAACTTTATGCTCACCACCCCTTGTCCCCTTGAGCCTATTGTTGAATCGACTCAAGAGAAAAATGATGTCTATGTTTCTTGGCTGCATTCTGATGAGATCGCCATGTGTTACATCTTGGCGTAAGTTAGCAATGTGTTTCAACAACAACATCAAAACATGGAAACCACCGCTGATATGATGTTGAACATCACCGAAATGTTCGAGGATCAGGGTCATCAAGCCAAACAGGCTGTTGTACGAAACTTCATGAATTGCTGGATGAAACCTAGAACTCCTATTAGAAAATACATGATGTTGATCATAAGTTATCTGAATGAGATGGATATCATGGGTTTTGAGGTAGATGGTGAGACTTAAGTTAATATGATCCTTGAGACTCTGCCTGACAGTTTTGAGAACTTTTGAAGGAGTTGCAAGCTGCTGAAGGAGTTGCAAGCTGCAAGCTTATTCGATGAATAAATTGAGGTACTCACTTCCGAAACTTATGAAGGAGTTGCAAGCTGCTTAATTATTTGATGAATAAGTTGAAGTACTCACTTCCGGAACTTATGAAGGAGTTGCAAGCTGCTTAGAACCTGTTCTGAAGGGCAAGAGGAAGATTGGAGAGGCAAACTTTACTGAAGCCAAGCCTTCCACCTCTGGCACCAAAACTCAAAAGCTTCGAAAGACTAGGGCACTGGAAAGGTGGACAAGTCAAAAGACAAGTGTCATGAATGTGGAGTCGCTGGCCATTGAAAACGCAACTGCTTGGATTATCTCAAGGAGGTATCTTGGGCGAGTTCAACTTCCGTTGAGGAAATGGAGTACTAGTATCGGCTGTATCAGTTGGAACAATTAAATTGTCATTTGATAACGATTATTTGTATTTACGTGATATTTATTATATCCCAGTTTTTGGGAAAACCCTCATTTCAGTAGTTAATTTAATTGAACAAGGATTTTCTATGATATTGTTATTTTTAGAAATGATTCCTTATACTATTGCATGGTTGATAAATAACTTATTCTATGTAAAACTAAAAGTTCTCATAATATGTGACACTGAAGTAAATACTGATTTACAAAGGGATAGTAAAAGGTTAAAGTCTGACTCAATCTATCTAACCTACTTGTAGCACTTGTGTCTTGGTCACATTAGCCTAGACAAGATTAAACGAATTGCTAAGGAGGTAAAATTACCAAGAGACCATTTTCAGCGAAGGTTGAAAGAGTCACTCAATGCCTCGAACTCGTACATAGTGATGTATGTGGACCATTGAATATACAAGCAGGAGGAGGTTATGAATATTTTATAAACTTCACTAATGCTCGCGTTTTGGACATGTTAATCTAATGCTCCAAAAGTCTGAAACCTTTGAAAAGTTCAAAGAGTACATGGCTATGCTTGAGAAGCAATTAGAGAAACAAATCAAAACACTATGATCTGATCATGGTGGAGAGTACTTACTAGGGGAATTCGAAGACTTTCTTAAGGAAAAATGTATTATTTCTCTGCTTACAGCACCTGACACTCCAAAATGATGTGTCAGAGAGAAGTAATCAAACTCTGATGGAAATAGTTAGATCCATAATGAGTTACTCATTCCTTCCAGATTCGTTCTGAGGATATGCCTTAGAAAAAACAGCATATAATCTAAACCAAGTTCCATCAAAGATGGTGTCTAGCATGCCATATGAAAGATAGAGTGGACGAAAGTCATTCGTAACCCACCTTAGGATATAGGTATGCACGACACATGTACTGAGACTGAAGAAAAGCAAGTTGGCCAGTCGATCAGAATTATGCATCTTTGTAGGATATCTCAAGGGAAAGAATGGATATGTCTTTTATAGTCTAACAGACAAGAAAATATTTGTTAGCACAAATGCATGCATTCTTGAGAAAGGCTATATTATAAGTGTGAAGTCAAGAAGCACGTTTGTGCTAGAGGTAGATGAATTATTAAGTGGGAGGACACCGAGACTCCCCAATTAGGACTTATTCCCGATTCAATAATGGAATAACCATAACAGGGACAAAAGCCTATGGAGCCTCAACGTAGTGCGAGGGTTGTTAGACAACCTGACATGTACATGTCTTATGGAGATACCTCGTTTGCAGTCTCTGATAAGGATCATGATGAACCTGTTTCTTACTCACAGGTTATGGCTGGTCCTGAAGAAAACCTATGACAAGACGCCATGAACGTAATATAATCGGTGTACTCGAACGGACTCTAAAAATTTATAGATCCTCTTGAAGGGGCAAAACCTGTTGGGTGTAAATGGATTAATAAGAAGAAGAGTGGCCCGTATGAGAATGTAGAGACATTCAAAGCTAGGCTTTTAGTCAATGGTTATACTCAAAAGGAAGGTATTAAATATGAGGATACTTTCTCACCGGTGCCCATACTTAAGTGCATCTGAATCCTCATGTCCATTATTGCCGCCCTCGATTATAAAATCTGGCAGATGAATATCAAGACTGCATGTCTGAATGACAATCTTGAAGAGCACATTTATATGACTCAACCAGATGAGTTCGTGGAGAAAGGTCAAAAGAGCAAGATTTTTGAACTACTGAAGTCCACTTATGGACTTAAGCAAGCGTCCCGATCGTGGTATATCAGATTTGATAAAACTGTCAAGAACTTTGGCTTTAAACAATTAGTGGATGAACCATGTGTGTATAAGCTGATACATGAAGGGGGTGGTGTTTCTAGTCTTGTACGTGGACGATATTCTACTAAGTGGGAATGATGTAAGAAAATTGTTTGATGTCAAGAGTTGGCTTGCAAAGCAATTTGATATGAAGGATCTTAGAGAAACTACCTTTGTCTTAGGATTTCAGATCTTCTGAGATTAGAAAAACATATAATTGACATTGTCTCAAGTATTTTATATTGATAAGGTGATGGATCGCTTCAGTACGTAAGACTCCAATAAGGGATATCTTACATTTAGGCATGGAGTCACCCTCTCAAAGGAGCAGTATCTCAAGACTCCTCAAGAAGAGGAAGACATGAGAAAGATTTCATATGCCTCAGTCATAGGAAATCTCATATATGCGATGCTTTGCACTAGGCCATATATTTGCTACGTCATGGGTATGGTGATTCATTTCCAATCTAATCTTGGACTCGAGCATTAGAATACCATCAAACATATCCTCAAGTATCTTAGGAGAATGAGGAAGTAATGCTTGTGTATTCAGGTACTGACTTAAATATGACGGGTTATACCGTCTCTGATTTTCAAGCAGAGAAGGATTCTATGAGGTCCACTTCAGGATTGACGTTCATCATGAATGATGGAACAGTAGTATGGAGAAGTATCAAGCAATCTGGCATTGCTGATTCTACTATGGAAGCTGATTATGTGGCAGCTTGTAAAGCTGCAAAGGAGGTTGTTTGGTTTAGAAAGTTCCTAAAGACTTTGGAAGTCGTTCCAAAAGCTAACGAACCCATAACAATTTATTACGATAATAGTAGGGTTGTAGCAAACTCAAAGGAACGTAGGAGCGATAAAGGATCCAAATACATAGAGCGTAAGTATCAACTCATCAGAGAGATTGTTCAGCGTGGAGATGTTATAGTAACACACATATCGAGGGTCATGGAGTGCATAGGGATGCGAGATTGTTGGAGTTATATCCATAAAGTAGAGTGTAATAGCAATATATAATTATTTAGTTATTTCTTTGACATTTTTGTATTACTGAATTTAATGAATAAATGAAAGTTTTTTTTTAATTAAAGTAGGTTTACAATTTACTCAAGTATTGAAACTATTATAACTATGAGAAGAGTAAAGATAGAGGGGTCTTCCAGACAAACTCTTCTGAAATAGTTTAGAATGTTGTTTGCATTCTTAGGATTGACTAGGCAACCAAGTCTGATTACGACTGTTAGGTTGAACCAAAGGTTGTCGGTCTTGGGACATGGGAGTGGAGACTCTAAAGGTTGATCTAGACGTGTTATGAAACATGTTGAATAGACTAGTAACAAATTAGTTTGGGGTAAAACCGTTTATCTAGCTCTAAATCTAATTATTACAATTTAAGGGTATTTTCGTAATTACTTAGACTGAGGTGGATATGAAACTTGACTTAGTTACTTCCGGTCTTTGATAAGCCAATGTAGTGAGTTCGAATTGTCGGACAATACCTCGACTATTATGATTGTGATTCAACTTTGTTGGAGTTATGTGATTCATAGATAAATTCGTGGTGAGATTTTAAAATGAAACAATATCACCTTATACTTTATTGATGTATGTGTGAATAAATAAAACTGGTCAGATACTCAATGAAAGGAATCATATGATAAGACATGGTGAACTGTGTGAGACAATTCACTATTATGTCTTTCTTATTCACAGTCGATAAAGGAGTTAAGAAAATAATAATTTGAGGGGTAACACAATAATTTGATATCTTGCTCTTGTTACTAATATTCACGAAGGATAACATAATAAAATATTATATGGACCATGAAATAAAAGTATTTATTTATACCAACAGAAAATGTAGCGCGCATGAATCGGGAGTTGATTCGGCATCAGACCTATAGTAGAGTCGTACGATGTCAAGATTAAAGAGGGTGAAAATTTATGGAGATAAATTCACCGAGTATTTGAATCCTATAATTTTATTCATGTGGGTCCATTTGGTCTCAAGAGTAGCTCGTAAGAACATGAATGAGAAACAATATCAGTTTGGACCAAAAACATATTTTGGATCAAGGTACACTTTCAGAACCCATATGTGAGGGGTAAAGTAATGAAGATCAAAGTTAATGGTCAAATTAATTAATTGGTTATTTTCTAATTGTTGGATAATTAGTAAATAAAATTAATTAATTAATTGATAGGGATCAATTTAATTTATCAATTTGGATTTGTGAATTTGAACACAGTATTAACTCTATGAGAGATGTAAAAATCACAGAGGGCAGTGTAGGGAGGAGATTTTTGGTAATTTACAATATAATGGTATATGTGTAAATTATGTAATCATTATATATGGATGACATTAGGGTTGCCTCCTAAGGGTGTGTTGACATAATCCTAATCACAACGTGTGATTACAGAGAGTAAGAAAAAGGTTTTCTCTCCCCCTAGAAATTGTTGTCGATTTCTGTAGAGGAAGAAGAAAAATTTGTTTTTTTTATTCCTTTGTTGTTTTGAGAGCTCATACTCAGTTCCTGACGACATCTTTACGAGATACTTCTGAATCATACGAGTGATTTTGTTGGTGCGAAGATTATTTGAAGTCTTGCTAAGAACGAAGAACGCGAGACGGCTAATTAGATTCCACCAAATCAGAATTTCTCCGATACAAGAAAAGTATAAAATTAATTCTACCTATTCTAAGTATGCTTATCTAAATACGGACGATCATAAAAAAATATTTTATATTTAATATGATTAAATATTTGTTGTAAAAAAATTTTATTTTTCACCCACAAACAATTGGTGCTTCGCTTATTTTTCGTCAAATTTTAAAACCAAGACCCAACAAATAGTGTTGCTTTACATGTACTAATTTTCTTCTTCTTTCATTCTTAATTCTTCTTCTGATTCTTACTCTGCTTCTTGAGTACCTTTAGCAGGCTCAAGTGTTGTTGAGGATGTAGATAGTCAAAAGTTTGATGGTTAGCTGCAAAATTAGTCAGTATTCTAGTTAGCTTTGCTGTTATTTCTTTGTTAGCTTCTGTTATTATCGAGCTTAGTTATCTCACTATGTAAGCTGCATGGATATAATTACTAATTATTAAACGTTAATGAGAATGATCAGCTTCTGTAACTCTTCCCTCAGTTCCATATCTCACTAAGGTATCAAGTCTTGATTCGCTCTCCCCTAAACCTCTATGTTATACTCTGTTTTCTTGGCTCTCACTGTATTCAAGCTTTTTGCAACCTGTAATTAACAATGGCGTCTAACTCAGCCACGTCTCATGCTTCACAAGTATCATTGTTTGTGTCTAGTACAATACCAAAGAACTTAATTCCTATCACTCTAGGTCTTAATCGCAACAATTATATCTAGCTTCGTCTGGATCAATTCCTCATAAGTTGGCTCCTGTCAACCATCTCAAAGTCAATATTTGGTCACGTGGTTGGGTATGGATTTTCTTCAGAAGTCTGGTCAGTTTTGGAAGGTATTTTTACCACAAACTCTAAATCTAGATTGTTGCAAATGCGATTTCAACTTCAGTCCACCAAGGAAGGTGCTTTGAGCATCAATGACTTTTGAAGATGATGTCCAGAACTGATAATCTGTCAGCCGTTGGACAAGTAGTAAATGATGAAGAGTTACTGTTCTATATACTGGGAGGCCTTGAAATGATAACCTCTAGGCAAGAATTGGTCACAATTCAAGAAGCACAGTTCATGCTTTAGAGTAAAGAGCTGAGATTGGAGCAAAATAATTCTGTTACTAGCTTTCTTAAAGCTCCTACTGTTACATCAGTGAATGCTACACAATTTAGTGGAAGGAGAGGATGTGCAAACACATTCTTTGAGCGTTGTAATCAAGGTCCTAGAGGTAGAGGTCGTGGCTGTGGAAGTTGTGGTCGAAGACCTGCTTGTCAGATTTGCAGGAGAATTGACCATAATACTTTCAATTGTTATAATAGATTTGAATTAAATTTTCATCAACCTGACTTCACCTCACAACCACAAGAACACTCGGGGCAGTCTTCATAGATAAGGTGAACTTGTATACTCAGCTCCCAATCAAAGCTCAGTCAATTGTGCTATTATTGGTTGACGTGGATGATATCCTTGTTATAGGGAACTCTCAAGTAGCTAATTGGTCAAATTACCTCTGATCTACATAAGAAATTTGCTTTGAAGAGATCAGGATCAATTAACTACTTTCTTGGCTTTGAAGCCTATAGTGATCACACTTGGTTGTACGTTATCGGAAGCAAGTATGTCAAAGACCTTTTAGCCAGAACATACAAGACAGAAGCGACATCTTGTCCGATGCCTATGTGCTCTTCTATCAAACTTTTCTCTCAAGATGGTGTTCCCTTTGATGACCCAACATATGTACAGTAGCGCAGTAGGAGCTTTACAATTTTTGCAAGCTCCTTCATCTAAGCATTGGAATGCCTGTAAGATGGAACTGTTGATTATGGTCTTTTGTTCAAACTAATGTCTTCTCTCACTCTTAAGAGCTATCCTGTAGGGGTGTTCAAATGTGTACCGAACTGAACCAAATCTCATCGGCTCAGACGGTTCTATTAACATTTACGATTCGGTTTGATGTTACTGAAAAACTGAGATTTCGAACCAAACCGAGCTTAATTAAATATATGTTTAGATAAGTTCCCCCATCCCCATATGACCTCGTTTTAAGCAATATACAAAGGATAACTTAGGTTTTTTGGGAGCATTTCTCACATTTTTTTCGCGAGATCTTCTTGGGAGCACTAAAGCTAAGGAAGAGGTTCCCCTACGTGAGGCATTTGAAGAAAGAATGAGGAAGGTGGAGATTGTGAAGAGGTTGCACGTCGAGCTGAACAATAAAAGCTCCAAGGAGAACGTCGGCTAGTGAAATCAAATGGAAACTTATCCATCCAAGACTTCTCTTTTCTCATGCAAACATTTGGCCCATTGTTCAGCTCCCACTATTTAGTCTATTTCTACTCCCTCCAGGCGTCCATTTCAACTCCACTTCCACCTCTTAGATGATATCAAGGAAAGCTTAAGTTTTATATTTAGCGATTTAGTTACGGCAATATTTTAATTTTAGAGTTTTTCATCAATTTATTTAAGGGTTATTTAGCGTTTGATTGATTAAGGGTTTTGCTTATATATACTGATTTAGATTTGAACTATGCTTTGTTTAGGAATCAAATCGTGAATTGGAATTAGAACAATGTTTTGTTTTGTCATCATTGTGTTTTTTTTATCCTGTTGTCTCTGTTTAACCAATTGCCTTCCAACCGAAGAACCAACTGACTCGAACCAAATTTTTTTGATCAGTTTGGTTCGACTCATATAACATTTACGGTTCGGCTTGGTATAGGGCTGAACCATGAGTTTCGATTCAGATTGATTTTAACGCAAATAACCAATCGAACCAAACCGATTACACTCCGGGCAAGCTGCATTGATGACAGAAGATCTATTTATGGTTACTACATTTTCTTGGGAGAAAATATGATTGTTTGGAGTTCTGGAAAGCATGTTGTTGCAACATCGAGCACTGAATTAGAGTGCATGTCACTTGCTCGAGCAGTTAGTGAAATCCTACGGATTCAATCTCTATTCATTAAACTTTGTTCATCACTCTAAGATTGTCCTACTTTATGGTATAATAACATAGGAGCTAATCAACTTGCGGCGAATCAAGTGTTTCACTTGAGGACTAAGCACGTTGAGTTAGATACTAATTTCATCATAGAGAAAGCCAGTGCTAATCAACTAGAAGTGTATCACATTCCATCTAAAGAACAAGTAGCATATGCTCTTTAAAAGCCCTTACCTCAACCTCGATTTCTTATTCAGAGGCAAAGTAAAGGTGATTCGATCCCCGTTTAGTTTGAAGGCGCTGTTAGGGATGTAGGTAATCAAAAGTTAGTTAGTTAGCTTTGCTATTATTTCTTTGTTAGCTGCTGATATTACCGAGCTTAGTGATCTCACTATATCAGCTGCATGGATGTAATTATTAAGCGTTGATGAGAGTTATCATCTTCAGTAACTCTTCTCTCACTTCCATATCTCAACTCTCTATAAGTGTGCAGCAACTAGCCAAAAGAAGTAATTTGATCTCTCTACCATGTGGCAGCATGTAATTCACAACTATAGACTGACTGATGGACTTCTAAAGTAGTTAACGTGGTAAATAATTAATAATTTCAGACTGATGGACGTACAAATGATAATTATTCAATTTTGGTAAACAAGTAATTACCAAGCAGTTATCATAGGAATAATTGTCATGAAATAAACTTTCCATTTTTTACTCAGGATATAAATGGCAGCCAGTTATAAGAATCAGGATAAAATGAAAAACGTTTCCCACGTAAAAAACATAAAACTAAAAAGTCCAATAAAGCCCAAAAAAGAACCCAAATGAAAATAAAAGAAATTACACTAAATAACCGTTTATATACAACTAATTAGATTTTTGTCTATCCTTTCCAAATGATATTTTCTTTTAATTATATCATTTTGTTAATAGACATAACTACCCTCATTATTAATTAAGTAGTAAATTTTATTTCAAATTTATTAGATTTTCTCTTTTTTTATATTTTATATTTCGAAGTATTTAATGATTTGACATTTTAGTTAGAAAGAGAGATATATTTGATAGGAGAGAGAATGTGACTTTAATGACAAAAATAATAATTGGATAGATTTTGTTTTGAGAGAAAGTTTTGATTTGATATGAGAGAAAATTAAATAATAAGAAAGAGAAAAATAACAAAAAAAAATTGGATTTTTTATTTAAGAACGAGGGAAAGACGGAGGGGGAGAGAGAGAGTTAGAAAAGGAATGTTCGTTGAGATATATATATATATATATATATAAAAGATAATTATTATTTTATTATTATTTATATTTATATCATTTTAATGAGAGGGAGATTCAAATGATGATGAAAAGATTTTGATTTGAGAGAGAAAGTTGCGATTTGATATAAGAGAAAGAGAAATGATAAGAGAGATAAATAATAAAAAATCTAGATTTTTTTATTTAAGAGAGAGAGAGGAGAGAGAGAGAACTAGAGAGGGGAAGTTGGTTGAGATATATATACAAATAATTATTATTTTATTTTTATTTACATTTATATTATTTAGAGATATATGTAAATAACTATTATTTTATTTTGACATCAAGAATGTCATGTTAATACATAATGTCATTATAATCATGTTAATTGATATTGGATAGAGACCAAATATACATGATTCAACAAAGTATAATGAGCATAAATACACATTGACACTAAGAATTGTATTGTTATTCTCGCATGGCTATATAACAATATAGCTAAAATAATTTCTTAAGTTAATGAAATACATGCTGAAATGTAAAAACGAACGGAAAAATTTAGTCAATAAATAAAATAATTTCTTAAGTTAATGAAATAAGGACTATGGTGATAGACACTTACATAAACTTCTGTTACCTCGAGAATCCTGAGTCTAAGTATGACATCGAGAACAATTCTTGAAGACTTAAGCTATTTTGGGGACGTCATGCTTACTCATATCATACATATCTGACTCAATGTCCAATCTCTCGAGATTATTAAAAGGGGAGAGAATGCCATTAGACAAAATCTGAAATAAGAAAACAAGTGAATTTTTATTCTAAAGTAAATATGATATATAACACAAATATATTTGAACTCATTGATTTTATTTGTTAAGAAATGTAAATAACATTAAACTTCCATCGAAGATTAAATAAAAATAAAAAATATAGAAACTAAGAAGAATAAGAAAACTAATAATACAAAAAAAAAAAATTTAGCAAAATATTTTTCCCGAACTTACAAAATTCT
Organism: Datisca glomerata; assembly: GCA_003255025.1. NCBI lineage: Eukaryota > Viridiplantae > Streptophyta > Magnoliopsida > Cucurbitales > Datiscaceae > Datisca > Datisca glomerata. The sequence continues at coordinate 1,470,987 of QANY01000733.1, forward strand.
TGTAAAAATCACCATGTTATATTTAAAAGGAAAAAGTACTTGGACACTCTCTAAGAATTTAAGAAAAGACACGGACCTCCCGACCTTGACTTTTATTTTATTTTAGATACTAAACAATTCAAAAACTTTAATTTCTCTTATTTTTCTATATTGCTTATTGGATTGAGCCTAAATTTTTATGTTTGAGGGTTTTTTCAGGTTATTAGGGAAATAACCCAATTCCGTATTTTGAGGGTTTTCTCGATTCGTGTTTTGATCAATCTGTCTTAACTATTTGAAGTCCTTTTATTCAGTTCATACTCCCAATAGATAAATCCTCGAGCTCTGGAAAATTGATGTTAATGATATCCATGCCTAAACAACCTTCAATTGTTATTTTCTTAACTGAAGGAAAGAAAGAAGTCGAAAATAACTCATCTTGATTATCCCCATTAAGCTTGACATTAATCAATGACAACGCCTGAAGGAAACATAGACCATGGTATGATTTAAGGTATCGTATGGAAACAACAAAGGGATCAGATAACTCACCAACATGCTTAAGGTGATGAGCATGTAATGTAAAAATCTTTAGTGAATTAGAGTCTTTGTAGAAGTAACGTGGCAGTGTTAGATTCAGAATCATTTTTCGGTGTAAACCGTATCTCAATAAAACCTCAAGATCTCATGTTGAACACACCAAGAATCAAAACAATATAGAGCAGAAGCGTACCTGAATCCATGATGATAGATCATTGTTTAGAGTCGAGCGGTTGGCCTTCTAGATATATACGATTCTTTATCCGAGAGTCCGTTTTGACTAAGCCTCTCAGTTTTCTCTCTAACGATGGGATATTAGAGATAATAGAACGGTTTTCCTATATCGTGTGACGTAGAGACCATAACCACTTATAAATATATAACACCTCTGTTATCTTTTGGTATTTCTATTTTAATCCATCATAAAAATAAAAATTATCTTACAATCTTTACACAATAAAGAGTTTACAACCTATCAGATACATTAAAATCCCAAGATACCAAAAGTTTAGTTGATCGCTTTTAATTGGGTTTAACTTTATTTGACAGTTTGCAACACATAATTATTTTACATATAATTCCAACATTGAATTAAAGATCCAGCAATCTCTCGCTTAGACTATATGTTAAACCTTATAATTATATTTTACCAAAAATAACCGAACGTGTTCAACCTTGTTGTCATTACCATAATGTATCTATAACCAATTCGGTTCATCAATCACATCGACATAGGATCAAAGCGGCATTCGCTACATCAATCATAATTCAACCCATCAATGGTCACGTATATCAATGCAAATGAATGACATGGATTATGATGTGGATGTGTAGTATGAAAATTTCATGAAATGTGATCTGAACATGCCTATTTCCAACTGGTCCTCCTTAAACTTTAGTGTGATTAAATCATACTAGAATCAGAGTGTGAATTAGCCAAAACTTTATTTCTGCAGAAAATAACCTTAAAGTTTTCATAAACCAAAATGACTAAAATATATGTCTATATAAAAAGAGCACCTAAAAGTAAAATACAAACTCCCACTAGAACTGAATATCCTCAACTGATATGACACTAATGCGAGCAGTGTGATCATGAAATACCATGGGTGGCAATCCCTTAGTAAGTGAATTTACAATCATGGAGTTTGTTCCTATGTGCTCTATAGACAAATGTCCACTCTAAACCCTTTCTTTAACAACCAGGAACTTGATGTCCATATAATTTGACTTTGTCGAGCTCCTGTTGTTATTAGAATAAAGTACTGTTGATTCATTGTCACAACATAATTTTAGTGGTCTCTGAATATTGTCCACTATTACGCAGCCCCATGACAAAATTACTTAACCATATTCCATGATTGGACACCTCATAACATGCTATGAACTCTAATTCCATGGTAGAAGAGGCTATAAGAGACTGTTTAGCAGTCTTCCACGAGACAACACCTCCAGCAAACAAAAAAAATACAGCCCAATATAGATTTCATACTATCTTAGTATCCACCAAAATCGGAGTTAGTATATCCAACGTTATCAATCTGATCCAATCTCTGATACGTAAGCATATAGGCTTTTATTCCCTGTAAGTACTGCAAGACCCGTTTAGCTGCTTTCCAATGGTCTATGCTTGGATTTTTTAAGTATCTGCCCAATATCCCAGTCACGTATGCAATATCGGGACGAGTACAAACTTGAGCATACATTAGACTCCCCACTAGTGAAGCACTGAGAATCTTCTGCATTTCCTTTTCTTCAAAATCATTCTTAGGGCATTGATTAAGACCAAATTTGTCTCCCTTAGCTACAGGAGTATCATCTGGTGTACAGTCTTGCATGCCACATCTTTTAAGGACCTTTTCGATATAGTTCTTTTATGATAATCCAAGAATACCTAGAGAAAAATCTCGGTGTATTTGGATCCCTAATGCAAAAGAAATTTCACCAAAAACCTTAATCTCAAAGTTCTTAGCTAGAAATCTCTTAGTGTCATGCAATAAGCCTATATCAGTGCTAGCAAGCAAAATGTCATCCACATATAAAATCAAAAAAATATGCTTGCACCCATAAACTTATGATATATACAATCATCGACCAAATTTATCTCAAAACCGAACGAGATGATCACCTGATGAAACTTAATATACCATTGTTGAGATGCATGCTTGAGTCCATAGATGGATTTCTTAAGTTTACAAATCATATTCTTTGGGTCTCCTGACACAAAGTTTTCTAGTTGGACGATATAGATTGTCTCTTCAATGTCACCATTGAGAAACGATGTCTTTACATCTATCTGATGCAGCTCAAGATTGAAATGCACCACCAATATCATTATAATCCTAAAAGAGTCTTTCATAGAAACCGGAAAGAAAGTCTCTTTATAATTGATGTCTTCTTTCTGTGTAAATCCATTTGCGACAATACGAGCCTTGTACCTTTTCTCATTACATTTTGAATCTCTTTTGATCTTAAAAATTCATTTACAACCAATAAGTTTCGCAGCTTTTGGTAATGGAACAAGATCTCACACGTCATTATCCTTCATGGACTTAATCTCCTCATTCATAGCATCGATCCACTTCTAAGAGTTAAAACTTTTCATAACTTGACGAAAGTTGATCGAATCATCTTCCATCACACCAATATCAACCTCATGTTCTTGGAGAAATACAATATAATCATCTGACATTGCACTTCTCATCTCTATAATGGATCTCCTTAATGGCATAGGTTCTTGAGATGCTGGAGTTTGTTCTTTCAGAGCAATCTCTTAAATGGGAGGTTCTCCGATATTGTCTTGCGTCTTGTCATGAACAAGGTCTGGAACATAGTCCTGATCAATACTAATAACACATGTGAGAATATGAACATATTTCTACTGAAGGACAAAATCCCTAATCGTATCTCCCCTAGCAAATTTGGCATCCTCAAAGAATCGGGCATTTCCCATCTAAAACAATAACCTAGTTGTGGGATCATAAAACTTGCACCCCTTGAATCTTTCAGAGTATCCAACAAAATAACAACTCATCGTCCGTAAGTCCAATTTCTTTTCATTAGGCCTATAAGGCCTTGCCTCAACAAGACATCCCCAAATATTCAAATGCCTTAGACTAGGTTTCTTACCGGTCCAAAGCTCATATGGGGTTTTGGCAATCGCTTTAGTTGGAACTTTTTTAAGGATTATATTGCAGCCTTAAATGCTTCACCCTAGAGTGATTCTGGTAAGGTCGAATGACTAATCATACTGTTGACCATGTCCCTAAGCGTTCTGTTTAATCTTTCAGCAACACCATTCATAATGGGCGAACCCAGAATATTGTATTGTGGGACGATACCGCATTCATCTAAGAATTTAGCAAACGGTCCTGGATGTTGTTTTCCTGAACCATCATATCTACCATAGTACTCACCGCCACGAACAAATCTGACGCTTTTAATCCTTTTGCTGAGTTGATTCTCAACTTCAGTCTTAAAATTTTTGAACATGTTTAATGATTTTGACTTTTCATGAATGAGATATATGTAGCCATAGCTAGAATAATCGTCTATGAATGTTATAAAGTATTGTTGACCATTCCAAGCGACCAAATGGAATGGCACATAAAAATCTATATGGATAAGTTCTAAGACATCCTGAGTCATGTTGGCTTCAAATCTCCTTTTATCAGTTTGTTTACCCTTTATGCAATTAACACAAACGTTAAAATCTATGAAATCTAAGGGAACAAAAAATTTTGTCTAACACAAGTCTCTATATTCTTCGTCTGGAAATATGACATAATCGTTTGTACCATAACGCAGCCGAATTCTCACTAGTGAATTTTATTTTAGTACCTCGTGTACTTAATTGCAGGGATTCTTTAAATGAAGTAATTGTATCAAGTAAATAAAGATTATCATATCCTGATTAAAAACCAGAACCAACTAAAATTGAATCACGAAACAAACCAAATTTTTCATCTCCAAAAGAACAAACATAACCAGCTTTGTCTAAAACGGAAATAGAAATCAAATTCCATCTAAATGAGGGTACAATAAAAATTTTATTAAGATCCAAATAATATCCAGTTTTTAATAATAATCTAATTTTCTATCATTTCAACCTCAGCCGTCTTGCCATCGCCAATAGATGAATCTTTCAGCATCATTTGGCTTTTTACAATTCAGGCAACCCTGCATAGACACACTTATGTAAGTTGTTGCACCAGAATCTATTCACTATTTGTGTTTAGGAACCGAACTTAAATTAACCTCAGAACAAACCAAATTAAAAAGTATACATTTCTTAGCACGACAAGTGTGATAGTTGGTGCATTGTTTCTTCCTATGCCCTTCAGCTCCACAGAAGAAACAACCATTACCTTCCGGGTTTACCAGTTTCTTTTGTTGTTTCTTATGTGGTGCTGTATTCGCAACTTCCTTATCCTTCTTCATTTTTTTCCCCTTTCCTTTATCTTTAGAGGTAGAGGCTAGATAAGCACTTTTCGTCTTATCATGTTTCACTTTTTCCTCTTCCTGAACACAGTGTGAGATAAGCTCATTTAGAGACCAAGTTTCTTTCTGACAATTATTGCTCACCTTAAACTGGATAAACTGTATCGGAAGGGATATCAAAATCATATACACAAGCAAGTCCTCAGAGAGTTTAAGCTTTCGTACTTACTTTCAAGCTTGAAACAATGTGAGATATTTCCATAATGTATACCCTGATATTACATTTACCTTTCTACCTCTTTGAAATTAGGTCTGACAAAAGCATACCAATTTCAACCTTTTCGTTCTCGAAATACCTCTTTTCAATGTCTGCAAGAAAATCCTTAGCTGCAGTTATCTTTTCAGATATAGCACCCCTGAATGCTTCTGGATGGCTTTCTTCATGATCAGCATACACATGCAATTTGATCTCTCCCACCTCTCCATCTTCCTCTTTTCGTCAGAAATACTCTTATCCGTAAGAGGTGTAGGAGAATCAGTCATTAACGTAAAATCGAGATCCATGACTCCAAGAACTATCAAGAGATTATCTTTCCAGGACGTGAAGTTTGAGCCATTTAGAACTGGAATTGAATTGATGTTGGTCGTAAAACTAGCAAGAGTAATAGCTAAACAAAGAACAAGAAACAAAATAAGCTCACATAAATCCTAAAGCAATAATAAATCCAAACAATAGTAAAAAAATAATTCATCTCAAGACACCATGCACTCCATTAATATTATGACTTTGGTAAAAAATATTAACTTGTAAGTGATTTCTTGGTGCAGTAATCAAACATGGATGATAAATAACATGTCAAACAAGAAACATTCCTTTGGACCGATTATTGTTCACATATAAAATCAAATAATCATCACATATTTATTACCACAGAAGCAAGTGTAATTCTATCAAATAATTACCTTCCTTTGGGTCAATAAATATTTACATAAGTTACATACACACATAACCTTTTAATATTTCAAGACAAATTAATTTTCACAAGAGATGTCACTTTGGTGACATGTTACTTCAACTAATCCATCTTATAATATATAACATATTAATGTTCAAATTTATAATTGTACCGTATATAAGCCTTAAATTAATTGATAAACAATTAATTTTATGATCCTTAAAAATTATTTTGACATTATTTTAACCAAAAAACCATAAAAATTTCAAAACAAATCATTTGATAATCCTTAAAAGTTGTTTTGACAGTATTTTAACAAAACTGAAAATAAAAAAAAATTATTTGAAAATCTTTAAATTAAAAATTAATTTTACGATTTCTTAAAATGAATTTAAAAATAATTGATCCATAAAATTAATTTCAAATTAATTTAATTAAGTAATAAGAATTTAATTGAAAAATAATTAAATGTCACCCCAGCCCTCCCAAAAAATTGGCTGTGGGTAAAGCCCACAATTTTTTTTAATGATTGTCGGCTAGCCCACAGCTTTTCTACTTGATGACTAAGGGCTAGCCCACAGTCTCTCCTTTATGTTCACGGGTCGGATCAACCGGACCCGTGTCCAAACCTAGGGTTCACCCTAAGGTTTTCAACTTAAGTGACGGGCGGCCATGGCCGCCGCTAGTCCTTGCCACTGCGGCCAAGGGCCGCAGCTTCCCTTACAGTCGCGGCCTTAGCTGTGACATTCTCTAGTAGCCGCAGCTTCCGTTACAGTCGCGGCCTTGTCTGCGACTTCTTCTCACCGGCGCGACTAATCCGCCACGCCGGTCACCTTCCACCGGCGACGGTGAGACCGCCGGCCGATAGTTCCAAAACCAAACAAAAAATACTGTAAAAAATTGTTCTCAAATCTACTAAATCGTTAAAAAATTATTAAATTCAAGAATATCGAAGCGTAAATATAAAAAACGCTTATAATCATGGATCTAAAACTTAATTCTGGTTCTCAATGATTCAACATGAATAGCTTTTATACCACTTGTTAGATTCAAAATCATTTTTGATAAACAGTATCTCAATAAAACCTCAAGATCTCATGTTGAACACACCAAGAATCGAAACAATATAGAGCAGAAGTGTACCTAAATTCATGACGATAGATCACTATTTAGAGTTGAGTGGTTGGCCTTCCAAATCTACATGATTCTCTATCCGAAAGTCCATTTTGACTGAGTCTCTCAGTTTTCTCTCTAACAATGCGATATTGTGGAGAATAGAACGGTTTCCCTATATCGTATGACCTGATGACCATAACCACTTATAAATAGATAACATATCTGTTATCTTTTAGTATTTCTATTTTAGCTCATAATAAAAATAAAAATTACCTTAAAATTCTTACACATTAAAGAGTCCATAACCTATCAAAATCATTAAAACCTCAAGATATCAAAATCTTAGATGATCACTTTTAATTGGGTTTAACTTTATTTAACAGTTTGCAACACATAATTATTTTACGTAATGTTGGATTAAGAATCATCAGGCAAAACAAAATCTCAGTCAAGAAAATGTTGAGCTCTCAGTCAAGAAAATGTTGAGCTCTAGTTCTACAATTTGTTTAACCAAATGTTGAATACACGCGTGGAGGCCAGATGAAGTCATGTGACCCTTTACCCTAAATAGTTTTATATTTGAGTCGACTTGTCGTGTAATCAAGACGTGGCTTGTTGTGCAAGGCAAGACTTGTCTTGTCATGCAAGCCAAGACTTGGCTTGTTGTGTGACCCAAGATCTGGACAGAAAAACTCAGAGAAATTTGGAGAAGACAGAGGGAAGGATATACACGGGGAAGAACAAAATCTTGGACAGAAAAACTCAGAGAAGAGAGAGAGAAGAGAGAGAGAGAGGAGGGAAGGACAGAAAGACTCGGAGAAGAGTCTGGACAGAGAGACTCGGAGAGAGAGAGAGAGCAAACCTGGCGCGGGGGAAACGATCGTCCAAAGCTAAGGTCCTCTCCGGTTCGAGAGAAGAGAAGAGGAGAACGTTTAATATAATCAATGATTTAAAAAAAAAAATAGAAAGCACCGTTATATATCGTCTGGAACTTAGTGTTTAAGCGCTAAGCGACGCTTAGTGTTTAAGCGCTAAGCGACGCTTAATACCACTAAGCGTGCGCTTAGTGGAAGGGTGGAGCAAACTTCTAAGCGTCACCCAACGCTTTTGGAGCTTAAGCTCGCTTTTGACAACACTGACCAATCTGCAAGGTTAACCAGCTACATAAAAATATTACTATTATTTTAATATACAATATTGCTTGCAGAAGCTGCAACATTGTACAGAAAGTATCCATAATTTCTACCCACAAACATTCATTTAGCGGCTTTCACCATTTTAATACGTTTTATCTTGCTAACAACTCTCTTCTTAATTTGTTTTTTATTAGTAAATTCATCATCTTCAATGTTTCCCATTTTAGTTCCATGAATTCTTTTTTATTGATGAAAATCTAAAATATCGATCATGAATGATTAGAGTTATAGCTTATATCATCATTTGAAAATGCATTTTATCCATCAAAATTCTCATGTTAAATGTCTCCTCTTTATTAATACAGTGAGTGATGTTAAATTCAAAATTCTTTCGGTGTAAATCATATCTCAATAAAATCCAAGATCTCATATTGAACACATCAAGAATCAAAATAATTATAGAGCGGAAGCGTACCTGAATCCATGACAATAGATTGTTGTTTAGAGTCGAGCGGTTGGCCTTCTTGATCTACACGATTATATATCTGAGAGTCCTCTTTGATAAAACCAATCAGTTTTCTCTCTAAAGATGAAATATTAGGAATGATAGAATGGTTTCACGTTATCGTATGACCTGGGGACCATAACCACTTATAGATAATTCATCTTTTGGTACTTCTATTTTAGCCCATCATGAAAATAGAAATTACCCTTAAGTTCTACACATTAAAGGATCTACAACCTATCAGATACATTAAAACCTCAATTATCCAAATCTTAGTAGATCACTTTTAATTAGGTTTAATTTTATTTGACAGTGTACAACACATAATTATTTTACACATAAGTCCAATGTTGGATTAGGGATCCAACAATCTCCCACTTGGACTATGTGTCAAACCTTATAATTATGTTTTGCCAAAAATAACTGAACGCGTTCAACTTTGCTGTCATTACCGAAATGTATCTATAACCAATCCGGTCCATCAATCATCCCGACATTAGATCAAAGCGGCCTCTGTTACATCAATCGTAACTCAACCCATCAATGGTCGCGTATATCAATATAATTGAATGACATGGATTATGATGTGGATGTGTAGCATGGAAATTTCAGGTAATGTGACTTTAACATGCCTATTTCCAACTGGTACTCCATAAACCTTAGTGAGATCAAACCATACATAAATCAGAGTGTGAATACTAAGAACTTTATTTCTACAGAAAATAACCTTAAAATATCTATAAACCAAAGTGACTGAAAAATGTCTATATGAAAAACAACATCTAAAAATGAAATACAAACTTCCACTAGAACTGAATATCCTCAACTGATATGACACCCATGTGAGCAGTGTGCTCATGAAACACCTTGGGTGGCAATCCCTTGGTAAGCAGATCCGCAATCATGGAGTTTGTTCCGATGTGCTCTATACACAACTGTCCACTCTGAACTCTTTCTTTAAAAACCAGGAACTTGATGTCTATGAACTTTGACTTTGTCGAGCTCCTGTTATTATTAGTCTGATTTATTGTCACAAAATATATTTAGTGGTCTCTGAATACTATCCACTATGCGCAGCCAGATGATAAAATTCCGCAACCATATTCCGTGATTGGACGCCTCATAACATGCTATGAACTTTGCTTCCATGGTAGAAGAGTCTATAAGAGACTAATTAGCACTCTTCCAGGAGACAACACCTCCAGCAAGCAGAAAAATATAGCCCGACGTAGATTTCATACTATCTTGGTATCCAGCAAAATCGGAGTCAGTATATCCAACGATATCAATTTGATCCAACCTTTGAAATGTGAGCATGTAATCTTTTATTCTCTATAAGTACCGCAAGACCCATTTAACTACTTTCCAATGGTCTATGCCTGGATTGCTTAAGTATCTTCCCAACATCCCATTCACGTACGCAATATTAGGATGTGTACAAACTTGAGCATACATTAGACTCCCCACTACCGAGGCATAGGGAATCTTCTACATTTCTTTTTCCTCAAAATCATTTTTAGGGTACTGATTGAGACCAAACTTATCTCCCTAAGCTATAGGGGTATCACCTGGTTTATAGTCTTGCATGCCATATCTTTTAAGGACCTTTTCTATATAACTCTTTTGTGATAATCCTAGAATACCTTGAGAACAATTTCGATGTATTTGGATTCCTAATACAAAAGAAGCTTCACCAAGATCTTTCATCTCAAAATTCTTAGCTAGAAATCTCTTGGTGTCGTACAATAAGCCCATATCGTTGCTGGCAAGCAAAAATGTCATCCACATATAAAACCGAAAAAATATGTTTGCTCCCACAAAATGTATGGTATATACAATCATCGACTAAATTCATCTCAAAACCGAATGAGATGATCACCTGATGAAATTTGAAATACCATTGTCGAGATGCCTGCTTGAGTCCATAGATGGATTTCTGAAGTTTGCAAACCATATTCTTTGGGTCTCCCGACACAAAATTTTCTAGTTGCACCATATATATCGTCTCTTTAATGTCACCATTGAGAAATGCTATCTTTACATCCATCTGATGCAGCTCAAGATTTAAATGCGCTACTAATGCCATTATAATCCTGAAAGAGTCTTTCGTAGAAACCAGAGAGAAAGTCTTTATAGTCAATGCCTTCTTTCTGTATAAAAGCCTTTGCGACAAGACGAGCTTTGTATCTTTCCACATTACCTTTTGAATCCTTCTTGGTCTTAAAAGTTCATTTGCAACCAATGGGTTTCGCACCTTCTGGAAATGGAATAAGATCCCACACGTCATTGTCCTTCATGGACTTAATTTCCTGGCATCGATCCACTTTTGAGAATTAGAGCTTTTCATGGCTTGACGGAAGTTGATCGGATCATCTTCAATTACACTAATGTCAGCTTCATGCTCTTGGAGAAATACAATGTAATCGTCTGGCACTGCATTTCTTCTCTCTCTAGTGGATCTTCTTAACGGTATAGGTTCTTGAGGTGCTAGAGTTTGTTCTTCCGGAACAATCTCTTGAATGGGAGGTTCTCTGATATTGCCTTGATGTGTTATTCATGAGAAATGTCGGGGACACAGTCCTGATCAATGCTAATAACACCTGTGGGAATATCAACATATTCCTCCTGAAGTACAAAATCCCGAACCGTATCTCCCCTTGTAAACTCGGCATCCTTAAAGAATCGGGCATTTCCCGTCTCAACAATCAACCGGGTTGTGTGATCATAAAACTTGTACCCCTAAATCTTTCAAAGTATCTAACAAAATAACAACTCACCATCCGGAAGTCCAATTTCTTTTCATTAGGCTTATATGGCCTTGCCTCAGCTAGACATCCCTAAACATGCAAATGCCTTAGACTAGGTTTCTTGTCGCTCCAAAGCTTATATGGGGTTTTGGAAGTCACTTTAGTTGGAACTCTGTTAAGGATATATGTTGCAGCCTTACGTGCTTCACCCTAGAGTGATTCTGGTAAGGTCGAATGACTAATCATACTCCTGACAATGTCCTTAAGCGTTCGGTTTCGTCTTTCAGCAACACAATTCATAGTGGATGAACCCGGCGTAGTGTTCTATGGGACGATACTGCATTCCTCTAGGAATTTGACAAACGGTTCTGGACATTGTTCACCTGAACCATCATATCTTCCATAGTACTCATCACCACGGTCAGATCTAATTCTTTTAATCCTTTTTGTTGAGCTGATTCTCAACTTCAACCTTAAAATTTTTTAACACGTCCAATGACTGAGTTTTAATGAATGAGATATATGTAACCATATCTAGAATAATCATCTATGAACGTTATAAAATATTATTGATTATTCCAAGCCACCGAAGAGAATAGCCCACAAATATCCGTATGAATAAGTCCTAAGACGTCCTGAGTCCTATTGGCTTCAAATCTCCTTTTATCGGTTTGTTTTCCCTTTATGCAATTAACACAAATGTCAAAATCTGTGAAATCTAAAGGACCGAGAATTTCGTCTGACACAAGTCTCTCTATTCTCTATCTGAAGTTGTGACCTAATCTCGTGTTCCATAACGTACCTGAATTCTCAATTTTCTTTTAGTACCTCGTGTACTTATTTGCACGGATTCTTTAAATGAAGCAATTATTTTGAGTAAATAAAGATTATCATATCCTGATAAAAAATCAGAACCAACTAAAATTGAATCACGAAACAAATCAAATTTTTCATTTTCAAAATAGAAATCAAATTCCGTTTAAAGGACGATACAATAAAAGTTTAATCAAGATCCAAATAATGTCCAATTTTTAATGATAATATAAATTTTCCTATTGCTTCAACCTCATCCGTCTTGCCATCGACCACGTAGATGAATCTTTCAACATCATTCGGCTTTCGGCAATTCAGGCAACCCTGCATAGACACACTGATGTGAGTTGTTGCACCAGAATCTATCCACCACGTGTGTCTAGGAACCGAACTTAAATTAACCTCAGAACAAACCAAATTAAGAAGCATGCATTTCTTAGCACGCCAAGCATGATAGTTGGTGCATTACTTCTTCCTATGCCCTTCAGCTCCACAGAAGAAACAACCATTACCTTCTGAGTTTACTGATTTCTTTTATTGTTTCTTATGCGGTGTCGTATCTGCAGCTTCATTATCCTTTTTCCTTTTCTTTCCCTTGCCCTTATCCTTAGAGGTAGAGGCCAGGTAAGCACTTTCTGTCTTATCGTGTTTCACTATTTCCTTTTCCTGAACACAGTGTGAGATGAGCTTATTCAGAGACCAAGTCTGTTTCTGACAATTATAGCTCACTTTAAACTGGCTAAACAGTGCCGGAAGTGATATCAAAACCAAATACACAAGCAAGTCCTTAGAGAGTTCAAGCCTCAGTGCTTTTAACCTTGAAACAATGTGAGACATTTTCATAATATATTCCCTGGTATTACCTTTACCTTTATACCTTTTTAAAATTAAGTCTCACAAGAGCGTACCAATATCTGCCTTTTCATTCTTGACAAATCTCTTTTCAATGTCTACAAAAAAATCCTTCGTTGTAGTTATCTTTTCTGATACAGTGCCTCTGAATGCTTCTGGAATGGCCTTCTTCATTATCAACATACATATGCGATTTGATCTCTCCCACCTTTCTATCTCCCTCTTATCATCAGAGGTACTCTTATCTATAAGATATGTGGGAGAATCAGTCTTTAACATGAAATCGAGATCCATGACTCCAAGAACTATCAAGAGATTATCTTTCCAAGACTTGAAGTTCGAGCCATTCAGAACTGTAATTGAATTGATGTTGACAGTGATATTAGCACGAGTAATAGCTGAACAGAGAACAATAAATAAATAATCTCACATAAATTCTGAATATCAATAATAAATCAAACAATAGTAAAAAAATAACTCATCTCAAGACACTGGGCACTCCATTAATATTATGACTTTGGCAAAAAAAATAATTTGTAAGTGATATCTTGGTATAGTAATCAAACACTGATGATAAATAACATGTCAAATGGTGGTATCACACCCTTCTTAAACCAGGTGCAATTCAATCCTTCTTCCTGGCAAATAGGGGGTAATTGCTTCGCACCTGACTGTGATAGCCCTCTCGATACCTTATTGGAGTCAAACAAGAAATCTTCCTTTGGGCCGATTTATTGTTTACATGTAAAAACTGAATAATCATCACGTATTTATTACCACAAAAACACATGTAATTCTGTCAAATAATTTTCATTTAGGTCGATAAATATTCAAATAAGTTACACGCACACATAACCTTTTATATTTCAAGACAAACCAATTTCCACAAGAGATGTCACTCTCGCGACATACTGTTTCAACTAATTTATCTTAAAATATATATAACATACTAATGTTTGAATTTAAAATTGTTCCAAGTTTAAACCTTAAATTAATTGATAAACAATTAATTTTACGATATTTTGAAACTGTTTTGAAAATATTTTAACCAAAAATAAACTGAAAATAATCAAAAGCAATCTATTTGATAATCCTAAAAAATTGTTTTGAAATTATTATAACAAAAAAATGAAAATAATCAAAACAATCTGTTTGATAATCCTTAATGATTGTGGGCTTCACCCACAGCCTAGGCCTAATGACTGTGGGCTTCACCACAGTCATTTAGATTTTTTTTTACTGTTCACGAGTCGGGGGTCAACCTGACCCGTGTCCAACCCTAGGATTTTCACCTTGAGTGACTGGCGGTCATGGACGCCATCAGTCCTTGCTGTCGTAGCCACCATTGCAGTCGTGGCCAGGGCCGTGACTCTTCCAGAAAATCGCGGCCTTGGCGTGACTCTTGCCTACAGTCGCGGCCGAGGCCGCGACTATCCCTAACAGCCGCGGCCGAGGCTGCTGTTTTCTTAACAGTTGCGGCCAAACTGCCGCGCCGATCAACTTTCGTCAGAGACGGTGAGACCGCCTTCTGATTATTCCAAAAAACAAACAAAAAAATACTGAAAATTGTTCTCAAATCTAATACATTGTCAAATAAATATTAAATTCAAGGATACCAAAACATAAACACAAAAAACACCTATAATCATGGATCTAGAACTTAATAGATCGATTCTCAATGATTCAACATGAGTTGCTCTGATACCAATTGTTCTCATTCAAAATCCTTTCGGTGTAAACCGTATCTCAATAAAACCCAAGATCTCATATTGAATACATCAAGATCAAAACAATTATAGAGTGGAAGCGTACCTGAATCCATGACGATAGATTGTTGTTTAGAGCCGAGCGGTTAGCCTTCCAAATCTACATGATTATCTATCTGAGAGTCCCCTTTGATAAAGCTTCTTAGTTTTCTCTCTAATGATGGGATATTAGGGAGAATAGAATAGTTTCCACGTATATCGTGTAACCTGGGGACCATAACCACTTATAGATAATTCATCTTTTGGTATTTCTATTTTAGCCCATCATGAAAATAAAAATTACCCTTAAGTATCTACACATTAAAGGGCCCACAATCTATCAGATACATTAAAACCTCAATTATCTAAACCTTAGTATATCACTTTTAAATGGGTTTAACTTTATTTGACAGTCTGCAACACATAATTATTTTACACATAAGTCCAATGTTGGATTAAGGATCCAACAAGTGATATATGATCTAATTTACAAATTTTTTCACATTTGTATGTTTTTTAATTAAAGATAAATATATTTTAATTTTACAAACCCGTGCATTGCACGAGTATGCCACTAATATTAATAAACTTTTTGAAATAGTTCCACACTAAAGCTGAAGTAGAAGACACAACGTGATATCTTCGTTTGTACGTCTCTACGTTTTCAATGAAATCTTATTACTTCTTATCTGAAAAAATTAACCAAGCTCAATGCTGAGGTAACAGCAAGAAGGTAAGAATTCTGAGTTAAATTTCTGTGCTCCCATTATACTCAAAGAGTGCTGTATTTTTCGTCAATAATGGAAAACAGCTTTTATCTTTTGGAAATCAGTTCAACTTTAAAGTTTCAATATTCTCATCACTAGTAGTCATTGACAGTAGAAGAAATTCAGCGTTTTGTAGAGCCTTTTAGAAGCAATTCTCTAACGCATATTGTACATGTGTTCAGTGAGTACCGAGGGCATATGCAAGGGATTGGTGGTATCTCTTCCGGAGGTAGAAGTAGTGGATGACTTCCTTCCCTTGGAATTCGGGAGCCGAACGTAATTTTGGGAATTCAGTGGTTGGCAAGGTTGGGGGTAATGCAAGTTAATTGGAAGATGTTGACAATAAAATTTCAGATTGGGCAAAACATGGTAACACTTCGAGGTGAACCAAGCTTGTGTAAGACTCAAATTTAGCTAAGGGCGATGATACGAGCTGTGAAGCATGAGGGACAAGGGGTCTTTGAGGAAAAGGAGGAAGTCGTTTTTAGTAATTCTAGGGAAATTGGAGACTTGCTGAAGCAATTCCTCGACATTATGCAATTGCCGAATGGATTACCACCAAGAGAATTCTAGATCATCGGATTGTTTAGAAGGATATGGCAGAACTGATTTTAAGACCTTACCGTTACCCATAAATTCAAAAGGCTGAGATTGAGAGGTTGGTTGGGGAAATGATGGCAGCCAGCATTATACAACCTAGCCATAGTCCGTTCTCGAGTCCGGTCTTTTTGGTTATGAAAAAAGACGGGAGTAAGAGATTTTACGTTGATTATCGCCCGTTAAACCGAGTTACGGTTCTCGACAAGCTCCTCATACCCGTAATTGATGAATTGTTGGATGAGTAGTTCAGAGTAAAAGTGTTCTCTAAGCTGGATTTGAAGTCGGGCTACCACTAGATTCGGGTAAGCCATTCGGACATCCCAATGATAGCTTTTAGAACACACGAGGGACACTACGAGTTCTTGGTAATGCCTTTCGATCTTACCAATGCTCGACCACTTTCCATGCCTTAATGAACGAGGTATTCAAGCCTTATTAATGAAAATTTATGATGGTTTTCTTTGATAACATTCTGATTTATAGTTCAAATATGGATGACCATTTGCCTCACCTCAGGATAATTTTAGAGCTATTACGGGAGAACTATTGTTTATAAATGGGAAGAAATGCATGTTCGGTCAGGCTGAATTGGAGTATTTGGGCCATATAGTTTCAGCAGACCCGAAGAAAGTTAAGGCCATGGTGGAGTGGCCAATTCCCAAGAATTTGCAAGATTTGAGGGGATTTCTGGGCCTCACCGGATGTTACCGAAAATTTATCTATAATTATGGGCACATAGTCGCTCCCTTGACGAATCAATTACGCAAAGATAATTTCGGGTGGAATGACGAAGCTTAAAATTCTTTCGAGGCTCTGAAGGAGGCTGTGGTTACAATTCCACTGTTGGCCCTCACAGACTTCAAGTAACAGTTTGTAATTGAGATTAAAGGAGGTGTCGATGCAAAACCAGTGGCCTAGTGCTTTTTTCAGCCAAACAATCAGTGCCCGAGCTAGGTTAAGGATTTGATAGCCTCATGGTTGTAGTGGATCGCTTGACAAAATACACCCATTTCTTACCCTTGAAACACCCATTTTCAGCCCCAATGGTAGCAGAACTATTTGTAAGAGAGGTAGTACGCCTACATAGGATTCCTTGTTTTATAGTTTCCGACAAAGATAAGGTATTTACGAGCAAATTTTGGTCTGAATTGTTCCATCTGCAGGGCACTTCTCTCAATCGGAGTTCCGCTTACTACCCACATAGTGATGGCCAGACTGAAGTGGTTAATCGGGGGATTGAAACTTACCTCTGATGTTTTGTTAGCAAAAAACCGAGGAAATGGGTCCAATGGATCCCTTGGGATGAATATCGGTACAACACCTCTTTCCATTGTTCGATCAACACAACCCATTTTCGAGCTCTATACCACCGAGACCTCCACCTTTGATTTGGTACGCCACGACACTACTTCTTTATCTCGAGAGGAAGAGCAACTTGTGGAACGAGATTCTATAATTGAGGAGTTGAAATATCATCTTGAAATGGCTTAGAAAAAGATGAATTTAATTGCCGATAAGAGAAGAAGGGAAGTAGAGTTTCACGTTGGCGATCTAGTCTATCTGAAGCTCAAGCCTATCGTAAAAAATCATTGGCTAAGTGACTGAATGAGAAGTTGTCACCTCGATATTTTGGCCCATATGAGGTTTGGATCAGATTAGGGTAGTCGCGTATAAACTTGACTTACTAGACTCGATCCCCATATATCATGTTTTCCATGTTTCGATGCTAAAAAGGGTCGTTGGGCAGTCAGTTCCTACCCAACTATTCCCACCAGTGTTGAAGGCGTACTTGGAGTGGGTTGGGGAACTAGAAGCGGTGGAGGACCTTCGTTACAGTGCTAAGAGCGTGCTGGAAGTGCTCATCAAGTGGAAGAACCTACTAGAATTCGAGAAGTCAGTGGAAAGAATTCGATGTGATTAACTCTTAGTTTCCTTCATTTCACTTTGAGGACAAGGTGCTTCTTTGAGAAGGGGGTAATGTTAGGCCTTTTGTTAAATTTACTTATGTGAGGAAGAAAAAGAAAGACTAAAATGCAATTAGAGGGGGTGAGTTGGACAGGGGCATAAATCAGTTGTTAGGGAAGAGAGGAGATGGGTGCTAACTAGGCAGTTAGTTATATTTTTGTAATTATGTGGATTGAATAAAAGAGTGGGGGAGGGTCGTAGGAGAGCATCTTTTGGGTAATTGTTGAATTGGGAGAGGCCAGGCTCTCGAACACCTTGGCTTAGAACTGCATTGGTCACTGTTTTACTTGATGAAGTTAACCATTGTTGATCAATACAAGTTATTTCTTCTCTATTTTTCTCTATTTGACCTGCTGTTTTGTGAATGAATTGTATGTTTGCAGAAAAACTCTATCAGTATAGCTCATTAAATTTTCATCTTCTCATGCTTGGAAAGAGCTTTATGTTTGGTGGTGCAGAAAACAGGTAATCAACAAAAGAAACGTCACCTCAAACTCACAATATTTTGACTAGAAATAATCGATTAAGCCAAATAGTATGAGTGAGAAGAACCATTAACTCTAGTTCCAATAATTCAGTCCACTGTTTATTAATCATTTAAGAAAATTATAGCGGGAAGTAAAAGATCAGATTAGCCAAATATCATATATAAAGATGAACACTGGGAGAGAGACAGAGATTATACTTCATATGAAAAGTTTCATTGTCGCCTGTTCATTATAGAGGAATATTTTGAAAGTTCAGATATGCCCCAGTGGGTGGCGCATCTTCCTGTTACCCAAGTCCCACACCCACACATATAGTGCTAGTAAGAAGAAGCTTTCCTATTGATTTTTCTTTATAAATAATTTCCCTATTAATATAAGATGCGCCTGTTGCTGCAGAACGAGTTCAACTTCCACGCATTAATTGCTCACAAATCTATTCCATATATAAAATGTGTATAACTTGAAATATTTTTTAACAATATTACCCTCAAACATGTTTAGAATTTTTTAGATTATTCTTAAATTCAAAATTAAACATACAAAGTTATATGAAAAAAATTTCAACCACTTTGTTTTAATTATCACCTTTAAAGGCGTTTTCTTATTATTCAATATTATATATAAAAATGTATAACTTGGAGAAACATTTTTTAACAATATTACCCTCAAACATGTTTAGAATTTTTTAGATTATTCTTAAGCTCAAAATTAAACATACAAAGTTATATGGAGAGTTTTTCAACCATTTTGTTTTAATTATCACCTTTAAAGACGTTTCATATTATTCATCTACTACATAAAATATCAAATGATAAATTATAAGACTCAAATTAACAAAGTACTTCTATAGCTAATTAAGTAATTCATTGAAGCAATATAGATTACGAGATTATCTTAAGACCATCTTAAAACTTAATGAAAAAAATTAGTACTCTTTTTTATGTATATCTTATTTTACTCTATTTGAGTAGAATTATATTTTTATGGCTGTATATATTGTTCTATCCTCCACATAAATATTTTTTATAAATGAGTTAAAAAAATATAATATGTCAAGATACGTGCATTGTATGTGATGTTTGACTAGTTACAAAAGTGTAAATATCCCAAGAGCTAATAGCAAAGGAACTTACAAGGTGGCATCCAAAAAGTGCAGAAAAACGCTCAACATTTTTGGGGTTTTGCCTAAAGTACACCCCTGAAAAACTCAATTTACTAAAACATACCCTAAGCTTAATTTTCACTAAAATATACATCTGGCCCACCTTACCTTTAATTTTTATGTCATTCTACCCCTTATACCATTTTTACACTCATCCAATCAAATGTAAAATCATTCTTCAACCCTTCTTCACTCTCTTTCTCCACCTACTCTCTCTCCTCTTTATCTCAAATAAAAATAACGAACCTCCATCAACAGCTACCACTTCAACTCCATCTCATTCTCTTTCTTCACCTCCTGTATTTTTTTCACTTTCTCTAATAAAAAAAATTAAATGATAAAAAATGCGTATTTAGGTGCAAATTAGATATTTCGTTAGAAGATTTGAAAAAAAAAACTCAAGAGAAAAACTGGGTATTTGAGGAGAACAAATGGGTATTTCGTTGGAGGACTTGAAAAAAACTTCAATTAAAAAAATGGGTATTTAAGGAGAAAAAAATGAGTATTTCGTTAGAGTCTACATGATACTTACAAAATATCTCTGTAATCATCTTGTAGTCTACAAGAGGGGTACACGATCATCATGTACGTGTCGTGTAGACTACAAGTTAGTTATAAGATGTCCCTCGAATCATCGAGTAGTCGATAAGAGTGGTACACGATCATCGTGTACCTGTCGTGTAAACAACAAGATGGTTATAGGATGTCCTTGTAATCATCTTACCCGTCGTGTAGACTACAAGATGATTTATGCAATGTCATTGTAATCATCTTGTAATCTACGGGAGGGGTGCATCGTGTACCCGTCGTGTAGACTACAAGATAGTTATACGATGTCCTTGTAATCATCGTGTAGTTTACAAGAGGGATACATGATCATCGCGTATTTGTCTTGTAGACTATATGATAGTTACATGATATCCCTGTAATCATCTTATAGTCTACAAGAAGGGTAAACGATCATTGTGTACCCATCGTGAAAACTACAAGATGGTTACAAGATGTCCATGTAACCATCTTATAGTCTAAAGAGGGGTACACGATTATCATGTATCCGTCGTGTAGATTACAAGATGGTTACAAGATGTTCCGGTAAGCATCTTGTAGTCTACAAGAGGGGTACACGATCATCGTGTACCTGTCGTGTATACTATAAGATGATTATAAAATTTCCCTGTAATCATCTTATACTCTACAAGAGTGGTACACAATCATCGTGTACTCGTCATGTAGACTATAAGATGATTACAAGGACATCATATAACCATCATATAGACTCCAACGAAATACATATTTTTTCTTCTTAAATACCTATTGTTTCTCCTTAAATACCTATTTTTTCTCATCAAAATATTTTTCAAGTCTTCCAACAAAATATTTATTTTTCACCCAAATGCCCATTTTTAACATTGAAGATTTTTTCAAGTCCTCCAACAAAATACCCATTTCTTCTCCTTAAATATCCAATTTTTCTTATCAAATTTTTTTTCAAACATTCCAATGAAATATCTATTTTTTACCTGGATACTCACTTTTTGTCATTGAAATTTTTTTATTAGAGGAAGAGAAATACTTAGAGGAGATGAAAGAGAATGAACATGGAGTTGAAAAGGTAGTCATTGATGGAGATTCATTTATTTTTATTTGAGATAAAGAAGAGAGAGAGTACATGAAGTAAAAGTGTGAAGAAGGGTGAAAAATGATTTGACATTTGTCTCATCAAACTGAGACTCAGCGGTTCATTTAAGGAAGCCTTGTTAACAAGATGTGTATTGATAATACCATTAAAAAGGAACTAAAATAAGTTAGAAGATGATAGTTCAAAAGCCAGATACATTAGATCCAAAGATAAGGTTCAAAGCTATTCTTTAGAGCTGCTACTTCGTTTTCCCAAGAATTATGACAAAGTGTGAGAAAGCTTACTTTTCTCTAATCTTAGTTAAAAAAGGATCAACATACTTTTGAGTCACCTAAGCTGTGGGGGTGTTCTGTTACTCAGTTATTGAGTAATCTTTTAGTATAAAAGCCATAGGATAATATTGATGTTTGGTTGTGCACAAACAGATAATACATGACAAGTGCAGATTCAATGTTTTGTCAACGAAAGTCGTGCGAAGGCTGAACCAATTCAATGGACGACTCTTGAATTCAGCAAACAGAGCCAAATTCCTCAACGGCTTAATTCCTCAGGTTGGTAAAAAATATTTCCGGTTTAATGAATTAATTTACTATCCTAGTCTGCTGTCATTTTGTATGTTCATTTTTTACATGATTAATTACTGAAATCTTTGGAAAAGAATCAGTGGATCACATTAGAAAGATTTAATTGGCGCTGATTACAGCAGTTTATCATCTAGCTATTCGAATTTTGTGATAGTGATAACACATTTCTTTCTCCCATTTCTTTCAGGCAACCCAAAAATCATAAGTATCTCACACATCCAGATATGAGAAATCAAATGCACAGTCGGTAAATCTTGAGCAATAAACACAAAACAAAGGACGAACAACACCAACAAAAAACCTAGAAAAACATAAACACATCTAGAAAGTGATAGATTGAAGAAATTAGTAAGTAGAGAACAAAATAGACAAGAAAAAAACCTTGCTGTGAACTTCTCTAGCTCTGTGTAATCTAAGGGAGAAATAAAATGAGAGGAAGGGATTTATTGTGTTAAAAGCTTCGAGGTCAAGGGGCTAAGTGGCTCTCGAAAGTCTTGAGTCCCCTGGCGATGATGAGGCGTGGCGGTGGAGAGGATGAGGCGTGGCGGTGGCGAGGATGAGGCGTGGCGGTGGCGAGGATGAGGCGTGGCGGTGGCGAGGATGAGGCGTGAGTAAGCGACTTCCTCGCGTGATATCTGTCTTAATTAGAATGAAAAGGAGGAGAGAGGGGTAATGTTGAAGAGAGAAAATGGAAGACGTCCTTCTTTTTAGTTTTCAAGTCCCGCTTTTCGAGTCCTGCTTTAACCCTTTTTTTATATTCCTTTCACGGTTTGTTAAAATGACAATACTTACCTCCAGTGGAGGTGGAAAGCGGGTCGATTCGAATAGTAAAATCAGCTGAATCGGTCTGATATTAAACAGTATCGGGTTGAATAAGACTTACGGATCAAGTTCGGATCATCACGGATCAGACGGGTTCGTAAATTTACTATTTTGTCTTAAAATTTGAACGTTTGATATCTCCCTTATGAATCACATTCTTTACCAATATATCAAAACAATATTTATTAAATATATTATTTAAAATATATTACACATTTAAACTTCATATAATATATTTTTGAGATTAACGTATTTAATTAAATAAAAAATAGTATGTTTCATTTAAATAAATATTTTATTCAATGAGAAATAGGATTCATGAAAACTTTAAAAATATTAGTTTAATATTCTTAATATTTTTTGTTGTGTTAATGAACATAAATTATTAATTGATTATTATATTTTTAAATTTTACGTGAATATGAATATCACTAGTTTATGACTTTAATAAATAAAATAATTATTTTACTTATTATTTCAAATTTTTCTATGAAATTTTAAAGTAATAAAATAAAATAATTATAAAAAAGTAATATGACTTCTATATAATTTAGAGTTAATCCGTAGATGTACGTCTATTCTCCACCATAGTTCAACTTTCCATATATATATATTTTTATAATTAAACCACATTAAAGAGCGAAAAAACGGGTCGTCCTGGTTATTTAACCTGAACCGGCCCGTGAACCGATCCAGTCCGGTTATTTAACCAGGGTCGGTCCTGTTATTTAGTCGGGGTCGGCCCGTTATACACGGGCCAGTTCAACGATTCATTCCAGGCCACCTTAAAATTTTAGTGTCCCGGCCCAAAACTGGCTGAAAAGGCTCGATACTGACCCATAAATCATCTGACCCGAGCATTGTCGGGGCGGACCGATCTGATTGCCACCTCTACTCTCACCAGTGAATTGATCCACTAGAATAACGCCACGTATGATATTACTTTCCCTTTCATGCTTAATTAAATTTCAGATGTGACCCACTAAAATGTGTACTAAATGATCACTTTTAATGAAAAATAAATTTATTTTATCATTTTCCGTAATTATACTGCATTAAAATTACGATCCATTAAACTTCTCAACTTTCATGAAACTTTTCTCTCTGAAGCCACAAAGTCTTTGGTGGTGCAAAATCTCATCAGTATTATGTTAAATTTGAGTGTGGAAAATCTCTCTGCGAATTGCTTCTGTGGCTTGAGAGATGAAAGTTTTCATGGAAGCTAAAAAGTTTAATGGATTGTAATTTTAATGGAGTATAATTAGGGAAAATGATAAAATAAATTTATTTTTTCATTAAAAACAATAATATATTACAGAATTCAATGGCTCCCATCTGAATTTTAATTAAGCATAAAAGAAAAGGTAATATTACATGTGGTCTTATTCTATTGTATCAACTCACTGATCAGGAGAAGTTCCTCCTAATCTCGTGAGGGAGAAATATTGTATTTATTAAATTGACGTGGTTATACTTATTGTATAAGAAAAACTAATGAACTCCGTTAAAAGTTGTGGATTTTTTACTATTTTAATGTTGTTTTTTAAAAAAATGATTAAAATATAGTACTTTTCAATTTAATTTCAAACATATTTTCAATTTAATTTCAAACATAGGTAGTTTACGCCACATAATACAAACTTATTTTTTACAAAAGACGGTTTTGCGGGGCAGTGACGTTGAAGACACCATCAAAAGACGATTTCTATCAGAAAGACAAAGTCTGCCCAACTGTTTTCTTTAGTCTTTTTTGCTTAAAATATTTTTGTTGATCTATTCTATACCTCCTCTCTTAGCCAAAAACCTCCCTTCCCACTCTCTCTCCTCTAATCCTCCCTCTATCTCTCATAATTCAGTACAGAATTTGATTCATAAATATGTCCACAGAAAAATAAAAAAGAGAGTATTTAAAACTTGATGTTACAATTACAAAACTTAACAAATATTCTAAAACTCATGTTTCTGTTGTTGAGTCATTGTTAGGAGGTGAAAAACCATTTTGACGAGCTCAAGCGAGTAAGCTTTGTAGTTGTATGTCCATCGACTTGATTTGTTTCTTTAATTCTATATTTTCAACTCTAACTCGTCTCTTTTTCTTGGAAGATTTGGGTGGGGCTCCATGTCCAAGACTTTTATTTCACCCGATGACTTCTCCAACTATCTCTTCTTCAGTGTGAGGTGTGACATCCTCAACGATAGGCTCATCCCGTACAGCACACGCATGCGTTTCTCTGTAACATCACAATGAGCCAAATTCAAGATAAATATATTCATCAATCAGAAAGTATTGAAAATATATCGAGAAAAATCCGATTCAAAGTTATAACCCCACAAACTAAAATTAACACTATTATCTTTAGACAATGAGCGTCAATAAGAAAGTATTCAAACATCATCAAGCACGCTCGGATACAAGGTGGTAAGCCCCCCATTGAAACTAACACTATTATCTTTAGACAATGAGTATCAATTCAAACATTCAAAAAGCATCTAACAGGCTCAGATATAAAGTGATAACCCCCCCCCCACCCCACACATTGAAACTAACATTATTATCTTTAGATAATGAGCATCAATTTAGAAAATATTTTAAAAATCATCTAACTCGTTCAGATACAAAATGATACCCCTCATACACACACAGACACACACCCACACACATTGAAACTAGCACTATTATTAAGACAAGGAGTCTCAATTCAGAAAATATTCAAAAATCATCTAACGCACTCAGATATAAAGTGATAACCCCCCATCCACATCCACATTGAAACTAGCACTATTATCTTTAGACAATGAGCATTAATTCAGAAAATATTCAAAAATTAACTAGCACGTTCAAATACAAAGGTGATTAGCCCCCCTCCCTCTAACACCCACGCACACATTGAAACTAACACTATTATTAAGACAATGAATATCAATCAGAAATTATTTTAGAGGGGCTACTCACATATCTTTCGTGAGCCGTATCATTCAGCCAACCTTTTGTAGCACTGAAATGCATGTTGTAAAACATTTCAATTCGAGTAGGTGCAATCCAATTGAAGCTTCCTATCCAAAATATAACAAAAGTTGAGTCGTTAATTATTATATACTAAACACTATTAAGAGTACTAAAATAATATTTTGATTTACCTGACTAAATCGATGATCAATAAAAGATACATTCCTTCCATTGTGATTGTATGTAAGGTTTTAAGAATTGATTTTTTTAGCGTGCCTATAATAAATGAGTTTTATAATTGAAATAATTAGTCAAATAATCAAAATATAATAAATAAGCTTTGATAATAGGAATTACCCCAAATTTCTCTTTCTCCCAAACTCTGCATAGTCAATCTCAATCAACCTGTGATACACCCTTATAAGGATGTTATCGTGCTATTATTCGATCTTTCAATTTTTTGTAATGTCTATACAATGTGTACTTGTATCCGTTGTATGTGTTTGTTGCTTCAAATTCAATCAAATCGGTCATAGCATTGTTGGCCGATTCAAAAGTAAAATAGACGTGCAATAATCTTTTACTATCGGTCACGCAATAAAGAAAATATAACAATAAATAGATGTATCATTATTACCTGCAGCCTATCAATTATAACTGTCAGGAATTCTTCAGGCACATAAGACCAACCTCATATTGAAGTGGTGTGAATTGTCGTACGAGGGCACCAATCTCAATGTTGGATTAGACGGTCCACTTTCCACCAGGTCTAACAACAGCGGGAGGAGGAATATCGATTGATACTTTTCTGAACTGGCTCACTAACATCTTCAACTCAATCCCTCTTGTTAGCCCGCGAACTCTTCTCACACTCCCCGAAGAAGATGAAGCCCCTACAAAAAAAATAAGAAACCATTATAATAAGAACTATTACAAAGTGTATATACATGTTTGGGAACCATCTTGATCAGTAGAAGATCCTACAGCAAGATCTAGATTTGAAAGAGGAGTATTTCTTCTAGGAGACATTAACCTGTATGAAGATAAGTGGCATGAAAGAAGATCCTAAACAAATTATTACTTACAAAATAAATTAAAGCAAATTTAAGAAGAAATGAACGAATATTGTACGCTAATAGGTTCACCGTTATTTTAAAATTCAATCTATATCATCATCACTTGGTATAATATCCTATGAATCATCATCATAATTAACCAAAAGTGTCATCTTCATTGTCATCATCATCAATAAAATCAATATCTTCAATATTACTATCTCCTACTCCAATAACATTTGCATCTATTTCAGAAGGTTCCACATCATGTCTATGAAATTGCATAATTTCTGACTCGTCTAGATCAATAGATGGCAATGTTATTTCAGTAGGTCCTATGACTTCATCTTGTTCTATCTTTTGTTCCATCTCAGGAACATCCCATAAATGTCTATGTTGAACCTTTTGCACCACTTTCCAATTGACTCCAAATTTACAATCATCAATATAAAATACTTGTTGTGCTTGAGATGCGAGAATAAAATGCTCATTTCCATGCCAAGTTTGGCTCACATTTACACAAATGAAACCAAGATCTCTCTTTACTCTATTTTATTTTTGCATTTGTGTCAAACCATTCACATCTAAATAATATAACTTTTCTTTCTCGTACATACTGCAACTAACACAAAATATTTAAGCTAAAATATAGGGACAAGAAAGTTTCAACAACTACCCAAAGTATGGTAGTTAATGACTAAATCTCACGCATTTTCTTTTCAGCCTCTGTGTGTTCCGATTTGAATTCTACTCAAGAAGTCATTTTCATGGAAGGAAAAAGTTCATGACATTTTAAATGACTAAAATAGTTGTCCTTAGCCAACTCAATTGAAAAGGCTATGAGTTTTTTCCTACCATTAACTCTTCTCTCTGAATTAACTAGGAATAGACTATAGTACAACCAATACTTTTGTATACTGAACCATTCAAATGTGATGGAAAAATTCTAGTACTTTGTCCAAGGAAAAAGTTCAACAAAGACCAATAGTCATTTTGTCCAAGGAAACAATTCTAGACATTGTAAAAGTAGTTCATGCTATGGGGTCCTATCAGCACATTGGTATTTAATTGAACTCAATAAAACTACAAATCTGACCAACCTAATGATAAACTAAATTCGCACTAGCGTAGCAAGATATTCATAAACACATAAATGAAGAGAGAAAAGTATGCTAGAATTACAAAAAAGAAAGTTGCCAACATAATTTCCCAGTACACTCAGGTGAACAATATCCATTCTCTATACAATTCCTCTAGACGGCTTATTAAAAGAAACATATGGACATTGTCCATTATATATAAGCTACAGAGAGGTTACAGGAAGGGAATAAAAGAGTATTGAAGGTTTTGAGAAGCCAGGTTTTGGGAATAGATTATAGTACAGCTAGTACTTTGTATATTGAACCATTCAAACAATTTTAGTACTTTTGTGCAAGTTTTCTTCAGCATGGTTTTAGAACAAAATGATCTGGGACATGCAATTCCTTATGTAATTCCAGTTCTATAGGGATTATAAAGCAAACAAGAACTGTTATGGAACGCCTCCACCATTTTCACAATGCGGCTAGGGTATTTAGTTTTGAAACCAATAAGAACTCACAAATTTCAATATTATTTGAGTGAAATTTCAACAATTACAGCACTATCAAGGAAGAGAATTTCAACATTTTATAGCTAAACAAGATTATTATTACAATAAGAATTCCTATAGGCATATAAGACGACTCGACAATTTAAATTACTGTCGAATTCAACAACAAAATTACTTTTGCCGATCAATATCTTCTTTGGTCGGTAAAGTAGTACCTTTTAGAGACAAAATTCTAATATTCGTCGGTAAAAACCTAAGAAAAAATTGGCGCGCCTCTCTTTTGCTTTTCTGGGTGAATTATTTGGGTCTTTTATGACCAACAAAAATGTTGGTCGTCAAAGGAGGTTTTTAGCCATGAATTTTACTTCGTGGTTAAAAATTTTATCGCTAAAAGAGGCTTTTCTTATAGTGATCAAATAGTTTGTGGTTCCAATTTTTGAAGTCACTTCTTCTCCTTGGTCATTCTTCTTCGAGGTAAATTTGTGTGGTCTCAATCAATTGGCCCACAGCTGTTTGATTTATTTGTAGAACCAACAAAAGTGATTTCCACAGTCCTTGTCCCTGAAACGATTGGCTAGGAGAAATCGTCTTTTGCAAAGACGATTTCATCCATGTGGAAATCATTTTTGTAAAGATGGTTTCCACCATGACATGAACTCCCGTAGTTTTGGAATATTTTCTAAAACTACCTTATTTTAGGAATCTTTTTATCAGAACGGAAGAAGTGTCAAAAACCCTAAAAGCTGTTGAATCTCACATTTGTTGTAGTATCACACCCTAGTTACCAATTTATCTGCAATGTATATCTAATTTTAGTGATTGGAATCAACATTATCTAATTTCAGTGATTAATCGACTTTAAATTGTGTCATGAGAAGGTAGTTTTTGTCTTTCTATGATAGTTTTTTAAAAAAAAAATATTAGACTTTTATTGATGAGGACTCCCCGTCATTAAAAGTCTTTTTGCGGTACTTTTTACAGATGGGGAATCCCCGTCTTTAAAGGACCATTTTTTATGATGGTTTTTATAAAAACTAGTTAAGATAACAACAACAAAAATGACAGTCGCATCTCTGTCAATAAAAGGTCTTAACGATGATTTTTCATCATCATTTAAGCCTGATATTATAGTAGTGAAATTATCAAATTAGTGCATTGTTCATGATGAAAATCATTATTTTCCTTATAGAAATTTAAGATATGCAACGCCATTATTTATATTATCTCAAAATTTTTGTGTTAGAATAGTCATAAAGACAATTTAATATTCAACTTTAGTGACGTGACCTTCAATGAGTGCATAAATAATATCTGAAAATGTCCAACAATGTATTTTAATGAATCCGAATAAAATATTGACATTACTAAAATGTCTTTTAAGTAAAATAAGTAGAAGGAATGAGAGTTGGTTAAATAAATATTTTGAGCGTATAATTGACTTTTCAGAATTCATTCTAAATGAATCAGAAATATGTAATCGAATTACAACCTTTTTATTAAGAATCACATTTCATGCAGTCAAACAAATCCATCCCGGTCAAATCTGTAGGACCCCTTTACAATCAGATTCTAAAGTCATAGTAAACAAATAGAATGATAATTTAGAATCAGATTTCGCGAGATCCAATTCCACGAGAATTAAATAAACGCTCTATTAGTTCCACAATATGAAAAGGCTAACTTCATCTTCTCATTTGGAAATAAGAAGCCATGCATATCACTAGTACAACTACAATATTACCTCCATTATTCTTCATGATGCTTTTTCAATAGACGTGGTTAGCACAACATGCGAATTGCGAATTAGGGAGGCATTGCCCAACTCAAACATATCTCCACATCAATATTATGCTTAACAAATAAAAAAATTGTCTCGAAAAGTCATCCATACTTTAATTTTGAAAAATGTCATAGTAAGAATTTGAATATACTTATCACATTTAAAACATCACGAGAAGTATAAACCTTGAAATTTTTTCTACAGACAATCAAGTTTTACAAATCTACACGATGAATGTATGCTTATAAGAGAAGTGAAATACATCTAGTGACATATTTGTTGATGCAAAAAATATATCAGCATCGACTGCGGGAGGTCCACCACGTGTCGCTCAGTGATTCGTCCAAAGGTCTACAAAAATCAAGAACGATAGTGAAAATAGTAGGCGGGGCACCGTGGGGGTGCCCCCCCTAATACACTCTGACGATCAAGTCAGTAGAGTGTTTTAGGGAAAATTAGTATTGTGAAGAAATTGCCTACCATTAAATGAGGATCATCATATATTTATAATGATTTTCTGTATCAGTCAAACGTCCAGGTTTAGTATATCTTCTCTCTTATTCTGATAAGAAATGGAGATATTCATAGAGAGTATTCTTTGATCAACATATTTTGGTTATCATCTTATTCTCTTTAACAACCATTGAGATTCCCTGATAGATTTTATGTGTGTCTATCCTTTCTTTGTATGAATGATTATTCTATCTTATTGTGACAGAGAAATGATATCGGCTATCTCGAGTAGCCACGATCCTAGGTATGAGATTACCCTGTCATTCGTGTGACCTCGATAGTGTAAGTATAGGTGGAGTCGTGTCCATCGATCTACTGGTGGAGGGTGCCTCGGTCATCATGGTGAGTTCAATCACGGAGGAGTCCTCGGTTTGGACTTAATGTGGGCCTCACTTGAGAAATGGGATTGGGCCTTGTTCAGAAATATTATTGAATGGGCTTTAGCCTGACTGTTTTTTCTCCCCTACATTTTACCCCCACTTCTTGAGGGAGCCATGAGCTTTTACCCAAGACTCTGTCTTTGCAATTAATCGAGTGTTAAGCATATGGTGGCGTTGAGATCATCAAACATGTCCAAATATCTAAGTATTTGTTGCTGGTTCATGATGGCGTCTCAGAGCATCTAGTGACTAAGATGAGCTTTCTTCATATTTGCACGAGTTGCTCTGAGTAATTATCGGAATCGAGTCCCTATAACTTTCATCTGGCAGTCAGGCGCATTGAGTTGGATCAATGGCCATAACAATGAAACTTTTACACATTCATCTAAGCATATGGTGCAGACTGGGTTATGATTGAATTCCTTTGATCTGGGCAGACAATAAGACATCATTCTGTTGGGATTGCTTCACTATGAGGTTGACTTGACGTTGTGACGTTATAGAATCTTTTCAAGGGTAGGATTTTTTCTGAAATCCTGCGTTGCATTCTCATGTTGATCCATACTTGACCATGTATCCAGTACATTACTTTGGCATCTCATATCTTATGGTAGATGATGGAGTTATTACACTCAAGTGGCGTGCTTCTCGAGGGTTCTTCTTGCCATCTAGAGTTACCATTTTAGAAATTAAGCCGTGGTTGGGAACCAAAGGTTTTGATGCTTTGGTTGTTGACTCTTTCTCGTACTCAATGTCTGAGTTTATTGGTATGTCCAAGTCACGTAGTGATTCTACTGTCTAAGTCGTCCATTACTTTGTCTAAAATTTATGGTGATTTTGTAGCGTAGCTTGGCACAGCGAGTGTCTTTGAGCTAGTCGTAAAGAAAATCGAGCGGTTGTTCTCTTAGAAAATAAATGACTTTTGAGTATTTATGCAGTGATTCCCCCATCTTCGTGCCCAGAGTTTGCCAATATTCTTAAGTTACTGAAGGTCCTTAGATTCTATGCCCCCAGAATATCGACCAAATGTATCCCATCGAGCGGTGGGTTTGTATTTGGTCTTATTGACATTCTTCATTTGAAATCAATTGCTTGTTCTACTGAGTTTGTCGTTGCATCTCCCTGTGCTTATGTGTTTACGCATGCAATTCATCAATGCATTCACTTTCTAGCAGAAGGTTTTGGAGCCCTTTTTTCCTCGTTTGCTCAAATCGTGTTTGACGAGTCCTTGATGGTGAGGTCCTTTGGAGTCATCTTCAGTAGAGTACCACGATCCTTTGTGATTTATGATTTTGACTAATCTTGATACCATAGTCATCAATGTGACTTTGGTGTCATTTTCATAATTACGATTCTAGGTACCATAGTTATCTTGGTAACTTCGGATACCTTGATCATCTATGTCACGTAGAGTAATATAGTCATCTAGGTGACTTATGGTACTTAGTCATTTGTATGACTGGGGGTACTTAGCCATCTGTGTGACTTGGAGTCTCATAGTCATCTGGGTGACGTTGGGTGTTATAATCATCTGCGTATCTTTGGATCCAATATAGTCATCTGGGTGACTTTGTGTACCTTAGTCATCTGTGTGAGTTGGAGCAATTATTTGTTGACTTCGAGTGTATAGTCATCTATGCGACCGTCATAGTCATCTGGTGACATTAGGTACCATAAAATATTACAGTGGTCCTTTTACCTTATATAGGTCTTTTCTTATATTTGTCTTAGGTAAGTTATGAGGTCTTGACGATTGTGACCATTATCAAAATAATTCATCCTAGCATCTCGTGTACTTACGTGCCACGAAATATTACCATGGTCTTTTGCCCTAGGTAGGGTCTTTTATCAAATCATCTTATGTGATAAGGATGCCTCGTTAGGCCGTCGCCCTAGGTGAGGTCTTCCATCTGATGGTTCTTTGGCCTCAAGTGCCACTGGATACTTATGTGGTCCTTTTACCCTAAGTAGGGTCTTTCTCCGGATCATCTTTTGTAATCACAAGGCCTCGTTAGGCCGTCGCCTTAGTTGAGATCTTTCGTCCGATCAACTCATGTGCTTGGGTGCTACGAGATACTTTTGTGGTCCTTTTTCCCTATGTAGGGTCTTTTTCCTAATCATATTTGGTGAAAAGGAGGCCTCAACGGCCGTGACCTTTATCGAAGTCTTTCATCCAAGCATCACGTGTGCTCGAGTGCCACGAGATTATTTCGTGGACCTTTTGCGCAGTGTAAGGTCTTATCTCATACTCATCTTTGGTGGGTAGGAGGCCCCGGCGGTCGTGGATTTTTTTGAGGTCTTTCATCCAAGCATCTCGTGTGCTTGGGATAGCTATTTTATGGAGCAGTCTCTGAATCCTTCCTTCAATTTTAGAAATTTACTATGATTTGCCACCATCCTTGTGTCCAGCTTGAGAATCGCGTTGACATGCGATCAAAGCTTCATATTTGGCTTCATTGTTTGATGTCCTGAATGTCAAGCGCATCGCTTTTCAGTTCTGATCTTCTTTGATGTTTTGAGTATCAGTTCAGCTTTGCTTCCGCATGTGTTTGCAGAGCCATCCACGTTGAGCGTCCCTTCAATGTCGGAAGGTTCTTTCTCCGTGTCTCTATCCATTGTGTCATCTTGCGTGACATATTATGTATGACTCGAGTCCTCTTTCTCTTGCGGTGGCGTCATCTCTACCATAAAGTCAGTGAGTTCTTGAGCCTTGATTGCGGTATGAGATTCGTATATTATGTCGAACTCTTCGAGCGCTTCCATCGTCTTCCTCGTGTATTCTTAGAACATTTTGTAGACTAAGTGCTGATAGGTGGTTCCTCCGTTCTTCAGTCTAAATGACATGACTTTGTAGCAATAAGTCTTCCTCTAAGTCTCAAATGTCATCTTCTTTGGGTCTGATGGATGCATGATTATCGGATTGTACCAGGAGAAGGCATCGATGAGACTGAGCACTCGTGCCCCGTCGTAGCGTCCATCAATTGATTAATTTTTGGAGTAGAGAAGTTGTCCTTTGGGCATGCTTTATACGGGTCATTGAACCCTATACAGGATTTTCACTTTTATTCTTCATATTTTCCTTTACCGTGTTGGCCAAGTAGTATGGGTAGTGGACATCTTAGGGCTCGATAATTATGTTTGCTCTCTCGCGGGAGTGTTTGTGTAATCTATAACCTCTCGAGTCTTGCTTGATGTCTCACATGAGCATTTGCGTAACTTGTGACCTTTCGGGTCTTGATAATTATACATACTCTCTCATAAGAGCACTTTCATAATTTGTGATCTCACGGATATTGATAATCATCTTTGCTCTCGCGTGGGAGCATTTGCATAATCTGTGACCTCTCGGGTCTCAATAATTATGTTCACTCTCTCGTGGGAGATTTTGTGTATTTTGTGACCTCTCGAATCTTGATAATTATGTTTGCTCTCTCGTGGGAGCATTTGCATCATCTGTGACCTCTCAGATCTCAATAATTATGTTCACTCTCTCGTGGGAGCGTTTCTGTATTTTGTAACCTCTTGGCTCTTGATAATTATACTTGCTCTCTCGTAGGAGCATTTTTTCGTTTTAACTGCACTTATATATTCCTAGGTGATATACATTGTATTTCTATTTCTAGTTTTCTATCTCCTACCAAGCGGGCCAAAACGATCCATAGACCTCGTGCTGAGGTATCATGGTGATTATGTCCCTAGGATCTTATTGCTTATAATGAGCCCATGCTAAATTAAAGTGTTTCAAAAAAATATTCTTGAAAAGAATAGTAAATTTGAGCATAAAAAATAAATAACATACCTAAAAAATTTAATGGAGATCATCGATGTGACTCTTCATTTTGAGAGAATAAAAATCCAAAATAATGCAGGTTCGAACTTATGGTCTGCGTTCGAATCTTGAATCTTGCTCTTTGTCCAAGATGCTAAATAGTATTTATTGTATTATTTTTCTCAAAATTTTTTATGGAAATCATCGCTGTGACTTATGATTTTGAGGGAATAACACATTCAGAATAATGCTAATTGAAACTGTGTGGTCCGCATCCTGGCCTTGAAACTCACTCATGTATAAGATATCAAATAATATTGATGCAAATGATTGCATTATTCTCTCATCATTAAAAGTACATCAAATGTAATTTGATTAATGAGAATTTTGCAAATTAATTGGACAATAATAAAAATAAAATAAATAAGAATAATAATAATAACAATGCGAATAAACGTTCCCTTAAATGTTGTATTTATTCTGTATTTGCTCCGCCATTTTTGTTCTTTCAGGAAGGGGCATGCATTGGGCTTGTGAGTGAAAGAGTGTGGGCTGCCTTTGTGGAGAGGCCTGGCTGCAAGAGGAACAAAGGTCATAGAAGTTAGGGCTTGGACTAGTGGGTTGGGCTACGAAGAGTCCAGTGCCAGGCCGCGGGTCGCGGGCGCGGGTTGAGTTTGGAGCGGACACGAGTCGGTACTGGAGCGGGTTGCGAGTTGCACTCTGGCGCAGGCAGTGACTAGGCTCCCCCCATGTGGGCTCTCTCGGGCTTCTTTAAACGGGTTGGAGCTCTCATGGGCTCCTATCGTGGGTCGCTGGAAAGGACCGGGTAAGTTAACCCGATTTGCTGAAGGCGGGTAAGGATGGAGAGTCGCCGCTTGTACAGGCGCGTGGTGGAGCGTGCGGCTGCTTCCAGCGTCCGTTTTAGCCACCAACGGCTTAAAATGCCGGAAAACTCCATCTGAGTCCATTTATTGGTGTTCTGGAGTCATATTATTTTTCCTTTTTTAGATCTAAGATTCAATTTTTCGGTAATGGGGGGTTGTTCCCGGCTTCAAATCCGACGGTTATGGTCAGCGCGAAAGTGTTCTACGCCGTAGATCCGATGACCTGCAAGACGTCTTCGCCGCGGGCTAGTCATCGCCGACCTTGACCGTGCTTCGCGGTTGTCCATGGCTCGTAGCTACTATAGACTTACATCATTTTTTTAACAGCATTGGTGACAATGGTAGTCGCGACATTTATTGTGATGTCAGTTGTGGCTCCCAGTCTCCAATTTTCTTTATCGATCCTTCATGATTCTTCTAACTCTTTTTGGGATCATTTCACCGCTGGAGTGATGTTCGTGGCGGTAGATTTTAATTGTTGATCAATTTTGGAAAATGAGAGATTTATGTTCTCAGCCTGAAATTGTTGATGTGAAAAATATATCAGTATCGACTGTCGAAAGATTTGTCACTTGTCGTTCAATGATTCGTCTAAAAATATACAAAAATTAAGAACACTGAAAGTAGTAGGCATGGCATCGTGGGGGTGTTCCACCTAATGCACTCCGACGATCAAGTTAGTAGAGTGTTTTAGAAAAAATAATATTGTGGAGAAATTGCTTACCATTAAATAAGAATCATCATATATTTATAATGATTTTCTGTATCAGTCAAACGTCCAGATTCAATGTATCTTCTTCCTTATTCTGATAAGTAATGGAGATATTCGTGAAAAAAAATTCTTTGATTAGAATATTTTGGTTATCATCTTATCTTCTTTAACAACCATTGAGATTGTCTGATAGATTTGATATGTGCCTATCTTTTTCTTGTATGTCTGATTATTATAGCTTATTGCGATAAAAAAATGATATCGGTTATCTCGAGTAGCCATGATCCTAAGTATGAGATTATATTGTCATCCGTGTGACATCAGTAGTGTAAGTATAGGTAAGGTCGTGTCCATCGATCTAGTCGTGGAGGGAGCTTCAGTCATCATGGTGATTTCAGTCATGGAAGAGTACTCAGTTTAAGCTTAATGTGGGCCTTATCTGAGAAATGGGATTGAGTCTTGTTCAGTTATATTATTGAGTGAGTTTAATCGAGTGTTTTTTTTCTCCTACAATATTAATAATTTAAAGATGATAAATAATTAAATAATATGTCTTATCTATCTAAAACACATGTGATATATAGATATTGAATCCAATCCATAGCACGTGACTACTTTAGGTGTTTCCATCATGATTAGTCCACCATAATCAACGACGAAATCGATAATCTATTTTAACATTTAAATAGCACATGCACGTCTAGCTATTTTTTTAAGATAAAAACAGGAGTTCCAAAACCAATGCATTCCAATAAATTTTCAACCCAACAAGAATAGTAAGAAAATTGTATTAACACCCATCTAGGCATGCAATTTATGTAACAGCGCAAGACATGAACTCTATTCATAATATGATAAGTCTTCATGTTGGAAAATGGGTGTTTTTACACCATTTTTGTCGATAAACTTTGAGTAAACTTTTAGGTAGGATTCATTACGTAAAAGCGTAAGGTCATTGGAGATTTGAGTTTTATTCTGCAAGTACATCAAAATCGACTATTAATTTATTAAAATTAATTTTGGGATGAATGAGAAATTCTCTCTCAAAATGAGTTAAATGAGAATGAAAAATAAGTGAGATTGTAGAAATCTCACATTAGAAATGAAGAAAATATTGGAGTGGTATATATAGAGATGCTTATATCAAGGGTGGTAACTTGATAGGCCTAGAGACTCTATCTATATAAGCCACCCCCAATATAGATCATTAGTTGTATTTTGCTCCATATTTATTTTTACTTCTCATAGAAAATTCAAAGGTCATAAAATATGAAATATTCTATGTAAATAAAAACCCAAAATATTTTTTTTTTGTAAATAAAGGCCAAAAATATTTTTTGATGGTAAATAGCATTTATGGTGGCTCTCCCATGAATACTATAAAATGAGGTATTCTCCTTCTCATTTATTCACACCAAAAAGCAAAAGCTTTTTTTCTCCTCTCTTTCTTTGTCTTTTGTTCTTAGTAGAAGCTAGTTGGTTCGAGTTTTGGTGTGAAGACTAGTCTACTCTCGAGTTCAGTCGTCGGTTTGATTTTTCGGTCCAAGTCTCGGTTCTGCGTCATTACTTTAGTTGTAAAATTCTGACAAGTTAATTCGATCAAGGTAGTGAAGTTAGGTGGTATTCTGCTGCCTCCAAGCTTTCTATCTTGGGAAACAGACGTCATTATCAATCTTAGTACTACAAGTGAAAGAGCGTAATTGTTTTAAGGAAACTGTGAAAACATGACTCAGTTTGATCTCTTCTTATACCTGTCCATTTTTATTTACGTTGGTAATTAGGATATTTCCTTTTCGTTATCATCATATTTACCTATCGTACCACATGTATTTACAATATTATTTTATCACCCTTATTTCCATTTAATGTTATAATGCAATACACAATTTTAAAACAATAATTCCAAATCATATCAAGATTAATTCAAATGATCTTCACAATATATAAGTCACATTTATTCATTAGAAGTAATACGATTTTCATTTTCAAACTTGAGAAAGAAGCTTTTCTAAATGTATAACAAAGTCAAAATGACATTATTTTACTTCAATTTTATTATTCTTGGTCCTTACATAATAAAATGCCTACATGTAACATCTCATTTGCTTCCATTCATTTGTTTTTTATTCTATACTATTGTAATTTTATGCATATTGGGATTTATCAACGACCAGATGTAATTTTTAAACGTTCATCTGAAAAAATATCTAAGAGCAATATTTGATGTCAATACTTTAAATACATACCTCAATTTAGTTTCATTCACCTCGTGAAAATTTTTATTTCAATATGTCTTGATTGACATAGCTTTACCAAGATCAATTCAGACAATGTAGTGAAAAATAGTGATACATGAAACACACATGTAATCTCTATACGCATGATGCCAGGAGAACACAAAGCAAGTCTAATTTCATAAAGTTTTTACCTTTGCATACTCTAATTTCAAGACTATATTATACACATGCTATTTTATTGTATGTAAACACGAGCTTTGCATACAGTCCCAATTAGATTAATATGCTCTATTATTTCTGATAGTGTAAGTGAGTAGTTTATCTTTGACTACAGTTATTCCATAAACCGTCATCATAAATGACTTTTTTCCAGCAATCATTTTACGACATTCCTAATTAAACCGTTGTAAAAAAAATAGTCTGTTACGATGGTGTAACAATTAATCACCGTGGTTCATTATTCCACCGTCGTAAAAAAAACACTGTTGCAAAAATGAATGATTTTTTACGACACTCTTTTGCACAATAAATAAGTATCAGTTGCTGATTATCTTTCACGACGGGTTTTTCCGTCGTGAAAAATGATATTTGTAGCAGTGAGAAATTTTATAATGTACGTTTTAAAATTTAAAATACTCAATTCTGGGTTATAAAAACTTTCGCTGAAGTCATAATACTTCACAGTTAAATCAATTCATACTATTTTTTTAAACCACTGCACATAACAAAACTAAAAAACAAATAACAAAAACATAAGCGTTCCGTTTCCCCGGTAAGAGCATATGTAGCAAAAGATTGGATACGCCAAACCTCACGGTCTTGACACAGAACTTTAATGAGATTTAAATAGAATAGGATTCAATGAGATTTAATCAGTATCATACAATCATGCTTATCAATGTCATACAATCAACTATGAATTGATCAAAACACATAATCACATAAATTAAGAATATTATGAGAAATAATAGTAGTAATAATAACAATGATGTAGTGAGATTACTCCAATGTCCTTCCATGCATTTCCGTTTTGATGCAATCATAAGTGATCATTTTCCTAACTAAGATCCTATATAGCGGTTAGCACAACCATATAGCCTTAACAAAAGATAGTTCAATTATTTCATAGAACTCTAAATTACCGAATCAAAATATAATTCAATTTTGGTAATTTCTAAACCCCTCGTTATAAGGTAAATAACTAAGAATTAACTTAAATTACATAAATGTTAATTTCATAGACACTCCCTTAACTTTGACCAATTTTAAGTAGATCCCCTCAACTTTAAAGTCTTCCCAATGTCTCCTTCAACTTTCATAAGCTATCATTTACACCCCCTCTATTAGATTTTACATCTTATACTCGTTAAATTGGTCACGCGCCTAGCATGTGATCAAAATTTGGACAAATTTACCCTTCACCATGCCAAAATGCGCTTTTTGTCTCAACTACCCTATTACATTAGAAAGTCAAAATCCCTAAAGCTATAGAGGGTGCAATCGCGCGGGGGGGGGGGGGGGGNNGGGGGGGGGGGGGGGGGAGTGATTCGCAAAGGTGTTGTTCTTCGCAGGGTTGATTCGTAGAGGGTTATTCTTCTTCTTCGCATGGGTTGTTCCTCTTCGCAGAGGTGACCAAGTTGGCTTCTTATTCTTCTCTGGTTCAGTCGAAGAGGGATTTGATCGCAGAGATAGGGTTTGTCGTCTTTGTTTCTCGTTGGGGTTGTTTGAGGCTCAAAGGTATTTTATTTTCCTTTTCTTTATAGTGGACTGTGCTTCGAACATTTGTTTTGTGCTTTTGAGACTTTTACATGTCTATGCTTTAGGGGGGACCATTTCACAGCCCTAGATTTTTGTATGCTTGCGAATAACCTTATTCTAAACTTACTGTTAGAGACAAGGACCATTTCATAGCCCTAGAAGGTTGTTTATTATTGTATTTATTCTATATATTATGTTAGTGGGGTCCAAAAATTTATTATATTGTTTAAGAGTGTGAAGTTATATGCTAGATGTGTTATTATATTATTTGGGGTGATATAATAATTATTTCTTATCTGACCAATTTTTTTATATACTCTTAGGAATGTCTAGGGTGAGAGCAGAGTTATATCATGGTGGCAGTTAGGTGAAGGATCCCATAACTTCTTATCTTGGAGGTGAGGTTGAAGTTTTTGAGTCAAGTGACAGGGATTTGTTATCTATCGTATATTTTCATGGGGAAGTTAAAACATTAAGATATGATAGTTGGAAATGCATATGGTACAAGTTTGGGGGAGAAGAGTTTGATAGTTTAAGGCCATTGAATTATGATATATCATACTTACCAGGCTAATGACTGATTCATCTATGATTTTGGAGTTGTATGTAGAGCATGAGGCTTTTGAGAATGTTGAGCATGAGGTGTGTGTTGAGATTGTTGAGCATGAGGTGTGTGTTGAGATTGTTGAGCAAAAGGTGTGTGTTCATAATGTTGAAGGGTGGGTAGATACAGAATGTTATGATGAAGAGGAACTTTCTGATTCTGTATCATTGATTTCATCATCTTCTAATGAAAGTCAGGATATTATTTATGCTTTGGCTGAAAATGAATTCAGTGGTGAGGTGGATAGTGTATATAGTGAGCCTGATGATGAGACGAGAGGTCCACATTTTCTAGAGTTTAATGTAGAAGTTGATATGCAATGAACTGTTGAGTTTCATGTTGGGTTGTAATTTGTTGACCACTTAGCTTTTAAGAAAGCTTTGTAGTTATATGCAATATAACATAGATTCGACTATGATTTTGAGAAAAATGAGAAAACGCAAATAAATGTTGTTTGTAAGAAAAGGTGTGGATGAAGGATACATGCTTCTCCTGACCCTAGAAGTGGGTAATTCCAAACCAAAACTTTCCAACGGAACCATACAAATTGCAGTAATACCTCAGGATTAAGGTAATTATGAAAGGTGTAACAATTAGATTTAGAACTAGATAAACGATTTTGCTCTAAACTAACTGGTTACTAGTTTGTTCAACATGTTCACAACATGTCTAGGTCAAACGTTAGAGTCTCCACTCCCATACCCCGAGACCAGCATCATTTGGTTCAACGTAACAGTCGTAATTAGATTCGATTGTCCACTCGATCCTAAAACTGTGAATAACATTATGAACTATCTCAGAAGAGTTTGTCTGGAAGACTACTCCGTCTTTACTCTTCTCTCATTCAAAATAGTTTCAGGACTTAAGTAAATTATAAGCACACTTTAATTAAAGAAAACTTTCATTTATTCATAAAATTCAGTAATATATAAATGTCACAGAAATAACTGTTTACTCACAAATAGTTATTACACCATACTTTATAGATATAATTCCAACACGTTCGTCATGCTCCATATCCATCTCATCGAATATCAATGGAAGAATTCCATTGTCATTCAAAGATCTTTCTTTCTCCCAATGTCCTTCTAGAATTGGATTCTTGCAATACATCTTCCTCTCCTTCTTGGTGGTCCCCTAATGTTCTATTGGTGCAATGATTGTATCAATAATCCTGAGAGGTTGCTTCCCGTTGTCCTGGACCTCTTTTTCTGTTTATTGTTTTTGCTCGTCCTTCTGCACAAATTATTGGGGGTACCCATCTTTTATTAACTTTTCTATGTAATCTTGGAGTTGAAAGAAGTCCTTCGTGGAATGCCCGTAGCTATTATGATATAAAGAATATCTATCTCTGTTGTAGTTCAGTTCCCTCGTCAACGAGGCTAGCCTCTTTAACCACGACTTATCCTTGAACGTCTCAAGCATTTAATTTACTGAAATCATAAGGGGAGTATAGACTTTGTCCCGGGGATGGATTCTGTCAATATACCTTCCTCGGTTCTCAATCTTGTCTCATTTGTAGTCTCTATCATTTTCTGGCCTTTCAGATATTTTCTTCATGGATCTTGAGCTCTACTCTCCTTTCCATTGTACCTCCGTCCTTTACTCTATCCTCTTCAACAAACTCTTCTTCTCCTCATTCGACGTGATGTAAGTGTGTGCCCGCTGAAATATTTTCACCATGGATAACAGTTTCAACTTTGATAAATCCTAAAAAATAGGTGAATTTTGATCCAACCCTCATAGGACCGATACAAGGATGACCACCTCATGGATAATAAGTAAGTACTGGATGAAATTTAGGGATTCCCCTAATTGGCTTGCAAGTGCTTTGAAAGAGGAGATAAAAAGAGATAACCAAGTTAATGTGTTGATGCGAAAGTGTTACCGAGCGAAAATGTTGGCGTTACATATGGTCGGAGGTACACAAGAGGAGCAATATGCTCAATATGGGATTACTGTGATGTTGTCAAGAGTATGAACCTTGGTTCAAGAATGGTGTTGCTTTTCAATAATTCAAATTTTTAAAGATGCTATGTTTCTTTACATGCTTGTAAGACATGCTTTATAAATGGTTGTCGGTATGTTATCTGTGTAGATGGTTTTCACCTAAAAGGAGTGTAACGACAATATATATCTGATTGCATGGGCAATGGTTGAGGCCGAAACCATAGAAACATGGAAATGGTTTGTAGAGTTATTTTTGGAAGATATTGGAAGTGTCAACCATGGTTGTTAAACTCCCGATCCGGATCATAAGAACTTACGATTTTATAATCCTGTCTAACCTCCATGATTTGATTTTTAGGTAAGATCTTACGATCCTATTATATTTTTCATCTTGGATTGGTAGGATCAAGATCCTACTACGATTTTGTGATCCCACAAACCATAATTTTGTAAGGTATTCAAAAGAAAACAATATAAAGTTCATTTAGTTTGTTCAATTTTTAAATTTTTTTA
The DNA here is from genome assembly GCA_003255025.1 of Datisca glomerata. Classification (NCBI taxonomy): domain Eukaryota; kingdom Viridiplantae; phylum Streptophyta; class Magnoliopsida; order Cucurbitales; family Datiscaceae; genus Datisca; species Datisca glomerata. The sequence continues at coordinate 1,514,536 of QANY01000733.1, forward strand.
TTTATTTAAATTTTACTTAGTAAAATAGTGAAATTTACCATTGATTAATTAACTATATTCAATAATTTTAATATTTCGTTTGATAAATTGTTTCTTTTCATAATATTGCTAGTATATAGTAGGATCTTATGATCCACGATTCGATAGTACGATCTGATCCGCGAGACCTCTCGACATTCCTAGGTAGGATCACGATTCTGACAACCTTGGTGTCAATAGTAGACCATGGACGTTTATGTATGATCAGAAGAAGAGTTTGATTGAAACGTTCAAGGAATTGATGCCTCATTCAAGGCATCATTTGTGTGTCAAGCACCTTTCAGCCAATTTTGTTAAAACATACAAAGGAAGGGTTTTGAATTACCTACTGTGGGCGTGCAATGAGGGTAACAATCATAAATCAATTCAAAAGTTGTATGGGATGGATCAAAGAGATAGATAAGAAAGCGCATGCACACTTAGAGAAATTACAGGACCACTCTTCGTCAAGGCATGGATTTTGGTCAGGGTTAAAGTATGATATTTTGACAAATAATATGGCAGAAAGTTTTAATGCATTCATTACGGAGTCAATGGACAAGCCAATCATTTCCATGTTGGAGGTGATTCAGAGACTTATGATGAAGCGATTTTAAATGAAGAGAGATGGCATTAAACAATATTCTGGGAGAATTTGTCTTAGAATTCTGACCAAATTGAATCAATAAAAAAGATTCATTTTCATGCATTGCACACTGGCCGGGAGACCACTTATTGGAGGTTGAGCACATGTATGTTGCAAGGTTCGTTGTTGATCATGAAAAGTGGACTTGTGGACGCAGAGGGTGGGATATATCTGGAATTCCTTGTTGTCATGCTATTACATTTATTCATGGAAACAGGGAAGATCCAGAACTATATGTTGATGAGGTTTACTGCAGTGAGAAGTTTGAAATAAGCATATGAAAACCAAATCAAGCCTATTCCATCATCTAAATAGTGGGTGATAGTGGACCGCGAGTAACCTATCATACCTCTAATGTATAGGAAGAAACCAGGTAGGCCCAAGAGACAAAAAAGATGACTAGAAGAAGGAGAAACCTCTAACCCGAATAGAGCATTTGAGATCGACAGGATCATGAAAAGTCAAAACTGCTCTAAGGAAGGACAGAATGCGAGGTCCTATAAGCAACCTCATAATCTGAAGAGAAAACATTCGTGGAAAGAAAATGTAATGATATGTCTGTAAATTCTGATTTTATTATTGCTTCCGTCTGAGATAGTGTATTGTGATAGTGTACTGTGATAGATAGTGTTCCGGACAGCCGTGATTTTGTGATTATGTATACTAGACTGTCGTGACTATGCATACTCGACTGCAGTGATTGTTCGGCTAGTAACTGAGAATATATTGTTTTACTACTGTCGTGATTTGTTTGGGTTCTGAGTTATATACTGTAATGTTGTCCGAATTTCAGTATGACTTCATAATTTGTTAATGCATTACTACTTTGTAATTTTTAGGCAAGATCTGCCTGATCCCAAGAAGTCAAAGCTAGATCTATCCAAACTAGATCGGCCAGGCTGCCAGAATGAGTTATGTCCAAACTAGATCTACCCAGGCTGCTAGAATGAGTTACATCCAAGCTTCCCAAGCATCCCAAGCTTTCCAAGCATCCCAAGCTTCCCAAGCATTTGGAAGAGGAGGACGAGCAGGAAGATCGAGAAGAGGAGGACAATCTAGTTGAGTAGGAATAATTATGTAGTTTAATATGTTATAATCTATGTACTTATATTTTAGAAACCCGTGAACAAAGATTTTTTTGTTGACCTTTATATGGATGGTCAACATCTTTTTGTATTGACCTTATTTGCTTTAATTATTAATGTGTCAGTATTTATGTGAATCAGAAATATATTAAGGGTTCATAAAAAGACAATACATACTCTCAGTATTATACAAGAAAATGTCAATACATACGCCCAGTATTAGATGAGAAAATGTCAAATATTTAGTAGATACATTGAAAATGCCCATACAATACAACTAACTATGACCAAAATACAATAACATAAGTTTGGTTCTTCTCCAACCTTGTAATCTTCTCATTGTTCATTTGCATTTCTATTTTTAACTATTTTATATCTTCTTCAAGGGTTGTGAACCTGTTACTTTTATGACTACCGGATAAAGGATCAAACCATTCGAAACAATCACATCTATAAATTTCTTGCATAGATTAAAAAATAAACTAAGATTCATTAAAAAAAGTCATTAAAGAACTCAAATTTATTCATGATTCAAACCTCAATTTTACCGCACCCGAAGAATTTCCATCCTGGATTCTCATCTGTCGAAGATGTCTTTAGTGGAGCCTAATACCACAGTAACAATATTTAATTGGTACTCTCCCTCTAATCCCAGACGAAGCACTAGAAGTAGCAACCATCAAATGAATTCTAGGAAGAAAAAGAAAAATAGCACAAATAATACCACATATCATTCATAACTTCATATTATTCTCAAATTAAACTCATTAAGACTAACTCAGTAAGAGCAGTATACTAAATAGGTGACTGAACTAGATTATTCAAACAAAAGTGTGAAAAGTATGATACTAAGACAATATCACTTCAAAAATTACCCAAACAAAATTACTTCAAGAAATAACCCAAACAAAATTACTTCAAATAATATAACTTCAAAAAAATTTAGATTATCCAGGTGAGCCCTCTGTGAAGAAGAAGATCCCAACTTACCGAGGCGATGACCCCTCTACGAGTGAACCGGAGAAGAAGAAGAAGCGAAGTTGGTCACCTTTGCGAATAACCCCTCTACGAAGAAGAAGGCCTCTGCGAATCACCCCCGCGAACAACAACCCCTTCGTAAATCACCCCCTTACTTCACCCTCTGTAACTTTAGGGATTTTGACTCTGTAATGTAATAGGGCCGTTGAGACAAAATGCATGTTTTAAATTTGTTTCAGTTAGTCCAAACTTGCATTTTGACATGGAGAAGGGTAAAAATTTTCAAAAATTGGTCACATGCCTAGAAGGGGTGTAATTGATAGTTCATGAAAGTTGAAGGAGAAATTGGGAAGATTTTAAAATTGATAGGGTCTAATTAAAATTGGTCAAAGTTGATGGGGTGTCTCTGGAGTTAACCTATTACATAATTGCTTGATTAACAATATTAAAATAATAGCAGATGCTGGCAAATTGAACAAATTATGCATTGGAGTTTAGTATGTCAAATAGAACAGATGTTTGCATTTGATTTTGACTCCATAAATTATTGAACGGAAAGTTGATTTTAATTTCAAAATTTAATTAACAAAGATTTCTATATATATCTTCTCTTAAATTGTTAGAAATAAATGAAGGAATCGATTGTTAAATGCACAAATCAAACAACAATAAATGAAGATAACTGGTATTAAATCAAAGTAAGGTTTTAAAAAGCTTATAAATTTGGATCGAGATTTTCTTAAGAGAAGATACGTGTCCACTGCACTGAGGTATTCAACGTTTCACTCTTAAGATACAACGATTCTCCAAAAGTTTTTGAATGCAGCTAAGAATCTCTCACGAGCCCTTCAATTGCTCGTAATGGTCAAACATACATATAAAAGCAAGTATGATAGAACTATGAAACTAAGAGAAAAATTTTGATAACAAGAAATCCTTCTATACTTTCTTTAATGTCTAACGTTTTTTGTTGCCTATATAAAAGTGGTGACCTACGTATAAGGAGAGTGGCACTACAACAAAAAAGGGTTACGATAGCGGCCTGAAAACACTATCGTAAGGTTTTGATAGCGTTTCCGAAAACGCAATGCATACAAACGTTATAAAAAGTCCAGGACCTATGATAACAGTTTTTAAACGCTACAAAACACTATGATATCATTTTGTAAACGCTATGGAGCATTTTTTAAATGCCATTATAACTCTACAGTAGTGTTTTTAAATCTTGTGGTCAAATTGTTGTGGTTACTCTCAACAACGTTTTAAATACTATGGTTACACTATGATAGCATTTTGGAAACCCTATGGTTACACTATCATAGCCTTTTTAAAAGCTTAAAAGACTCTTGATAGCATTTTTTCATGCTATAAAAAATATTATAAAATGTGTTGCTTAAATAACGTGTCGTTAATGCTATGAAATATCTTTGCTAACTATTTTTTTATTACTTGTTCTTGCAATTGTACAAATTTAAAAAGAAATAACGTTTTGACAACATATCACAAAATAACAAAATCACATAATATTTTACTTAATTACTCAAAATTGTTACATATTATTTTCCACTAGAAATTATATCTCCAAACACTACTACAAAAAAGGGATACAATGTCAGCCACATATTTAGTACAATGATAGTTTTACAAAACCTGTCAAAGGAAAAAGGTGTTGGATGAGGTAATTTTGATAAATAACAGTTTTTTATTAACTGTCATAAATGTCTTACCTACGATGACAGTGTGAAAATAAATTGTCATCGTTTTATAGTATAAAAAACTTGCTTATTAGCCAAAGTTCATTTTATTTCTGAAAATGCCATCTTATTTAAGCCACTTTAATTTCATCTTTTACACTTTTTTCCCTTTCCCGAACTTGAACCCAAAGTTCACTTTCCACATCTCTCTCTCTCTCTCTCTCTCTCTCAATCTCTCTTGAACAGTCACAAGAGAGGACAAACTCACCGGGATCTTGAAGGAAAATGGTGTCTTTGGCGATGGGCTGAGCTTCGATCAAGAATTTCTATTAGTCACTTGGTAAAATGGTGGCAAGAATTTCTATAATCCAAAGTTCACAGGAGGATATTCAAGAAAGAGCAGCTACAGGTCTTGTGACTTTTGTTGTCATCGATGATGAAAATGCTAGCATAGATTGGAGAAAGGCTGAGGCAGTAATACGTGTCAGTGGCATACAGATCCTTCTAGACCTTGCAAAGTCTTAGAGAGAAGGTCTAAAATCTGAAGCTGCAAAGGTTATTATTATAAAAAAATTCAAACTCTTCATTTATTGTCATAAGACATATAAGCGTCTATTGGTAATAAATAAGAGTTTCCTCGTTAGGGTTCCGTTGTTGAGGCCGGTGGAGTGAAAACTTTACTTGATCTTATATTTAAACGGTCATCTAGTGGTGAATGTGTTTTGGTAAATTCTTCCATTTAACATAATTTATTATTTGAGTTCCTATGATTATACTCTAGTAAGATAAACTACTCTTACTTTCAAGAATAGTTTTTGAATTAAATAGTTTTTCTATTGAGGAACACTTGTCAACTCTACAAGTTTGTCCCATTTTTTAAGGAACGTGTAGCTGGTGCATTGGCAAATTTGGTAGCTGGTGATAAATGTAGCACCGAGGTTGCAGTGGCAGGTGGTGTACATGCTTTGGTGATGCTTGCTCGTAACTACAAGTTTGAAGGAGTGCAGGAACATGTAGCCATAATTTCTATTAGAAAGAACAAAGTCTTTTGGTTCTTTATTTTACAGTGTGTGTAAGCGCTATGCATGGGAGACACATTAAAGATAATAGATGGAAGGTCTGTTGTTATGATTTTCTTATCATATTGCTTACGTCGCCTAAATTTTGCTATAACTAGCTAGAATAATTAGGTGGCTTTTGGATTAAGTGTTTCTTGTTAGTGTGTGCACTTGTAAATATTGGAAAGGTCGATTATTATAACCCAAACAACATGTCGAATGGGATAAAGTCATGTTAACCTGGTCTGACGTGTGTTGGTTATTCTTATTGTATTTCCATAAAGCTACTTTCAGCGTAAAGCATGTTTTCTGACTGATAATCATCCTTGGGGGTGTTTTCATTGACTTTCACTTCACCAAGGTTCAGGCTGTGATGACTGCTTTGTCTCATCATGGTTAACTGACATGTATCATCTCCAATTTCATTAAAAAGGTGCAGGACGAGGCGCTCATTGACTTCAATGATTAAGTACCAACTTCGTATGCATATCCAATATATATGATTACAATTGAATCCAGTAAGGAGTCTTTGGCATTTGTAATCTTATGTACTCTTGAGTTCCGTCTCCTTTGGCATAAGGCCTTTAGAAAGATTGTTTACTTTAGTAGTGCTTTCACTTCTCTTAGTTAGTATTTGAGATTCTATCTTCTTTGATGGTTCCTTGTCATCTTAGTAATTTTTTAACTATGGATTTATTGTATAGAGAAAATGAAAACTATTCGTAGTTCAAAGTGTTACTTTTGGGTAGTACATGTCGTACTGCTGCATACACTATTCATCTCTCTTCATGGTTGTGTGGGACCTTTGGTTCATGTCCTTTGTTCACTTGTTCTAATATTTGACACCTTTTGGATTTCACTTGTTCTAATATTGCTATTGTGTACCAAGATTGCTCGTGCATTGGCTAATTTGGCTGCTCATAGAGATAGCAATAGTAACAATGCCATTGTTGGATGAGAGGCAGGTGCTCTTGAAGCTCTTGTTCAGCTGACTCATTCTCCTCATGAAGAGGTCAGGTAGTTTACTACGGATTTTGTACTTGTATATTTTACTAAGCCATTTTCTTTTATTATTTGATTTGAATTGTCATTAATGTATTCCCAGAATCTTTTTTGCGCCTAGGAAATGTTGTCATCTCTAGTATAATTCTTGTTAACCAAAGCATGACTTGCGAACTTTATTGGGCAACATCTAATGGTAGCTTTTATGTTTTGCTTATATGCAAATTCTGTCTGATCCTTGAAGAATTTTTGTTGTATTTCTCATCGCATGTTCACTTAGATGTTGTTACAACTTATTTTTTCCTCTTTTTACCCCTTAATGATGAGAAGAAGAAAGAATATGAAGTGGAATTATCACCCAAGAATTTCACTAAGAAAAGCAACATGTTAAATCTTGTAATGATTTATGCCTCACGTCTTTCTTTGACCTATCACTGGTCACTATTTTTGTTAATTTTTCCAAATGTCGTACTACAATGATCTCATTTCTTCTATGACTAGATTCATTGATACTCTTGAACCAATAGGTTTATCGTCCATTTATTATTTAACTATATATTTTGGGGCCTCTTCAGGAGCCATTAGAAGATGCAACCACCTTTTCATAAGAAACTTTAGTATATTAATGTGCTAAAGTAATTACAAGAAACGACATGAAGGATTTACAACTCTAATCTAGAATCTGAATGTACTTCTAGAGTTCTTGCTTGAGATGTATTTTATATTGTCATCTGCATACTCAAGGAAAGAATAAGCTGTTAATTTTCTAATTAGTTCATTTGCTAACAAGGAATAAATGTGGGAAAGGAATCTATCATCCAACTTCGTTGGCATCATTCTTAGTGATGGCATTTAGTGAGAATTGTTTTATTTCTAATACTTCCTCACCATGTTATCAGTTCATTATCATCCATTATCCTATTTTTCTTGCTGCTATTTGGATACAACTTTCATCAGACCTCTAAAACCACTAATTCATCTACTCTTCAACAGCTAACTGTCTCTCAAGGTTTGTTAACATTTCAAAGCCTTTCCAATAAAGAACTTGCTTACTTTCATCGTGTTAAGAACAGATTACTATGAAATCCTTATTCAAGTTTCTACGTGTTATGGGGCTGATGGCTCTGTGACATTTTTGCTTCGATGCTAATGACTTCTCTTGTTAAATTAAAATGTTAGTTTGTGATTGAACATTCTCGTATGATATTAGTAGTTTTTGTGAATGCATATTACTATATTGAGTACTTGAGTTCATTGATTTATTATGGTATTAAATCTCTATGGACCAGCATAAATTAGAAAGGAATGAGGGGGAGGTTAATCTGAATTATTTTCTTCTACTAAGATACTTCGGCAATATAGTAATTTTGATATTTTAGTATTATTGTACTAAAGCAGTAAATATCAGTGGCCCAAAGGCCAAACTTTATGTTGTCTTGTGTAGCATTTTTATCTGTGTTCATCAGTTATGCTGTCGTGGGAAGGTTTTTTAATGAAAAAAACTGTCATGGAAAGGCATTTTTTGCCTTTTCATGAAATTTTTTTTAAAATAATTTAGACATTAGATCACGGGGATTCCCCGACATCTAATTACTTCTGACGGCACTTATGATGATGAGGATTTTCTGTCATCTAATTACTTTTGGCGGCACCTATGATGACAGGGATTTTCCGTCATCTAATTACTTTTCGCGACACACTATTATGATGATTTTTGTTGAAAAAGAGTAAAGATGACAGTCTGATAGATGACCGACAATCAACCATCATTATAGGGTTATAATAACAGATTTTCACCATAACCTAAAACCAAAATTGTAGTAGTGAAATGGCACACACATTGATTATGATAACAAAGAAGTCCTTCTATACTTTCTTTAATGTCTAACATTTTTGGTTGCCTATATTAAAGTGGTTACCTACCTATAAGCAGAGTGGGTTCCTTATTACTCTTTGCTAGTAATTAAGTAATAAAATTTTAATTAAAAAGATAATTTTAAATTTACAAACTACAACAACATTGGGACATTGTGAGGTTAGATGTCATTAATATGGTTCTTTTTTTTTTTGCATCCTATTATCTGCCTCCCAATTTAAATCATACTCATATTACTTTGATTCCTAAAATACAGTAGGCAAGAAATATGGCCTAGCTTCACCGGGTTAGACTATGTAATATTTCTTATAAAATAATTTCTAAAGTCTTAACTAATAACCTTAGGATAATTATTATTGTTATTATCAAAGTTCTTTATTCCGGATCGTTTGATTTTAGATAATATTTTAATTGTCAATGAAATTATTATTTAATTTCCAAAATCTCTATAAAACATCCTTAAAATATTAAATAAATATTATAGTTTATAATTCTATATAAATATTATTTTTTAAAAATTAAGCATTATAAAAATAATTTAAAGAAGTTCTCCTCGGTGACACTGACGTCATAACGGAGTTCCCAAGCTGTGTTTGGTGATCACGGCGTCATCAACGAGGTTATCGTGTTGCCAGATTGTGAGTGACATCAATAGGGTTTTCATCGGGGCTATCGGTAATCTTGATGCCCTAAATGAGGTTCCTATGGTAGTTTGGCGATCCTGGAATTTCCGGCGGGGTACTCGTGCACCATTAGCAATCTTGACTTCACCTCTAAGGTGCTCATGTTATCGGGTTTAATTTATATGGTATAGGTGAAAATATGCTGCTTAAATTTATATACTATTTGATAAATAAAATGCTACTATGGCGTGAGTAAATAAAATAATTTACTTTTCAGTAGTAAAAGTTGTGGATTTAATATTTTAACGTCATTCAGAAATAGTTAATTTTTTAGTGTATAAAATAAATGAATAAGAAATAAATATAAAATATATATATATATATATATATATATATATNTATATGACATTTCTCATTAGATGTCAAAATATAAAATGTAATTTAATATCACTAATATATTTTGTCAAACTTTACGAATTATTTTATCTAGTTTTCTATATACTAAATAATGTAATATAACTTTCCAGAAATTTTATAATTCTACATGTGTTACTAAATATGAAAATCTTAAAACCATATCAAACAACTTTTCAATTAAAGTTAGACATTGACTTAACTTTTCCAACAATATTACTTAACCACACACCAAACTGCTCCTAAGATTCATCTTTTTTAATGATATTGCATGCTTAAGCATATTCTTAACAAACATGACAACACTTTCACTCATGGCAATTTCATCAACAAGAATCGTCGTGTCTTTAGGTTTCGGGAGAATGATGATAAATCTTACTTTGTGAGTCCAAATAAAGTGTTATTTAGTGTACCTACTATTATGCAACCCCTTCCATCTCAATGTTAAAACAAAAAAATTAATTTTAGAATTTTAATCAACAAAAAGAATTTTTTGCAAGTTAATGAATGAATAGCGTGCATGATTGATACTTAAATCAATTTCATTTTTCTGGAAAAATATATAGTATCAGAGTTTGGTGTCATATTTCAACCAAAAACCAATTGGTATAAGATGGAGGTGGTCTAACAAGTACATAGTATCAGAGTATGGTGTCAATTTTGATAACATCACTTAACACTTCCTCACGCCAAACATGCCATGAGCTAGGTAGGTACAGATGGAGACTGAGCCTGAGATATGACAGAACTAAGCTTTGATATTATGACATATTTTAACTTAAGATCAATTGGTATAGCGTGTAGTGGCCCAACATGTATGCAAGAACATACAGACCCACAAGCGACTTGGGATAACGTCCTTTAACAATGTCATGTTGGACATTTGTTGAATGGTAAATATTATATTCCATGAATATAACATTTGCTCATATCAGATAAAATGTGCAAGGTCTTGAGATTAAATAAAGAAGATATAATATGTTTAGATAAGATCTGAAAAAAGAAAGTATGTGAAGTTATATATTAGATTTTCCTGAATCCTTTTACACATTGTTGGAAACCATGACCTATATGAGTAAGAGGTTTCCTTCTTAACTCTTGGAACTTCTTTGTAGTGGCTCTTTTTCATACCTCATTTCATAGAAAACCCACAAAGTCGCTCTATGTCATTATATTCTATCCATATCCCAATTCATTTCATTTAATATCCGTCTGGTGTCATTAAGATAAGAGATGTAATTTTTAGTCAATCTGTCTCTATTTCTGTATAAATGGAAAGTTCAAAAATCATCATACAATAATCTAAAAATTGTAATAGAAAAGAAAAAAAAAAGAGGTTTGTGATGATTTTAAAATCTTTTATACTAGGGGTGGTCAAAATTATTCTGAACTGACCGAACCGAAAATGGTCGGTTCGGTCGAGTATATATATTACCTCGGTTCGGCATTTCTGTCAAACCGCAAGTTCAGTTCAGTTTGAAAAATCACGTGATTTTAAACCGAACCGAAGTATAAATAAATCCTATATATGTACACTAAGTACAAACCCTATCCTTTAGTCCTTCTCCCTCGTCTCTCTCCTCTCACACGCAGAAGCCCTTCCCCCTCATCTAACTTTCTCCTCTCACTGCGAGAGTCTCACACGTAGAAGCTTCTTCCCCTTCGACTAACCCTCATTCCCCCTCTGATCTTCTAACTCTCTCTTCTCTTCGATCTCTTTCCTTCCCCTTCTCTCTTCTCTTCAAACCATCACTCCCTCAGATCATATCTGCTCCTAACCTTCACTCCCTCAAATCTGCTTCGAACCCCACTCCCTCATATCTGCTTCGAACCTCACTCCCTCATATCTGCATCTGCTCGCACCCTCAACCTCAGATCTGCTCGCACCCTCAGAGGATGGCTTCGTTCATATGAGGCTTCGTTCATGTGCTTACACCTTCAGAATCAAATCTTATCTGTGAACCCTAAAAGGATGGCTCGTTCATCGTACCCTCAGATATGCTCGCGGTTGACGCAAAACATATGTTTTTACAGATAGGGTTTGTTATTGTAGATTATAAGTGTTTTCTCTTAATTTAGGGTTTGTAATTATAGAATTTAAGTTTATTTTTACTAATCTATGGTGTGTAATAATTTATTTAAGCTTGATTATTTTTATTTAGGGTTTGCAATAACATATTTTAATTTCAATTTATATTGATTTTTCTTGTAGATGTAGGTAAGGAATATATTTCTGTTTTGGGGTTTGTAATAACAGATTCTAAAATGTCTTAATCCTAATTTTGATGTTGAAATTTTTGTTTGAAAATATGTAAAGTTTGATGGTTTGATGTTATAATTTTCATGGATTATTTTTTACATTGTTAATGTCGAATCGACGAACGAACCGGACCGAACCGTATCAAAACTCATGGTTAGATTCGATTCAGTTCTTTTAACCTTCACAGTTCGGTTCGGTTCGGTACACAACCGAACCAAAAGTTTCGATTTAGTTCGATTTTTGCGCAAATAACCGACCGAACCGAACCGTGAACACCCTTATTTTATACTAGGTAATCTTGTACAAGTAATATCTTTTCATGAGAAATTAAGTCGTAACAATGGTAAATGGTGAGTGCAAACAATTTATATGATTTGCTTACTGGCAAAGGATGAATAACTTTCTATACAGAATACTAAAATAATGGGAAATACAAACACTGAAATTTGTATTATCCAGAGAAAGTAAAATTGAAAAATCTACCAAAGGATATGATAGCATGTATTTAAAAATAAGAGGTAAAAGGAAAAACAAATAGAGACTAAATTTACCTCATTCAAATTTTGTATTTAGAAGTGTATATAGTGGAAAATGTCAGTACAGTTGACGCATCGAAAAATTAAATGTGGCATTGAGAGGGTGGACCAAATTTGCATCTACACGACATCACGACAATCAACATGGAATGAGTAATATAAAGTTTTGTAAGGGACACCGTCTAAGTATACGAAGATGGCGTGCCCAATAGTACCCTTCCCTTATTATTATAATCTCATCTATAAGGGACACCTCCTGAGCCTATAAAGGCGCAGACCCGGTAGTATAAACTCCTTTATTGTTCTCCCTTTCACCTTCACTCGCCTCCGAGTTTAGTGACAAAGGATCATGCATTCTCCCTCTCCTGGGAACAATATGGGGATTATGGCCTAATAGGATTAGGACAAGATTATGTTGTTGGAAGAGGCAACCCTTCTAATTAACACGACCGCCTTAGGCGCCTTGGTTGTGATGCCTTCTACGACCACTTTCATGGGAAGAAATACTCAAAATGACGCCTCGATATGTTAAGTGGCGGAATAGATGCCTATCCTTTATCCATGGTCATTTCGTGTAAAATATCACATCTATGATAGTGGCGTAGTGAGAACTCCTCTCCAAACGCCCTTATGGAATTGGCTAGGTCTATTATCGAATTAATGATTACTTGGTGCCACATAGGCATGATTAATTAAGACTAAACTTAATTACCAAGAAGACTAATTACACCTGTCCCCACAGTCTCATCTATAAAAAGGGGCATTTATCTTCATTGCAATGAGATCATCATTGTTCACACCCCTTCAATATTCTACGCATTGAAATTCTCACCGAATTTTAGAGAAAGGACATTTTTGTCACCTTAAGAGCGATCTAAAGTGTTTATTCTTCACCGTTTAGACTCACAACCTCCACGTTCATAGGCTTAGTTGGTCATAGACTAGTTCACTCTATTATATCACCCCTAAAGCACTAAACAATAAGTATTGAACGAATTAGGCGAGAGGTGAGAGAGAGAAGATTAGCAATATTATCTGTAGATTCGGATAAAAACACTACATGAAAAAAGAAACCTAGATTGAACAGTTCTTAAAACTCTAGATTGGATCTCCAGAAAATATTATCTTCCCCATGAAATACCCCAAAGTTTGGAACAATGATCTTTAACAACTTTCCGAGTAAATACGTCTCATGAAGTTTCTTCAGTTTCACCCCAAGAATTCCCAACCCACTTATGGACATGCACTTTATACGAAAATCCTCAAGCTCTGGACAGTTGACGAGGACGTTAGCCATTTCTGAACAATTATCAATCGCCAATTTCTTAAGCAACGGGAAAAAAGAAGCCGAAAATAAGTTGTCTTGATGAACCGAATAAAACTGCACATTAGTCAATGATAATGCTTGAAGTGAACATAGACCTTAGTATGATTTAAGGTAAGGGATGGAAAATCCAATTAGAATATCAGGATACGATAACTGTAGCTTAAGGCCGTTACGAACGGTAAGTGTAAGAGTCTTTTCAGTCTTTGTAAAAGCAACGAGGCAAATTAAAACCTTTATTCAAGAAAATGTCGAGTTCTAGTTTTTCTACTTTCTGGTCAACTAAATTACAAATACAAACGTGGAGGCAAGATAAACCTATGTAACCCTTCACTCTAAAGAGCTTTATATTCTAGGTGACTTGTCGTCTAGCCAAGATTAGGACTATGAAGTCCATCCCATTTTCCTTGGCTTCGTGGTTGTATATTTTCTTGACCTCAGCCTTTGTGGGATTTAAAATATGGTTGAGGGCTATGGCCCTGGGATATTGTATGTAAAGTGGGGAAAATCAAGATGAAATGAAGAATTCCAAATGTGTCTGAATTTTTTGGACAATACGTTGATTTGAGCGAAGAATTTAATATTAGGAATGAAAGAGAGGATGTGGTGAAGAATTGGGGTCGGTATTTCGCTGATTCTGTTTCTGTTTGAGTAATGATCGCACCATGGCTGCTTCCTGATGGTTTGATCTTTTTTTTTGCATTCTTGTTCATGTTCTTGTTGAATGAGAATAGTCTTTCTTCTCTTTGAAGCTGAAGCTCTTCTTTCCATGGCTGCTAGTTCACAATAATACTACTCTACAAGGGGGTTGGGGGCGTTTGATCTCGCATAATTTCTAATAACATTCCCGTGATGCCCTTTCACAGAATTACTGCAATTAAAAAATTGTTTGTCATTTCGTATTATCTATATATTCACTCTGTATTCCCAAAAAGGACTTTTTGGACTTCCCTCATCCTCATCAGAGAGTTTTTTGGTCAATCAACTTATTTTTTATTCAACAGCAGTAACTCTCAATTTGTTGAGAAATTAGGATATCATGCTTTTTTTTAACGAAATGTGTGATCTTTGTCACAGAAAAATATATTAAGGGCATGTTTACTTGTTGGATTTAAATGATTAATCTTACGGATATTTGCATTTGTAATTTAAATTCAGTGTTTATTAAAAAAATATTCAAAAATTTATGTAGGACCTATGATATTATTGAACTTGAAATCTAAGTTTTTTTAGATTGTTAATCCAACTAAAATGAGAGATTATAAATCCAATTCCAAATATTTATCAGATTTAATCTATGTTGGGGTGTTTTCTTAGAGACGGGCTATATACAGAGTTGGGCTGACGGACTCCATATTCGCGTAAAAACTCAATGGGTTCGACGAAAAAGCCGAAAATCAAGCTTAAGTTTTTAATTGAATGTTGGGAAATTCATTAAGCATCTTTGTTCCTCCCCATGACCCTCAAATATAAAGAAATGAGAAGTGAAGGATAAACAAAGCATAACAGAGAAAAATGGCTTTGAATTGATACTGAGTAAGGAGTTTGTGTTTGAATGGGCTTCAGTATTACAAAAGAAATATTATGAAGTATGAGTAAAAAGATGGATTCAGTCTCTCTAAGTTTGGCTTGAGACCTCCTTTTGCATGGAAGCTTTGAGAGTTGTTTTATTTCGCTTACCTCTTCACTCTTGCCTTGTTTCTTCCATCTAATAATTTATGAAATTAGAGTTATATTGTGGCTTTCAAGCTTAATTTAATAGACATTAAAGAATGATTTACTTGGTTCTTAGTTTTATGTTATCATTTGTTGCTTGAAACCTTTCTTGAAGGAGATTTTTAATATATTTGGCTAAACTAGCATAAATGAAATGATAAGTGCACTCATTTTGTTGTTTTCTTTCTAGGACTTCAAGTTGGGAATTGAGTGACTCGGTGTTATAACATCATATGTACATGCATGAAAAATATTTCTTCACTTTTAAATCCAGCTGGCACTGAAATTGTGCGCAGAAACCTGTGCCAGCTAAAACGCACCTGGATAGCTGGCAAATTCTGAATCTCATGGTCCTCACTTTTTTCCTGAATGACGTGTGTCCTTTAGGTTGTTAAACTTGAATGTTGAGCTTGGATTGTGGAGTTAATCTAGTAGCATTTTGTTCAAGTGTATTTTATTGCTAATTCTTAGCATCGACTGACCATCAATGTATGAGATACCCATTGATTTAAATACTATAAAGGTTTAAATTAGTAGATCTAACTTGAGGAATGCAAGTTTTCTTAATTTCCTAATGATTTAAGTAAGTTGTGGATAATATAGGAATGTATTATTCATCTTGAAAACCTAGAATAACTAGAACTATTAATTGGGATTATTGGTTTTAATCTGGTATAGGAATGTGTTAAAATTAATTAAAGGACTTAAGCTATGAGGATCGAAATCTCCTATACATTTGAGAAGTTGAGGTTACCGCTGATAATGATGCTACAACAATTCAAATAGCTCTCAGTTTAAGTTAGCAACTAAAAATAGGATTTAATGACTCTAGCTTTATTTGCCATCAATTATAAGTCACTACATTATGTTGTTGACTATCATTTAAGATTTGTCTTTACATTTTACCTTAAGATCAATTAGCTAACTATTACCCTCATTTTACTACACATAATTGGGTCTTTAGCAAATTTTTACCAATTAATTAGTCTTTCAACAATCCATGTTGAGATGACACTCACTACTATATTACTTGTTGATGACACGTACACTTGCATATTGATTTTTTACAAGTTTTTGACACCGTTGCCAATGATTGACACGTACACTTGCGTAAGGAGAGAGCATCATGGGTTGAATAATAGTTCTTGACCTTAATCTTTAGAATGATAGAACCTTAAGACAATTAAGGAGAGAGAACCATGGGTTAGATGTAGTTGAAAAAATGGTTAAAAATGAAGAGATCATAGTTCTCAATGACAACAACAACAACAATAACAATGGAAACAATGTTATTGAACTAGATGATGATAGAGAAAGGGCTATCAAAGACTATGCGATTCTCCTCCTCAATCCTGTATCGTGGGACAATTAGACTTAAAATTCAAGCACCTCAATTTCAACTTAAAACAGTGATGTTTCAGATGATTCAAACTATGGAACATATCGATGGGCTACTTCAGGACTCTCATCTTCATCTCAGACCGTTCATGAAGGCAAGTGATGCATTAAAGATTCCTAGTGCAACTGAGGATGCTCTAAGAATGAGATCATTTCCATATTCGTTGAGAGATAGAGCCAGAGTATGGTTGAATTCCTTGTCACCTAATTCAATCAATACATAAAATGATTTAGCTGAGAAGTTTTTAATTTAAGTACTTTCCCCCAACTAAGAATGCAAAGCTCAGACATGAAATCATATCTTTTCATCATTTGGAGGATGAGTCTCTATATGAAGCTTGGGAGATGTTTAAAGAATTATTGAGGAAGTGCCCACACCATGGACTTCCTTACTGCATTCAATTGGGGACATTATATAATGGTCTGAACCTTTCAACTAGGCTTACGGTGGATGCTTCAACTAATGATTGAATCTTCTCTAAATCCTATAATGAGGCTTATGACATCTTTGAGAGGATAGCCAGTAACAATTATCAATAGCAACCTTTAAGAGCTATATCAAGAAAAATAGTTGGTGGTTTACATGATGTGGTTGCTATTACTTCCCTGACAGCTCAAATGTCATCACTGACCAATATTAATAAGTCACTGAGCCTGATATTGTTGGAATTATACTCACAAAGTAGGGTGTAATAATTATTTATGAGTAAGAAGTTATTTATGAGATATTTATGCATTACTGAATTTTATGAATAAATGAAAATTTTCTTTAATTAAAGTGTCTTTATAATTTACTTAAGTCCTGGAACTATTATTAATGAAAGAATCATAAAGACCGGGCGTTCTTCCAGACAAACTCTTCTAAGATAGTTCAATATGTTATTCACAGTCTTAGGATCGACTGTACAATCAAATCCAATTATGACTGTTAGGTTGAACCAAATGATGCTGGTCTCAGGACATGAAAGTGGAGACTCTGACGGTTGACCTAGACATGTTGTGAAAAATATTGAATAGACCAACAACCAATTAGTTTAGAGAAAAATTGTTTATCTAGCTCTAAATCTAATGGTTACACCTTAAGGGTATTTTTTGTAATTATCTTAATCCTGAAGTGAATTCAGAACTTGACCTAGTTACTCACAATCTTTGATTCGCCACAGGAGTGAGTTGGAATTGCCGGACAATACCTCGGCTGTCAGGACCGTGATTTAACTATGTTGGAGTTGTGTGATTTACAGATATAGAATTCATTGTAAGATTGTAAAAACAACAATATCACATTATGCTTTATTGATGAGTGTGTGAATAAATAAATCGGGTCTGGTACTCGATGACATGAGTCATTGAATAAGACATATTGAACTGTAAAAAGCACTTCACAGATATGACTTTCTTATTCATAATCAATAAAGGAGTTAAGAAAATAATAATTAGAGGGATAAAATGGTAATATTACATATCATTCCTATTACTGATATTCATGAAGAGTAGTATCATAAAATATTTTATGGACCGTGAAATATAAATGTTTATTTGCACCTCCCAAGCCCATTCCAGTCCCGAAAATTAAATTTATTTAATTTGGTAATTTTTCAACACTAATTAGTTAGTATTTACTTTGTAAATTATTTTTTAAAATAAATCAATTGATTAATTTACTTGGTAATTATTTATCAAAGTAAAAATTGTTGGAAAATTAATTTTAAATTGAAGTTTGAATTTTGAAAATGGGACTGGCCTTGGTAAAAAAGGGTTACAAGGAGGTGGAACTTCCTGAAGGAGAATGAGATAATTACAGACGCCATGAAGACTAGCATTTAAATTATTGTAATTTATTTTTCTATGAGTTATAATTAGAAATGAGTCATAGAAAAGTTAATTTTGAATGTATGACTTTATTATTAATCTCGCATCCACATATAACATGTCATATAGGAATAGAGATGTGTCAATATCAAATTATCATGTAACATATATATGCATCATTGTAGTTTAAATTTATAATGTGTTATATTTTTAAATACAATGCGAATTTTATATAAGTTATTAATTTTAAATTATGATTTAAATTTTATAAAAGTTTATAATTTTTGAAACTTTCTATTCAAATTTATAAAGAGTTGTGATTTTTGAAAAAGCAAATAAAAAATATTTTTTTCAAAAACTAAGTGGGATGACCGTTTACGTTGAAATATTCCTAAGGTCCTCAACACAAACTTGATCGTGACACGAGAAATGGTTTACAGCCGCCCTAGCGGTCCTCTCTACAGTAGGAGAAACTTAAGAATCGTGTCGCTTTGAGTCATTGAGTTCCATGCGAAGCTAAAGCTTGTAAAGGAAGTGGTGAGGCGGGACCATCCCTAGATGGACCGTTAGTTCATAGCAAGATTTAAAGCCGATGCGTTGGTTAAACCCTTAGACTGAAGCACATTGAAATCTCTCATAAGAGCTAGTCAATGAGGCTAAGGTGACCAAAACTATTGGTAATTGGTTGAGCTAGATGTAGTGACATCTTTAGAAGCGTTAACCAAATGAGAAGAGTCTCGATATAATAGAAGGTAGCTCGGGCGTTGTCCATAGATGAGACGATCTATCATTTTTTATCGTAACATCATGGAAGAAATATGTTTTTATCAGATTTTTAAAATATTTAAGTATTCACATCATGCATCATACTTTTTTAAATGATTAAATATTTATTTACACCGCTTTGCTTTATTTAATCTTTTCAGTAATCATGTCTTTATCCCTACCCTCAACAATGTTGAATGCAAACAAACTCACTGGCAAAAATTACGTTGATTGGAAACATTACCTTGATATCGTAATGACGGTAGAAAAGCACAAGTTTGTGCTCGCCACCCCTTGTCCCCTTGAGCCTATTGCTGAATAGTCTCAAAAGGGAAACGATGCCTATCCTTATTGGCTGCGTTCTGATGAGATCGCCAGATGTTATATCTTAGCATCAGTTAGTAATGTGCTACAACAACAACATAAAAACATGGAGACTATTTCTGATATGATGTTGAACATCACTGAAATATTCGGGGATCAGGGTCGTCAAGCTAGACAAGTTGTTGTGTGAAAAACTTTATGAATTGTCGGATGAAACTCGAAACTCCTATCACAGAACATATGATGTTGATTATTAGTTATATGAATGAGAAGGAGATCATGGGAGCTGAGGTAGATGGTGAGTCTCAAGTTGATTTGATCCTTGAAACCTTGCCAGATACTTTTGAGAACTTCAGACTTAATTATTCGATTAATAAGTTGAGGTACTCTCTTCTGGAATTCATGAAGCAGTTGCAAGCTGCTGAGACCCTATTTTTGAAAGGCAAGAGGAAAAATGGAGAGGCAAACTTTATTGAAAGTAAGCCTTCAACCTCTGGCGCCAAAAATAAATACAAGAGAGGCCTGAAGAAAGCTAAGAAGGCGAACTCAAAAGCTGTGAAAGGCAAGGGCCCTATGAAAGAGGACAAGTTGAAAGACAAGTGTCATCATTGTGGAGCAGCTGGTTATTGAAAATGCAACTGTCCAAATTATCTCAAGGAGATGAAATCTAAAGGTACATTACTTGTAACTAAAGCTTGTTATGTGGTTGACTCTACTCTTTCATAGATTATAGACTCTGCCACCACTAACCATATTTGTTATTCCCTGGAGGGGTTTAGGGAAAGCATAAGGCTCAACGACGGTGAGTTCAGCTTTCATTAGGGGAATGAAGCCCTAGTATCGGCAGTATCAGTTGAAATTATTAAATTGTTTTTTAGAACAGTTATTTAGTTTTGCGCAATGTTTATTATATCCCAGTTTTTGGCAAAAACCTTCATTCAGTAGCTAGTTTAATTGAGCAAAGATTGTGTTTAAATTTTATTGATAATGATATTGGTATTTTTAAAAATGATTACTTGACTACTACTGCACGCATGATAATCAACATTTTCTATGTAAAACTAAAAGTTTCAATGATATATGACACTAAGGTAATTATATTGATTTACAAAAGGGATAGTAAAAAGTTAAGACCTGACTCAATCGATCTAACCTACTTGTGACACTAGCATCTAGGTCACATTAGCCTAGACAGGATTAAAAAACTTGTACATAATGGTGCATTGTAAACCTTAAGTGTGAGATCACTACCCTCATGCGAATCCCTCATAGAAGGCAAATTGACCAAGAGACATTTTTCACATAAGGATGAAAGAGACACTCAATGCCTTGAATTCGTACATAGTGATATAAGCTGGCCATTGAATATCCAAGCAAGATGAGATTATGAGTATTTTGTAACATTCACAGATGATTATTCACGTTTTAGACATGTTTATCTAATGCGCTAAAGTCTGAAACCTTTGAAAAGTTCAAATAATACAAGGCTATGGTTGAGAAGCAATTAGAGAAATAAATCAAAACACTACAATCCGATCGTGGTGGAGAGTACTTACTTGGAGAGTTTGAAGACTATCTTAAGGAAGAAGGTATTCTTTCTCAGCTTACAGCACCTGACACTCCAGAACAGAATGGTGAGTGAGAGATACGAAATCAAACTCTGTTTGATATGGTTAGATCCATGAAGAGTTTCTCATCCCTCCCAGATTCGTTCTGGGGATATGTCTTGGAAACAACGACATATATTATGTACAAAGTTCCATAAAAGACAATGCCTTGTACACCATATGAAAGATGGAGTGGATAAAAGTCGTCTGTAAGCCACCTTAGAATATGTGGTTGCCCAACACATGTGCTGAGATCGAAGACGGGAAAGTTGGCCAATCGATCAAAATTGTGCAAGTTTATAGGATATCCCAAGGAAATGAAGGGATACATCTTTATAGTTTGACCGACAAGAAAACATTTGTGAGCACGAATTCATAGTTTCTTGAAGGGGACTACATAAGAAGTGTAAAGCCGAGAAGCACACTTGTGCTAGAGGAATTATTGAGTGGGAGAACACCAACTCCAAAATCAGGACATGTTCCTGAATCAATAATGGAAGAACCAAAGCAGGAGTCGGAGCCTACGGAGCCTTAATGTAGTGGGAGGGTTGTGAGACAACCTTACAGGTACATGTCTTATGGAGATACCTTGATAGTAGTCTCAGATAAGGATCATGATGAACCCATTTTCTACTCACAGGTCATGGCTGGTTTGAAGATAACCTATGGCAAGATGTCATGAACGTCGAGATACAATCGAACAGAGTCTGGAAGCTTCTATATCCTCCTGAAGGGGTAAAACTCATAGGGTGGAAATAGATTTATAAGAAGAAGAGAGGTCCGGATGGAAATGTGGAGACATTCAAAGCTAGGCTTGTAGCCAAGGGCTACAACTAAAAGGAAGGTATAGACTGTGAGGATACCTTCTCACCGGTGGCCATGCTTAAATCCATCTGAATCCTCTTTCCATTGCTGCAGCCCTGCTTAAATCCATTTGAATTGTCTTTCCATTGCTGCAGCCATTGATTATGAAATCTGGCAAATGGACATCAAGACTGATTTTCTGAATGGCATTCTTGAAGAGCACATTTATATGGCTCAACCAGACGGGTTCATGGAGAAAGGCCAAAAGGGCAAGATTTTTAAACTACTGAAGTCTATTTATGGACTTAAGAAAGCGTTTCGATCAAGGTATATCAGATTCGACGAAACTGTCAAGAACTTCAGTTTTGAGCAGTTAGTGGATGAACCCTGTGTATAAGTTGATACACGAAGGTAAAGTGATTTTTATGGTCTTGTACATGGATGATATTCTGCTCATTTGGAATGATATAGGAAATTTATCTAATGTCAAAATCTGGCTTGCAAAATAATTTGATATGAAGGATCTTGGAGAAGCTGCTTTAGTCCTACGTATTCAGATCTTTCAGGATCGGAAGAACAGACAGTTGGCACCCTCCCAATCATCTTATATTGATAAGGTGATGGATCACTTCTGTATGCAAAACTCTAAGAATGGATATCTTCTCTTTAGACATGGAGTCAGTCTCTCCAAGGAGCGGTCTCCAAAGACTCCTCAAGAAAAAGAAGACATGAGAAAGATTCTTTATGCCTCAGTCGTAGGAAGTCTCATGTTGTAATGCTTTCACTAAACCAAATATTTGCTACGACGTGGGCGTCGTAAGTCGTTTCCAATCTAACTCTTGACTCGAGCATTAGAGTGTTATCAAACATATCCTCAAATATCTTAGGAGAACGAGGAACTACTTGCTTGTGTATTTAGGTATTGACCTGAATATTATGGGTATATTGACTTCAATTTCTAAGTAGACAAGGGTTCCAGGAGGTTCATTTCAGGATCGGTGTTCATCTTAAATGGTGAAGCAGTGGTATGGAGAAGTATTAATCAATCTTGCATTGCTGATTCTACCATAGAAGCTGCTGAGTATGTGGTGGTTTGTAAAGCTGCAAAGGAGACTGTCTGGCTTAGAAGTTCCTAAAGACTTTGGAAGTCATTCCAAAATATGATAAAACCGTGACACTTTATTGTGACAACAACGAGGCTGTAGCAAATTCGAAGTAACCGAGGAGCCACAAAAGATGCAAACACATAGAGCGGAAGTACCGCCTCATCAGATAAGTTCAGCAAGGAGATGTTGAGGTAACACATATATCGACGGTTAACAACCTGATATATCCATTCATGAAGACTCTAAGCAGTAAAGTCTTGGATGGTCATCTGGGGGGCATGGGGTTGCGAGATTGTACACGTCTACTTTAGTCCAAGTGGGAGTTTGTCAGAATTACGTCCACAGTGTGTAATAACTATTTATGAGTAAACAGTTATTTTCGAAACATTTATGTATTACTGAATTTTATGAATAAATGAAAGTTTTCTTTAATTAAAGTGGGTTTGTAATTTACTTAAGTCCTGAAACTATTATCAATGAAAGAAGAGTAAAGACTGAGCGGTCTTTCAGACAAACTCTTCTGCGATAGTTCAGAATGTTATTCGCAGCCTTAGTATCGACTGGACAATCGTATCCAATTATGACTGTTAGGTTGAATCGAAGGATGTCGGTCTTGGGGCATGTGAGTGAAGACTCTGACGGTTGACCTAAACATGTTGTGGAACATGTTGAATAGACCAGTAACCAATTAGTTTATAGCAAAGCCATTTATTTAGCACTAAATCTAACTGTTACACCTTAAGGGTATTTTCATAATTACTTTAATCCTGATGTGAATATGGAACTTAACCTAGTTACTCGCGATCCTTGATTCGTCAAAGGAGTGGGTTCAAATTTTCGGACAATCTCTCGGCTGTTAGTACCGTGATTAACCTATGTTGGAGTTGTAACAATATCTCCTTATACTTTATTGATGAGTGTATGAATAAATAAATCAGGCTTGGTACTCGGATGACATGAGTCATTGAATAAGACATGCTGAACTATAAGAGACACTTCATGGATATGTCTTTCTTATTCACAATCAAAGAGTTAGGAAATAATAACTATAGGGGTAAAATGGTAATTTTATATAACAATATTGTTACTGATATTCAGAAAGGATAATGTTATAGAATATTCTTTGGACCGTCAAATATAAATATTTATTTGCACCAACAGAAAATGTAGCACGCATGAATTGAGAGTTTATTTGGTATCGAACCTATAGTGGAGTCGTACGATGTCAGGATTAAATAAATCTAAAATTTATCGAGATAAATTAGCCAGGTATTTGAATCTCATAGCTTTATTCATGTGGACTCATTTGGTCTCAGGATTAGTTCATAAAGACAGGAATAAGAAACAACGTCAGTTGGACCAAAAACGTGTTTTAGATCAAGCTACACTTCCCGAGCCCATATGAGATAGCTGTCATAGCTATATTAATGAAGACCAAAATTAATTATTTTATTATTTTTTAATTATTGGATACTTTGTAAATAAAAGAAATTAATTAATTGGTACGGATCAATTTAATTCATCAGTTTAGAAGAATGAATTTCTACATAATTTTGGCTCTAGGGGAAGATGTTAAAATTGATATGCGGGTCAAAGGAGAGGGGATTTTTAGTTTTTAACATATAGGCGTATATGGGTAAATTATGTAAGTAATATGTAAGGGATTTCATTAGGATTACATCTCTGACCTACCTTAAGTGTGCTAACCAGAGCAGAAAAAGTTTATCTCTCCCTTTCCCTACTGTTGCCGCCGAAATCTATAGGAGAAGAGAAAAATTTTGTTTTCTCTTCCACAGTTATTTTGAGAGCCCACACTCAATTCCTGTTAATATTCTTGAAAGATATATACTTATGATTCTAACGAGTGGTTGTTGCTGCGAAAATCAATTACAAGCTCTGCGAATCTCAGGAACAAGGAACGCGAGACAGAAATTTAGAACCCGGCAATTCAGAATTTCTCCATTACAAGAAATGGTATTAATAATTTTTATCTCTTCACGATATGTTTATACAATTATGCATGTTCATTGGTTAGTTTTGTGTTTCATTTGATTAAAAGTTGGCATGAAAATTTGTTATATTTCACCCATGAATTATTCACGGTTCGTTAATTTTCTATAAAAACCTAAAACCCGATCCAGCAGGTATCAGTAGCATCTCAAAATCAAGGTGTGGAAGCTCTAGGAATGGCTTAATCATTGAATCGACTTGTTAAGGTATCATGTGTATACTGTGTAGAAGGTCGTCTACTTGACAGTTGTCCACGCAACCCAACCACAGTTAATTATGTGGGGAACTTTGACAAGAACAATAATCCATTCTCAAACACATATAATCCAAGTTAGAGGCAACACTATAACTTCTCTTGGAGTAATCAGAGAACAGGGCCATCTTTTGTGATTTTTTTTATAGTGCAAGTGTACACTATCGTCGTCAAGTAATATTTTTTTATAAAAATAGAGTATCATCCACATGATTGATTGATATTAATAATTAAAATTAACTAAACCTTAACGCTACATGAGAATGATAAATAGTAGGGATTTTTAACTGAACTAATATTCTAATTTAACTAAAACGATAAAGATTTGACAAAGATAACATTTGAATAGTTAAAAGCTCTAGGATTTTTTATTTCACCAAACCAAATATGCTCTAAATTTCAATTCTCAATCAATTAACATTTATTCAGACATTGATAGCAAATTTATCTAATATAATTATCAATCTTTTTCAAGTATCGATAATAATGAATCATAAATACGAATCATACATCTCTGTAATGATACAATATAATGAAACTCATTAAGCACAAGAAATTATAGCCGCTACAATAGATTCATAATTATCTCTAAATCATGAAATTCTAATGGTGTTATAAACAAAAAGCAGATTCAATCATCACTTCTCAGTCTCAGAATTAAATCTAAAATCATACAATAGTTGGTCAAACAAGCACAAGTACTATCACTCAATAATACTGAATAAACATCGATTAAATTAAAAATCAAAATTTATGACAATCATAATTTGGCTACGTCGTAGCTCTAGATAAGAAATTTATAACATGCTAGAATAAGAAGATATTCTAATAATATTCATGAACATAGGGAATGGATGTCTCCCGGTTGGATTCGTCTTCGTTTCTTCTCCAAAAAGCTTTCTCCTTTTCCTCTCACATCCAAAGAGCCCTCTAAGAATCTTAAAAGATTATATTTATACACTAGGGTTCGTCAACAATTAGATTGGAGAAAAAAAATCACAGAACACACACTGATACACAAATTCAATAATTTTTTCAAAGCTATCCATAGTTCAAAATAAATCTCATCATAGGTGTTATTGTTGTCAACAACAGAATGCCAAAACATGAAATTTTAATTAAAGCCACCACCCCTAAATTAAAAACTTTCATTGTCCTCAATGAAAAGAAAATATGTAAAAGGAGTAAGTAGAGAGGACTTCCCTGAATAATGATAAGCTATCATCCTCGTCAATCTCTGCATTGTTCTTGTTGTCTCCAGCTGAGAGGAAAGTGGTGCATGAGCCAAATTCGTCCATAATTTTTTTATATAAAAACCTGAAGAAAAACAAAAATAAAATACACAAAAGAAAATAAAAAAACAAAAAAATAATAGAAATATAATCGGGTTACCTCCTAGTAGCGCTTGTTTTAATGTCTTCAGCCAGACATAATGATCATCTAGGCTTGACTCGTTGTCCACTGACTTTAGAATTCCCTTTGTGTCAGAATTGACAAGCCTTAGACCATTTGTTGCTCTCTCAAAACTCTCAGCAGCTTGTCTTCTTGTTCACCATTTAACGAAACAGAGATAATGACAAGCAAAGTGGATGCTTCTCCCATAAAGGTGTATTGAAGGTAGAGGTCTAACACCGATAGTTTTTCAATAAATGGTAGGTGTCTAGGTTTACCTTCTCCAAATTTTACACTATCCACCCGTAAATAACTATTCGTATCATTTGGGTGTTTGATTGCTTTGAATACATTAAAAATTAACTATTCGTAAAAATTACCTGATCATCTTGCACGTTTCGAACAAGTTCTTCTTTTTACACATCAATCAAAGTTTTTCCCGTAACTAAAAATGGTATACCAAGCATAATTAGAATTTCTTGATTTTCCTCCATGTTAAGAACAATAAAATCAGCTGGGAAGATAAATTTATCCACATTTACCAAAACATCTTCAATAATCTCCAATGGATATCTGATAGATCTATCAGCTAACTGTAAAGACATTGTCGTGGGCTTAGCTTCTCCAAGACCTAGCTTCTTGTAAACTGAATACAACATCAAATTGATGCTAGCCCCAAGATCACATAAAGCCTTTTCAAAATATGAATTCCCAATGGTGCAAGGAATAGTAAAACTCACAGGGTCCTTTAACTTCAGAGGTAATTTATTCTGCAAGATAACACTACACTCTTTAGTTGTGCAACTGTCTCATACTCTTCTAGCTTTCTCTTGTTTGAAAGAATATCCTTCATGAATTTGAATAGCTCGATATTTGTTCTAAAGCATCAGCTAAAGGTATGTTTATATGTGGTTTCCTAAACACATCAAGGAACTTAGAAAACTACTTATTCAATTTCTGCTTTTGGAACCGTTGAGGGTATGGGATAGGTGGATCATATGGTGGAGGATTATCAGGAAAGAGCTTTAACTTAGCCTTGCTTTCCTTCTTTTCTGAGATCTTGGCAAGGTCATCACCCATTGTCTCAACTTCTGCTTCAATTGGCTGAGAATTTTCAACAGTGGCTTTCTCAGGTTCTGCTAACTCCTTGCCATTGTGAAGAGTAATGGCATTTACTTGTTCTTTTGGATTACTCTTTTTTTTGCTCGATAGAGAAGCTTGTGGTCTCTAAGTTAGTAATTCTGACAGTTGACCCATCTGAAGCTCTAAATTCTGGATAGATGCAGTTTGACTCTGAATACTAGTTTTTTTCCTCTGAATACTTGTTTTTTGCCTCTGAAGTGTAGCATATGTTATTGCCATAAAATGAGTAGTATTAACTGTGAGCTGAGTAATAACACCTTCTAGAGAAATTTTAGGTTGCTGAGGCTGAGTAGCAACTGGTGGATTCATCACATTCTGATTATTCTTCTAAGAGAAATTATGGTGATTTCGCCACCCTTGGTTGTAAGTGTTTGAGAATGGGTTATTCAGCCTTCTGTAATTCTCAACAAAATTAACATGTTCTGACTGAGAAGGAATAAAGGGATCACCGGCTTGATATTCAGTACTAAAATGAGGTCCATTGCACAAATTACAAACCTCCCGTGAAGCATGAAGTGCATTAGCATTGGTAGTGAAAGAGCTAAATTGCTTTGAAAGTGTAGCTACTTGAGCTGTGAGGGTAGTAAGTGCATCTACTTCATGAAATCCATGAGTCTTTCATGGTACATTACGCTCAGTTGGTAATTGATAAGCATTAGTAGCCATTTCTGCTAGCAAGGCATAAGCATTCTCATGTGTTTTACCCATCAAAGCACATTCTGCTGCTGTATCCTTTAGCGTCCTTGCTAAATACCCCAAACCATTGTAAAAAGTTTGAACCTACAGCCATCCAGGTAGTCCATGATGTGGGAATCCTCTCAACATCTCTTTAAACCTCTCTCATGCTTCATAAAGAGACTTCATATCATGTTGAGCAAATGTGGTGATCTCATTCCTCATTTTGGTTATTTTAGCTAGTGGAAAGAACTTTGCTAAAAATTTCACAGAGAGACCATTCCAAGTTATGAATGATCCAGCTAGCAGAGAGTTCAACCGACTCTTAGCCTTATCCTGAAGTGAGAATGAGAATAATCGCAGCCTGATTGCATCAGATGAGACATTATTGTGCTTGAATGTCTCATAAATTTCGATGAAAGTGGCTATGTGAACATTTAGATCGTCATTAAGCATGCCACTTAACTTATTTACTTGCACCATGTGAATGATAGCCGGCTTTATCTCGAAGTTGTTGGAATAAATAACATGGCGTTGAATGGCTTATGCAACCTCATTGACAACTGGCATCGCATAATCTCAAATTGCCCGATTATTTTGGTTGTTCACGATTTCAGGATTTTCTCGAACGTCTTCCATGGTTTTTTAGGTCATTTAGAAGCTTCTCTCCTTACTTCTCTATTACGTCGACAAGTTCACTCAATTTCCAAATTAAAGGGAGTCAAATTCTCGCTTCTAAATTTTCTCATACACCTTAGAGAACGCCTGAATTCAAAAATAAAAATAAACAACCTTAAATAAAACAAATAAGACTCAAAGTAAAATTGAAGATATGTAACTCCAATATTAATAAACACAATCAATCCCCGGCAACAGTACCAAAAACTTGTTGTAATTTTTTTATAGTGCAAGTGTACACTATCATCGTCAAGTAATAATTTTCTATAAAAATAGAGTATAGTCCACAGGATTGATTGATATTAGTAATTGAAATTAATTAAACCTTAATTCTACTTGCGAATGACAAAAAGTTGGGACTTTTAACTAAACTAAAATTCTAATTAAACTAAAACGATAAAGATTTGCCAAAGATAAAATTTGAATAGTTAAAAGCTTTAGGGTTTTTTATTTCACCAAATCAAACATGCTCTAAATTCTAATTCTCGATCAATTAACATTTATTCAGAACAACGATAGAGAATTTCTCTAATATAACTATCAATCTTTCTCAATCATTGATAATAATGAATCATAAATACGAATCACACATCTCTGTCAAGATTCAATATAATGAAACTCATTAAGCACAAGAAATTATAGATGTTATACTAGATTCATAATTATCTCTAACTTATAAAATTCTAATGGTGTTATAAACAAAGAGCAGATTCAATCATCACTTCTCAGTCTCAAAATTAAATAAAAAATCTTACAATAGTTGGCCAGACAATCACAAGCATTAAGAATAGATTATAACACTCAATAATACTGAATAAACATCGATTGAAATAAAAATCTAAATTTATGAGCAATCATGGTTTGAATACGTCGTAGCCCTAGATAAGAAATTTAGAACATATTAGAATAAGAAGATATTCTAATAATATTCATGAACATAGAGGAAAAGAGAAGAAAAAACTTGATCTGGGGATGAATTGAAGTTGAGATCCATCTCTCGGTTAGATTCGTCTTCATTTCCTCTCCAAAAAGCTTTTTCCTCTGCCTATCACGTCCAAAGAGCCATCCAAGAATCTTAAAATTTTATATTTATACACTAGGGTTCGCCAATGATTAGATTGGAGCAAAAAATCGAGAAACAAATCTAAAATCACACCAGCGCCGTGACGTTGGCCAATCTGTCACGAGCCAACATCATAATGCTGGGAAGTCAGCGCCACAACGCTAGTGTTCTGTACTGCTAGCGTCGCGACGCTGGCCCTCCTGCCCAGTTTCATTCTTTTTGTGATTTTTTTCAAATTTTTGACTTCCAAATCTTTCCAAATGTAATTGAATATCAAACCTATAAGATAGAAACAAAAATAAACATAAATCAAACAATAAAACTCAAAGAAAAATTAAAATTAAAATTAAGATTATCTAAAATATGAGTGTGAAACACACTTATCACCATCTAACTCACAAATCAAGCAACCTTATCCACCAACATTTTCACAATAGGCTCATATGTAAAAGTCAAATTTAAATGTGCAACTTGAGAGTTTGTTGAAGGAGTACTTTGTCAAGAATGAGTCCATCATTCAAAATAAATCAGTTGTGATTCAAAGTCAAGTTGTGTCACTCAAGAATTTGGATAATCAAGTGGGGCAGCTAGTTAATGCCTTAAATACCAGACCTCAAGGGACTCTACCAAGCAACCCTAAAAATCTAGGGAGAGAATGTAAGGAGTATTGTAAGGCTATTAATCTGAGAAGTGGAAAAATAGCAGATAGTGTCTTGAATAAACTAGAAAACCTAGAAGAAGAAAGAGAGTAAAGGAATCAACTCTGCAAAAAAGAATGTAGTTCAATCTTCATAGGATGTGCAACAAACTTTAGAAGAAAATATAGATAGACCATAACCTTTTTTCCCTCAAAGTCTTAAAAAGAAGAACCATGACAAGCAGTTTTGTAAGTTTTTAGACATGTTGAAGTGATTGCACATCAACACCCCATTGGTGGAAGCTCTACATCAAATGCCTAATTATGTTCAGTTCATGAAAGAAATCCTGACTAAGAAAATGAGGTTGGGTGAGTTTGAAACTATGACATTGACCAATAACTGTAGTTTAGTGATGTAAAATAAGTTGCCACCTAAGTTGAAGGATCCTAAAAGCTTTATTATGCCTTGTTCCATTGGAAAACCATATTGTGGGAGAGCATTGTGTGATCTTAGGGCAAGTATTAATCTCATGTCAATGTCAGTCTTTAGAGAATTAGACATTGGTTAGGCTAGATGAACTACTGTTACATTGTAACTAGTTGTAGATGTGTGAGTCTTGGTTGACAAGTTCATTTTTCCTCTAGACTTCATTATCTTGGATTATGAAACTTATATAGAGGTACCAATTATTCTTAGGATACATTTTTTGGCCACAAGAAGGACCCTCATTGATGTGCACAAAGGGAAATTGACCATGAGGGCTAATGACCAGTAAATCATCTTTATTGTGTTTAAAGTCATGAAATTTCCTATGTAGAAGAATGCACAGTTATAAGAGTCATTGATTCCATCATGGTGGAGAAATTAAGTAGAAATTAGTTTCTGGCCTTATCTTTTTATGATATTGATGATAATAGAAGCGATTTAGATGATGTTGAAGTAACTTGATTAGAAGATAAACACCCATTCTTTAGGGATAGAAAATAGTTTGAACCACCAGAACTTTCTAAAAGAAAGTTCAAGCCTTCTTTATCATCTGTTGAATCACCACCCATTCTAGAACTGAAGCCTTTACCCTCACATATGAAATATGCATATTTAGGTGAGGAGAGCACATTACATGTGATTATTTCTTCATCCTTGAGTATGGAAAATGAACAGATGTTACTTGAGGCATTGAGAAAGTATAAAAAGGATATAGGTTAGCTAATGGCAGACATCAAAGGTAAATCCTTCAGTTTGCATGTATAAAATTTTATTTGAATAAAATAACAACAGTTCCATTGAGTAGCGAAGAAGATTGAACCCTATCATGAAAATGGTAGTAATGAAAGAGATAATTAAGTGACTAGATGGTGAAATGATCTACCTCATTTCAGACAGTGTTTAGGTAAGTCCAATGTAGTGTGTGGCTAAGAAGGGGGTGTAACAGTGGTTGCTATTGAGAATAATAAATGGATACCAAACACAACCGTCACATATTGGAGAGTTTGCATAGACTATAGAAAACGAAACCAAGCACAAGAAGTGATCACTTCTCATTGTCATTTATTGATCAGATGTTGGATAGATTAGTAGGGAAAGAATATTATTTCTTTATCGATGGATATTTAGGGTATAACCAGATTGCTATAGGACTAGAAGACCGGGAAAAAACAATTTTCACCCGGTCATATGACACATTAGCTTTCTGAAGAATTCCTTTTAGGTTATGTAATACGCAACGACTTTTCAAAAGTGCATGATGACAATTTTCACAGATATGGTAGAGCAAACCCTAGAGGTGTTTATGGATGATTTCCTAGTCTTTGAGAAATCTTATACTACTTGCATGAATAATCTGGAAAGATTGCTTGAAAGGGTGTGAATAGACAAATCTGGTATTGAACTGGGAGAAATGTCATTTCATGGTTCAAGAAGGGATTGTTTTAGGTTACAGAGTTGCAATGATCGGTATAGAGGTAGGCAAGGCCAAGATAGAGGTTATATATTGAAAATTGCATGCCCCCACTTCAGACAAAAGAATCATAAGCTTCTTGGGACATGCTCGATTCTTCAAAGGGTTCATATTTTTGAAAGATATCCAAAACGATTGCATTTTTCTTGAACATAACAGACCATTTGAACTCACTGAAGAATGTAAACAAGCTTTTCTAGAGCTAAGAGAGCATTGATATCAACACATATCATAGTAGCTCCAAATTGGGAGCTACATTTTGCATTAATATGTGATGCAAGTGATTATACTTTTTGGATGTCATTGGTCAAAGAAATGAAAAGGTATTTCATTCTATATATTGTGCCAGTAAAATACTCACAGATGCTCAACTCAACTAAACAACAACAGAAAATGAGTTGTTCGTTGTGATATTCGCATTTGAGAAGTTCAGGGCATATCTGGTTAGAACAAAGATGACAGTCTACAAAGATCACTCAACCATCAATTATTGATTTCCAAGAAGGATGCCAAGTCAAGGTTAATCAAGTAGCTGATCATTGATCAAGGTTAGAATCAAGAAGTGAAGTTGCTGCAAAATAAGTAATACTAGAAACCTTCCTAGATGAGTAGTTATTGGCAGTTAACCAAGCCGATGCACCTTGGTATGCTGATATGGTTAATTACATAGTCAGTGGAGTGTTACCTTCTAATATGAATTCACAGCAATGAAGGAAGTTCTTTCAGTAAATGAAGAATTACTAATGGGACGATCCACATTTGTACAAACACTACTCAGACCCAATATTCATAAGGTGGGTGCCAAAAGAGGAAATTCAGACTATTCTGAAACAATGACATTCATTCCATATGGATTCCATTTTGGTGGATTGAGAATAGCTGTAAAAGTTCTGCAATAAGGATATTACTAGCCCTCAATTTTCAAGGAAGCACATGACTTAGTCAAATGCTGTGATAATGCCAAAGGGTGGGGAACATCTCACAGAAGCAAGAAATTCCCTTGAACAACATTTTGGAAGTTGAACTATTTGATGTGTGGGGAATAGACTTCATAGGACCCTTCTTACCCTCTTTTGGTAGTCTATATATCGTGGTTACATGGGACTATGTGTCCAATTCGGTGGAAGCTTCAACTTTGCCAACCAATGACTCTAAGGTTGTAGTCAAGTTCTTATAGAAGAATATTTTCATAGGATTTGACACGGCTAGAGCAATTATAAGTGATGGAGGGACCTACTTCTGTAATAAACTCTTTGAGAGACTATTGGAAAAATATGGGGCGAGGCATAAGGTTGCTACATCATATCTAGGGGTGTTCAAAGGTTGGTCTGGTTAGACTTTTGGAGGAAAACAAGACCAGACCAAAACTCATGGTCCTCCTATATGGAGGACCGAACGGACCATAAATCTAAAAAAATCTAGACCGAAAATCAACGGTCAATTCGGACGGACTTAATGGACTAAATACCTATTTTACAATAAATATATTATTTAACAATAAAGACAAATTTTGGCTAGGAGTTCCCCATATCTAAACATATCCAAACTTCAAAGTACTAATATCCAACATTTAAAAATATCCAAAGTTCAAAGTACTAATATCTAACATCCAAATATATTCAAACTCCAAAATACAAATAATAATATCCAACATTCAAATATCCAAAAAAAAAGTAAATCGGACACACAACAAAACATAGAAGTTCATCCATCTTCAATCTTCAATCACATCATGCAATAGTAATGATAGCTTCCTCTTGCATCTTGATACATTCTATTCACATGAAGACAGTGAGTTCAGAAACATGAAGATAATGAGTTCAAAAGCATGTAAAAACAATATAAATAACAATTAATAAGAATATTCAAACATATAACCTGAATTCTACAAAGACTTGAGATTTAGAAAAACAACATAGCAACAGAATCACGAAATTTCACATTTAAGAGATTTACTTTTATAAATCAGATGCATATAACAGAAAAAGGCATCATCATAGTAGAGTTGGAAAAAGAACAGAGCAATAGAAATAATCACAGTAGACTTGGAACCCTCAATCTTACCTGGACAAAGGACGAGACATCTGGCGTCGTGAGAGGGAAAGGGAGTGGAGGCATCGTGACTCGTGAGCTAAGGGAGAGGGAGAGGGTCTGAGCTGAGGGAGAGGGACAGGCGAGAGGAGGCTCGTGACCCATGAGCTGAGGGAGAGGGAGAGGGAGAGGGTCTGAGCTGAGGGAGAGGAAGAGGCAAATGAGGCTCGTGACCTGTGGCTATGGGAGAAGGAGAGGGTCTGAGTTGAGGGAGGCTGGAAAAAGAGAGTCGAGACTCGAGAAAGGACTGGAGGTGGAGGCAAGATGCGACTTGCGAGAGGGAGAACAGAACTAACATAAAACCCTATATATATATATATATATATATATATATATATATAGAGAGAGAGAGAGAGAGAGAGAGAGAATATACGGTCGATCCGGTTGGATCGGTCCAAAACTAACAAAAATTTTAAACCGGTCTGAACTTTCGGTCCTCTCTAAAAGGAGGACTGAACTGACCATTAACAAGAAAAACCATCCAGACCGGTCAATTTCGGTTCAGACTTAACAGTCTGGACGGTTTTTGAACACCCTTAATCGTGTCATCCCTAAACTATTAGGCAAGTTGAGCTATCAAATCTTCGAGATTAAAGGAATCTTCGAGAAGGTGGTTAATCCTAATAGAAAAGATTGGTCAATAAGACTAGATGATGCATTCTAGGCAGATAGAACAATCTTTAAAATCCCACTTGGCATGTCTCCCCATAGAATGGTCTTCACAAAAGTGTGCCACCTACTTTTTTAACTACAACATAGAACATTCTGAAGAATGGAAAAACTAATTTTGGATCTCAAGAAGCTGGAGAGAATAGAGCACCGCAATTGAATGAGTTAGATAAACTGAGGTTGTTGTCCTATGAAAAAGCGAGACTATACAAGGAAAATACAAAAATATGGCATGACAACAGGATTGAATCCAGAGAGTTGATCCCATGGAATCAAGTACTGTTATTTAGCTCAAGGTTGAAATTGTTCCTATGCAAGTTGAAGTCTCATTGGTCAGGACCTTTCAAACTATTGAAGATCTACCCTTATGGATCTGTGGACCTGATGGATGAGAAAACATTAAGGGTATTTAAGGTTAATGGATGATAGAGGGTGAATCAGTATTGGGAGACTGAGGTAGACATAATGAAGACCCCAACCTTTCTTTAAGATGTTGGGGGTTATGCACTGAAAGTATATGTATTGACATTTTGATATGAAATTTACAGAGGATTACATTTTTCTTATAATTATTCTTTTAAATTATTGTTAAATAATTTATATAAATATCTGAAAATTTTTTATTCATTAATGAGACTATGATCTTGTATTAGTACGAGATGATTAAAATCATAGATAATGAATAAAATTGTCAACAATATATTAAAGTATGAAATCTTTAATGAATGGTTTCTAGTACGTTCATTAAGCAATATAAATATGTGTGATCTAGATCCGGATAATTGATATGGATAGATATCTTAGTGAATGTGCTTTATATAATAAGATTATATATAATAGGACCGATGTGAATTAATATCTTTATTAACGTGTCATTTATCATAAAGATTTAATACACGTCAATTCAATGATCGTATGTAGATCAGTCTGAATCCTGAGTAGTCATGAACTCCTATACATGTCTACCAAATCTTTTGAATGACTCGTTAAGATCTGTTTGTTAATTAGGCTAGTGACTTTTGTTTTGGAGATTCAGTAATGTGGATGGCTGGAGACATGATCTTACAAGATTTGAAATCTAAGCTTCCCAAACGGATCATATATTGGTTCCCTTAAATGTTAATCTGAATGGTTATTAAGCTCAAATTTATAATAAGATTATAAATTAATCATTCACTAGTAGATTAATGGTACTTAAGGACTCATTCTAATTTACGAACCAATAATTGGAGGATAGAACTACATGAAATGATTATGTCAGTGGACTACATGAAAATACTCTCTAAATATATTCTATACTCTTTAAGAGTACGATTTTATATTTATAGTGGAGTAATAATGAGATTAATAAATAAGATTATTTAATTAAAGAGTTTAATTAATAATCTAGTTTATTGGAGCTTAAGATTATAGGTTCATAGTCCCCAATTCACCTATATACTACGTTGTCTAGGGTATGAATATTACAGGACATGAGAAAATGACTAACTTGCAAAATAAATTTTTATTCTAGGGCAAGTACATAATTATGAGATAATTAATGTGTGATTTATTAATTAAGAATTAATTAATTAAATTATGTATATATTTAAATATAATTTTCAGAAATCATATATATATAAACTTATTGATTTTTTTAATTATCGATAAGCGAGACTGAATATTTAATTTGTGAAATTAGATAATTAAATTATTATTAGATAATAATTTAAATCAACTAAATCTATTACTTATGAAATAACAGATAAGTTATTTGATAGGGATAATCAGATATGTTAATTTTGAATTACCTGATATCTAGATAATTATATGATTAAAATAAATATTTAATTCGTAGTAATTGTTACATGCCAATCACTGATAGGGTATCAAAAATTGACATGGACTATTATGGTGCCACGTGGCACTAGTAGTGAGTATACAACACGATAGTGCTACATGGCACTATAGTGGTTCTATGAGGCATTACGCTGGCTCAGGGCATATGGCACTGCAGTTGTGCACGATTCCAGTGGGTCCCACTACAACTGGAAATTTTATAATTAAATATTATTTCAATTTATCCCTAAAATATGATACGTCATTATCTAGAATATATACAGATATTATTCTAATAGCCTAAGTGGTTGAAAGAAGATGAGAGAATGAGTTGATTAGATCATCAATTCATCAATCAAGTGTTGAATTGAGAACACAATTAGTGTCAGAGATATTTTCTTCTGTGATTAAATATTAATCAAATCTCTATAAGAGGTATTTGATTCCTAACCTTGTATGTTGTAGATTTAACTTATAAATATATAATGGATCATCACAGATTGAAAAAGAGTTTTCAATAAAAGTTTTTATTTGGTTATCATGGCGTTGCGCAAGTTTTATTTTATTAAAAGATTCATTTTTATTAAAAGTTTAATTTTTTAAAAGGCCACGCGCCTCCACATTTCCTTTGCGCATGCGCCGCGACGACCAACAAGTGGTATTAGAGCGGTCTTTATATATTTATATGTTAAATGTTGTGGGGATTTTCTTGCATTATTCATATAATATGAGATGTGTATGATGATGGATGGTTATGTTCTTTGAATGTATTGAAAATAATGGATCGTTAATTGTATGGTGATTATTGGGTTAGGCTTTGTTTTAAATTTTTTCTAGATCTTGTGTAAGCCGAATTGAGGCGTGAAAATTTTTGTAATTTTATTTTGAATATTATTGTAATTATTTCAAACGCGAGAAGACGAAGAATGCATGAGACGAACAACAGAAATTTACAGTTCAGATGAAAACACTGTTCATGTGAAAACATTGTTCATTCGCGAAAACACTGGTCATCCCACGAAACACTGTTCATGCCAGGAATTTACTGTTCTGGCAGAGGTGAACAGGCCCGTGGTACTGTACCGGTGGTGAACAGTGGTGTTCGCACAGCAGGCGGCTGCCGGCAATGAGATGGGCAACGGTGGTGATGGGCAGCGATCAGAGAGTCCTATCGTCGGTGACAACTGTTGTCACATTTAAGGAAAGTTTTCAACAAACCAGACAACCAACTCTATCACCTAAGTATTTCATTAAAACCCAAACGTTTTTAATTATCCATCGAATGGCCTGTTCTCCCCGGTCAGAATAAGCTGGTAAATTCCTTCCCTTAGAACCGTACTTGAGAGTTTCCTACCTCATACGACATTTAAATTTTGAAGTTAATGTAATTTTAAAATTAATAGGTTGATTGGGTTTGACCCAAGTTTGACCAAAGTTTGACCAAATCAAATAAATTGTTTATCTGACTAAGTCAAAGTCAACTTTATTAAATGGGATAATTATAGAAATTATTTTAATTAAGAAAAATAGTTTTTCTAATTAAAAAGGATTTTGTTCAAAGTTTGAAGATTATGAAGATGGATATCAGAAGGAGGAGACAATATTTGAGAATATGTATTCTTGAAGTCCGTTTTGTAATTTTATTTCTTTAGTTCAAGGGTTGTAATTTAGAAATACTCGATAGTCATTCGGTCCATTATTACTTTATTTAATTATTAAATATTTATTCAATTGTTATATTTGATAACATGTTCATGCATTAGTCGATCACATGTCATACATGAAAATCTTACAATTTTATTTAATCATGCATCTCATCTGTAGAAATATGATTTATTAGGATTGTCCTAATATATTTATATGTATTGCTTTATGAAATCAATTGTATGTAAACTACTAGGTTTTAACTAGTTAAAACTTGATAATCACACCACACTAAGGGCTATAGTAATATTTAGGTTAACCGACTTTAGTAAAAGAGTTTTATTAAAGTTTGATGAATATAATTAATTAATTAATCTAAGTTCACCTAATTATGAATTAGGTGCTTAGAAAGTTAAATGAACTTAGACCAATGAGATTGAATTAACTGATAATTAAATATTCATAGGGTTATTATTTTAACTACTAATTAATTTAAAATTAATTGATTAGTTAAAATAGAAACACATTATCCTAAAATAGTGAGTGGGAGAAGGTTGACATGTCAATATAATATATGGTCTCCATCAGTAATACAACACCGTGAGGTGCAATGAGGGCCTCGAGATGGTTTTGTTTTCATCCCCCTAAGGAAGGTTTCGAGCCGTACCAATACTAAGGTTAGACTTCTTAAGAAGATAGGAGCAAGTGATGTAGTTTAGTTTTAACAAACCGTAAGGCGACATATTCTAAATGAAGTCATTATGATGGGTTACACTCACAAAGTCACAATTAAGCTTTCATGTGGATAGTTGTGACTTGACCGAACAAGAGATACCTTATTGTTAAAAGAGAAAATATGAGATTTTTTAAGTTTTAATTAATAAGGATGAAAATGTCTCATAGACAGTCTGAGGTTAATCTGACTGACCCTAAGACGACACATTAATCGTTAGGTTATTTTATCGTTATTAGTAAATGCTAAATTTATGTGTTTATTATGATTGCATTCATGCATCACGTTTACTTTTCAAATTCCAGATATTTATCAATTGTATTGAATCATGTTTTAAATTTGAGTTATCAATATTATGTCTACCATGGGCAACCTTGTTACAGCTTTATTCGCTCTTGAGCAATTGAATGGTGATAATTTCGTACGTAGAAAATCAAATATGAACTAAATGATGATTTGTGAGAACCATAAGTTTGTTCTTACTGAGGAATGTCCTGAGAAGCCCGCTGCTAACGCCCTAAGAATGTTAGGGACAAATATGATGCTTTGATCATATCAAACAACAAGACGAAGTGCTACATTCTTGTGAGCATGAATGATGTTCTGAGAACCAAGCATGAAAGCATGGAGACTGCCTATAAGATTATGGAATCTTTATAGGTAATGTTTGGGCAGCAGTCTGGTCAAAGTCGTCATGAGGCCACTAGGAGTTATATGACAACAAAGATGAGGAAGGATACTTCTGTTCGAGAACATGTTTTGAACATGATCAACATAATGCACGAGGCAGCAGTACATGTGACGACCATTGATGAACGGACTCATGTTAACATCATACTAGAGTCACTCACACCATCTTTTTCTGCGTTCACGACCAACTATGTTATGAACAAGTTACAATTTAACATGACCCAATTGTTGAATGAACTACACACTTTTGAGTCGCTCAACCTTAGAATGACCAAAGAGGGCGAGAAAAATGTTGTCGAGAAAAAGCCTTCTTCCAATATTGTTAAGAATAAGAAAAGGAAGAAGAACAATGGTAAAGACACGAGTAAGAACAAAAGAGTAAAGAAAACCAAGACATCGCCGAAAGCTAAGAAGAACAAGAACCACAGCAAGCCCAAAGGAAAGTGTTTCCACTGTGGGGTTGAAGGTTATTGGAAGAGAAACTGTAACAAGTATCTCTCTAAGATGAAAAGGAAAGGTGAATATGATTTACTTGTACTTGAAGCTTGTTTAGTGGAATATGATTTGTCATCTTGGATACTTGATTCAGTAGCCACTAATCATGTATGTTCTTCTTTGCAAATGCTTGATTCATCAAGGGAGCTAGTTGATGGCGAGGTCGTTTTGAGAGTTGGCAGTAGTGCGCTCGTGTAAGCTAAAGCATGTCCGTTTACTTTTTGGATATAATTTCTTAGTTTTGAACGATGTTTATTATAATTCTGGTTTTTCGAAGAATTTGATTTCTCTTTCATTTTTTCAAGAACACTTATTCGAAATTTCTTTCATTAATAAAGAGTATTTATCATTCTAAAATTATAAACGGACTGTATAGGCTTAAACTGATTGAACGCGCGTTAAATAATTCTAAATTATTTAAAGTAGAAAAACCTAAAAATAACAAATGAAAAAGAGTTTCTCATGATGACAACACATATTTATGGCATCTTAGGTTGGAACATATTAATCTAGACAGGTTAAACAGGTTAACAAAGCATAATATTTTGAGAGAGCTAAAAATTGAAACTTTTCCTGTTTGTGAATCATGTCTAGAGAGTAAAAGGACCAAGAGACTTTTCACAAGAAAGGGCCAAAGATCCAAGGAACCACTTGAGTTAATACATAGTGATGTCTATGGATCGATCAATATACAAGCTAGAAGTGGGTATGAGTATTTTGTCTCTTTCATTGACGACTAATCAAGATATGGTTATAGTTACCTAATGCATCGAAAGTCTGAAATTTTTGGAAAGTTTAAAGACTTCAAGGCTGAAGTTGAAAAGCAATTGGGTAAATCATTGAAAACACATTGATCCAATCGAGGTGGTGAATAATTGAATTTAGAATTCAAGAAGTATTTGCTGAAGTGTGGAATTCTATCTCAACTTATAGCACCTGGAACACCACAACAAACTGGTGTTGCAGAGAGGAGAAACCGAACCTTAGTGTATATGGTTAGGTCGATGTTAAGCTACTCATTATTATCATTTACATTTTGGGGATATGCACTACACATGTTAACTTACATTTTGAATGTAGTGCCCTCTAAGTCTGTAAGCAAGACACCTTTAAAGTTATGAAATGGCTTCAAACCTAGTTTGTGTCATTTTCATATATGGAAGTCTCTAGCTCACGTTCTTAGACCCAAGACTAGAAAGTTAGACTCAAGATCTGAGGTATGCATATCCGTTGGCTATTCTCTAGAGACTAGAGGTGAATACTTTTATAGTCACGATGATCAAAAGGTGTTTGTGTCGACAAATGCAACCTTTCTTGAGTATGACTATATGCAAGACTACAAACCTCGTAGCAAAGTAGTTCTCGAGGAATTAACGACTGATGAGATCAGACCACCTTCAAATTCTACTGATAAACGACAAACCAGAGAAATCACAGTTCCTGCAAAAGAAACCCTAGTGAAACGTCGTAGTGGGAGGGTTGTGAGACAACCAGTTTGTTACAAACTATACCTTTATCTTATTCCTCTCCAACTTCCCTCCCTTTTCGAATATCCCCAAGCTCCAATTTAGCAAAACTAAACCTTTCTTTTTCTATGCACCATGAGGAAGAAAAACGTTGCATGAAAGCTTTCTGCCATTAGAAAACTTGTTAATGAAGCTACAAAAAATAAAGAAATATGAAGAAGAAATAAGGCTAAAAAATTTCCATGAAGAGAAAAGATTTTTTATTAAGGAATCCCATACAATGGGGCTTCCTAAAGACATAGCAGTCATCATCACTCAGAGGAAGTTGAAGAAGTTAGGAAGTTGAAGAAGTTATGTGCCCACCTTGATGAATTAGTTATTCTCCTAGTAAGAGAATTTTGTGCAATTATTTTGGAGCATGAACTGAACATTATGGTTGTAAGAGGTATATCTATTTCTTTTTCCCCGAGGCTGTGAATGCCTTTTTTTGAGTTAGAAAACATAGAGGATGAGTATTATGTTTTTGTTGCTAGTGCTTCTGAGGCACAATTAAACCAATATTTATCAAGAAAGTCATAGTTTTAGGAACCACAGGGCACGTAATATCTGCTGAGAGTTTTAGAACATGTTTAAGATCTGCTTTAAAATCTAGGGTAAAAGTTTGGTATCACTTTATTCCTACAAAAATCATGCGAACCACTCATATCCAAATTGTCACTCAAGAAAGGTTAATTTTACTCCCTGCACTACTTACTGGAAAATCAATTATTATGGCTAAAATTATCTCTAAAGAGATTAGTATCTGTGCATCAAAGAAAATTGGGTGTCTGTTTTTTCCATCTTTAATAACTGGATTGTGTAAAAGCTGGAGTTCCTTATATAAGTGAAGAGGAAAATTGATCAACAGAGTGTTATAACTCTAACTGCTATATCATGCTTTGCAGCTGGAAAGAGTAAGGAACCTTCAACTAGCAACCCTCCCTTTGGCCAACCATCCTCTTCAGGGCGTGCTCCTAAGTCAGGGCATCTTTTTCAGGACATGCTCCTAATAGGAATAGAAGACCATGTACAAGCTATTGGTATGCTTTCAGGAAAGCTTACCCAACAAGAAGCCCAAAATCATCAACTAATTTAAATGCTGCAGCATCTGGAGAAGCAACAGTCATATTGGGAGTTGCTCAGTCCAGGGATCATGCTCTGAAAAAGACATTCCAGAAAAAATTTCACCAAGCATGTGTGTGGTCTTTGCCTGCTTTCCCTAAGGCTATTCTACAACCTTTGAAGCCTGCTGAAAGCAAGATAGATGTTGTGCAAGCAGAGGAGGATCATCTTGTAGAAGAGGAAGGATTGTCAGAGGA
Source organism: Datisca glomerata (assembly GCA_003255025.1). Lineage (NCBI taxonomy): Eukaryota > Viridiplantae > Streptophyta > Magnoliopsida > Cucurbitales > Datiscaceae > Datisca > Datisca glomerata. Next base: position 1,558,352 of record QANY01000733.1, read on the forward strand.
AGATGAAGTTCAGCCAGTAGAGGAAGAGGATCAGCAAGAGGAAAACGATGAGGAAGTACAAGAGAAATGTTAGAGGAAGAGGAAGATGATGAGGAATCCAAATAAGAAGATGATGAAAAGGAAATTGAAAAAGAGGATGTGTAAAAGGAGAAGTCTGAAGAAGAGGAATTAAAGGACGCGAAGCACCACTTAAAAGAAAAAAGAAAGAAGCGGAAACTTCTAAAACTACAAGAAAAATCATTTATACCGGCGGTTACTACAAGCGACGGTAAAAAACACGGAATCAAAATTTGGCGGAGGTTATTAATAACGGAATGACAAAACCGAAAAGGTTTTGTTAAACCGCCGGGATTGACATATAAATTCCCAAATGCCCTAGCTATTATGAACAAAACCCCTCCTTCCTTTTCCTCCGCTCCCTCATCTCTCTCTACCTCACTCTCGTCTCTCTCAGATCCGTCATCTCTCTCTCTCGCCTCTCTCTCAATTTTCAGTCTTCGGGGATCTAATACCAACACCTTACAATCATTTTCACTCTCTCCTTTTGAAGCGACTGGACTCCTCTTTCTGAAAACCCTCCTTCTAGGTTTAAGGTCATGATTTCCCCCTTAATTATTCCTGGTATTTATCGTTATCCTTCTATGAAAGTTTGAGAGGTTTATCTTTGTTTCATTTATTTTTCTATTTCCATGTTCTTAATCTGAATATTAGTTTTTATGGGTTCGCAAGCATAAGGCCAATGCATCAGCTTTTAGAAGTGATGGTTGAATGTATTAATCTGCTGACCTGATTTTTTATTTTTGTGTTTCGTAGAGCTGGATCCTGAATCCATGTGAAATCGAATACTTTAAATGGTATTATGACAGTCTTTTGCTGCCTTTATTGATTTCTTTGTTTATATTTAGCACATATTTTTGGACCGAAATCATTTCGACCGAAATGATTTTATGGTGTCAACATATCGATAAAACCGAAGTTTGTAATAACATCTGGAAAGGAGATTTCTCTTTAGTAGAGTAGATTATGACAAGGCCACAATTAGTATGATTATTTTCCCTAGTATGATGATAGGCCCACTTTGTGTATTTTTGTGGGGTGGGGGTCTTGTGGGGTGGGGGT
>QANY01000733.1:1560161-1601451 GCA_003255025.1 Datisca glomerata
TGGGGGCATGGGGTAATGGGGGCATGGGGTAATAGGGTAATAGGGTTTAGGGTAATAGGGTTTAGGGTAATAGGGTTTAGGGTAATAGGCAGTGGATGAGAGGGTTTAGGGTAATAGGCAGTGGATGAGAGGGTTTAGGGTAATAGGCAGTGGATGAGGAATACGTTTGTTGGCACACCTTGCTGGTATAGTTTCTTTGCATTTTATTGTTGTTTGAGAATTTAGAATATTCTATGATTTTGGTGATCATCTGAGGAGATTGTGTGTACTTCCGGGAGGCACTACAAATTTACAATGAACAATAATGATGCCCAATATTATTTAATATCAATTGTGAGTTCTGTTTCTCTATTTTGAAGGAAGGCACCTGAGTTATGATGTTCTGAACGCATATAGGGAAAGTGCAATTATCAGACAAGCTAATCTTATATGATGTCCTATGTGTTCATTCATTCTCTTTCAACTTAATTTCAATCAAAATACTTACAGAGTCATTAAATTGTTTTCTTGTCTTCTCATCCTCTCACTGTTACATTCAGGACCTTATGGATTGGAAGACGATTGGGAGGGGTGAAGTGCACAATGGTCTATATCAACTCATGATAGAAGATAATCATGTTGCGTTAATTTTCTGATTTGTAATTTTCTATTCCACAAAATCATTCTGTGAACTTGTCCAAAACTGAATTTATTGATTTATTACATTTAAGACTAGATCATGCTTCTGTTTGTAGATTACAATTAACGAATATCATTTTTTCTTCTACTAAATCTCCCTTTTGTGATATATGTTCATATCCTAAACAACGTTGAACAGGAAAAAAAACCACCAAAGACACGTGTACAGAAAGAATGCTGAAGCGGGAGATCTCGTCAGAACGGGGAAGAATGCTAGAACATGGGGACAATCGCTTCTGGAATGGGTGACTATCGCTTCTGAAACGGGAGATCATCGCCTCTAGAATGGGAACCATCACTCCTAGAATGGGAGATCATCACCTCCAGAACGGGAACCGACATATCGAGAATGGGAGATCATCGCTTCCAGAACTGGAACCCAAGCAACGAAGGGCATTGCCTTTTCCCTCTTCTCCTATCAACAAACTATGTAAAATCCTTTACCCCAGTGAATATCAACGATCTCCCCGTAGTTTTTCTTCCCTTTAATGGTTTTCCACGTAAATGATGGTGTCTATATTCTCTCATTCTCTCTTTAAATTATTATCTTCATTATTCGTCTGCAAAGGGTTCCCCATACCAGAAAAAATCCTTTACATTTGGTGCTCTTGTTGAGAGTGAGAGAAAAACTCGAAGAAATCCCTCCTAAAATGCCAAAAACCAAATCGAATGTCCCCTCAACAATAAAAGCAGGATCAGAAATGACAATGGATTGGAAGCAGAGATGGGAATGACAATAAGTACAAAACCGAAAATGAAACATAAAACGGTAAACTCGTTCCGTGCATATTCGATTGGCTTATTTCTTTTACATCATTATCAACTTTAAAAAAGAAAACAAGGAGAGGATAACTTATTTGACTCGTGATTAACAAAGTTTTGAGTTTAATTCTAATTGGATTTAAAGTTTTCAGTTGAAATGACTAGAACGGAAAGTGTCTCAAGAACGAGAAAGTCTCAAGAATGAGAAAGTCTCAAGAACGGGAAAGTCTCAAGAACGAGAAAGTCTCAAGAACGAGAAAGTCTCAAGAATGAGAAAGTATCAACAATGAGAAATTCCTGAGAACGGGAACAAAATTAACTTGGCAACAAGAAAGTCCTGAGAACAGGAACGGAATTAGCTTGGCGACAGGAAAGTTTTGAGATCAGAAAAAGTCCTGAGATAGGGAAAAGTCTCGAGAACGAAAAAGTCCTAAAAACGGAAAAGTCCTGAAAAACGGGTCTTTAGAACAGAGAAGAAAAGAAGCTAAGAAAAGAACTTTAGAACAGAAAAGAAAGAAGTTGAGAAAAGAACTTTAGAACAGAAAAAAAAAAGTTGAGGAAAGACCTTCAGCTCAGCAAAGAAACACTGAGAAAAGAAGAGCTGGGTAAAAAATGGGTATGACAATTTTCATGAAGACTGCCCAGGAAAGCAGATTATGTAGAACGATCAACTTTGAAAATTAAACTGTATTTATTGGAAGCCATCTATACGACGAATCTTATATCATCGGGAAGATGCAGAAGTCTGCTTATTAAAGAAATTTATGGAATTTAATTTGGAGCTCTCAATCAAAACTTGTAACACGATAATGTGCAAACTGTCAAATCTCTCTCTTCTTCGACAATGGAACTAATGGCGTAAGTCTTTGGGAGAGGCAGTTCATAAAACCTACTCTCAGAAGGAAATTAAAACGGGATCATGGTTCCGTGAGAAGAGCCTAAGTATTTGAGAGTGTTTACGGACATCGTTCTTAGAAGGAAAAAGAAACTATAGAAACAATAGAAACTCTACCAACAAATGTGGAACGTCAAACTCAAACTCATGCGTTGCAAATATGGAACGGTATACTCGCTCCCTATTCATTTTAATAAATTATTATGTTGTTATTCTCGTACAACATTCTTGTCACAGATCTTAACGTACGAGAGAAGAAAAATGAAAAATAAAAAAACGGAAGAAACTCTATCAATGAGCCCGTAACAAAAGAAATGAGAGAAAACTCTATCAATAAGCTCGTAACAAAAAAACAGGAGAAAATCTAGCAAGAGCTCGAAAGGAAATGGGCTTCTAAGCTTACAAAGTTCAAGTCCATGAAGATTTGTTGTCTAAAATAATTGGAAACGGACCCCTGAGCTCAAAAAGCTTAAGCCAATGAGATTTTGTTGTTTACAGATAACATTTTCTAAGAGAAATTGAAAACGGGCCACTAAGCTTAAAAAGCTCAAGCCCATGAAGATTTGTTCTCTACAGACGAAATTTTCTAAAGAAAGTTGAAAATGGGCCCCTAAGCTTAAAAAACTCAAGTTCATGAAGATTTGTTGTCTACGGACAACATTTTCTAAAGAAATTTGGAAACGAGCCCCTGAGTTCAAAAATCTCAAGCCCATGAAGATTTTTTGTCTACGGATAACGTTTTCTAAATGAAATTGAAAATGGGTCTCTGAGCTTAAAAAGCTGAAGTCCATGAAGATTCGTTATCTGCGGACGACGTTTTCTAAAAAAATGGAAACGGGCCAAAAAGCTGAAGTCCATGAAGTTTATTATCTACAGATGACGTTTTCTAAGAGAAATTAGAAACGATCCCCTAAGCTCAAAAAGCTCAAGTTCATAAAGATTTGTTGTCTACGGATGAAGTTTTCTAAAAGAAATTGGAAACAGGTCCCAAAGCTTAAAAAGCTCAAAGTCCATGAAGATTTGTTGTCTACGGATGAAGTTTTCTAAAAAAATTAGGAATAGGTCCCTGAGCTCAAAGAGCTCAAGTCGATAAAGATTTGTTGTCTATGTATGCCGTTTTTTAAGAGAAATTGGAAACGGGACCCTAAGCTAAAAAAACTCAAGTTCATGAAGATTTGTTGTCTATGGATGACATTTTCTAAAAAAATTGGAAACGGGCCCCCGAGCTTAAAAAGCTCAAGTCCATAAAAATTTGTTGTCTACGAACAACATTTTCTAAAGAAAATTGAAAACAGTCCTCTGAGCTTAAAAAAACTCAAGTCCATGAAGATTTAGTGTTTATGAATGATGTTTTCTTAAAGAAATTGAAAACAGACCCCTAATCTTAAAAAGCTCAAGTTCATGAAGATTTGTTGTCTACAGACAACATTTTCTAAAAAAAATTAGAAACGGGCCCCTGAGCTCAAAAAACTGAAGTTATGAAGATTTGTTACTACGACAACATTTTCTAAAGGAAATTGGAAACAAGCCTCTGAACTCAAGAACCTCAAGTCCATGAAGATTTGTTGTCTACAGATGACGTTTTCTAAAACAAATTGGAAACGGGTTTCTGAGCTTCAAAAACTCAAGTTCATGAAGATTTGTTGTCTGCAGATAATATTTTGTAAAATAAAATAGAAATGGGGCCCCTAATCTTAAAAAACTCAAGTCCATGAAGATTTTTTGTCTACGAAAGACGTTTTCTAAAAAAAATGGAAACGGGTCCCTAAGCTCAAAAAGCTCAAGTCCATGAAGATTTGTTGTCTGCGGATAACGTTTTCTAAAGAAATTTGGAAACGGATCTCTGAGCTTATAAAAGACTTAAGTCCATGAAGACTGGTATCTGCAGGCATCATCTTCTTAAAAGGAAGAACGAGAATAGAAGAACATAACAACATAATAAGAAAGGACAAACTATTACACCTATCAATAAGCGAAACTTATTGAGTGTAATGGGGGTAAATGAACAGGAAAAAATCCACCCAAGACACGTGTACAGAAAGAACTCTGAAATGGGAGACCTCTTCAGAACGGGGAAGAATGCTGGAACGGGGGGCAATCGCTTCTGGAATGGGTGACTATGGCTTCTAGAATGAGAGATTATCGCCTTTAGAACGGGAGCCATCACTCCCAGAACGGGAGATCATCGCCTCTAAAATGGGAACCGACATTTCGAGAATGGGAGATCATCGCTTTCAGAACAGGAACCCAAGCAACGAATGGCATTGCTTTTTCTCTCTTCTCCTTTCGACAAACTATGTAAAATCTTTTACACCAGTGAATATCAACAATCTCCACGTGGTTTTTCTTCCCTTTAAGAGTTTTTCACATAAATGATGGTGTTTTTATTCTCTCATTCTTTCTTTCAATTATTATCTTCATTATTCGTCTGTAAAGGGTTCCCCATACTAGAAAAACCCCTTTACAAACGTAAAAATTATTTTCCCGATAAACCCACTAGATCTAAAATACTCTTTGAACTTAGACACTATGCTTAAAAATAAGTTGGATCTATATGCTTAAAAATAAGTATGAAGTCAAACATAATATTCAAGCCTTTTATTTTTATGTTCAGACTCAATTTGGGGTATCTCTAAAATCTCTCTGGAGTGATAATGGAATGATTTTTTTTAAAGGATTTTTACTCTGAAAAAAGGGATCCTGCATCAATGCACTTGTGTTGCCACACCTCAACAGAATAGCGTAGTTGAAAGAAAGTATCAACACATCCCTAACATTGCTAGAGCCTTAAGGTTTCATTCTGGTTTATCTCTCCAATATTGGAAGGAACTTGTGCAAACTGCCACTTTTCTGATCAATAGAATTCCTACCCCTCTTTTGAACAAGTCACCTTATGAACCTTTACTAAAAAGGAAACTTGATTATCATTATATAAAGGCTTTTGGATGTTTTTGTTATGCTTCTACTTTAAACAAAAACAGAAAGAAATTTGACCCTAGAGCTAAACGTTGTGTCTTTATAGGCTATCCTCAAGGTGTTGAGGGTTATAAATTACTGGACTTAAGTTCTAATAACATTTTCATTTCTAGGGAGGTTAAATTTTTTGAAACTGTTTTTCCATGAACCACCAAATCTGGCGCACAAAACATTTCACATGTTCCGTACACTTCATCCATTTCTTATCCTGATTCTGACACAAAAGAAGAAAACCATCCATTACCCCTTGATAATCCCAAGACTTCATAAACAGAACAAAAAAATACACGTTCCCATCCAAAAACAGAACTAGAAAGCCTACCTTCTCCTATCCTTCACTTTGAAATATCAACAGATACCATTGCTCCTCAAACTAGACAGACCCAAAGATAAAGAAAACACCCAAACATTTCACATATTATGTTTACAATTCAGTTGTTAACGTCAATGCATGATCTACTTCATTATCCCCTCATATATCAACCTCCAAAGGCATACATTTATATCTTATCACTAAGCATATCTCATATGACAAGGTTTTAGGATCTCTTAAGGCTTTTGTTACTTCAATCATTCATCTTCAAGAACCTGAGACCTACAAGAGGCTGCTACAAATCCTAAGTGGGTAAAGGCTATACAAACTGAGATACAAGCTTTAGAAGACTATAAAACATGGGAAATTTCTATTTTACCACCTGGAAAAATTGTAGTGGGTTGCAAGTGGGTATATAAGCTGAAGTATCATTCTGATGGGAGTTTGGAAAGGTATTATAAGGCTCGTTTGGTGGCCAAAGGTTATATATAACAAGAAGGGCTGGCCTACCAAGAGACATTCACACTTGTTGCTAAAAAAATTACAACAATAAGATGCCTCTTAGCATTGGCAGCAATTATGGGATGGCATTTGCAGCAGTTTCACGTGCAAAATGCATTCCTCCATGGTGACCTAGAAGAAGACGTTTACATTAGGCTTCCACCTAGATACACCAAAGAATCTAAACCCTATGTTTGCAAGCTCCTTACGAGCATCTATGGGCTTAAACAATCCTCAAGGAAATGGTATGCTAAATTTTCCCAATCCCTACTTCATTTTGGCTACAAACAATCAAAGGCTCACTATAGTCTATTCACACATACTACCACTCCTAGCTTTACTGCAGTCTTAATCTATGTTGATGACCTCATTGTAGCTAATTTAGACATACAAAACATTACCAAACTGAAACTATTCCTTCAATCCCAGTTCAAGATTAATGACTTAGGTTTACTAAGATACTTTTTAGGGATTGAGTTGGCATGGTCTAAAAAAGGCATTCAAATTTTCTAAAGAAAGTATACTTTAGACCTACTCCATGATGCTAACTTTATTGATGCAAATCCACTCTGAATTCTGATGGATCAAAATTTCAAGTTTAGTGCTACAGATGGTATGCCTTTACAAGACCTTTTCACATATAGAAGACGCATGGGCAAGCTCATTTATTTAAGAATTACAAGACATGACATTTTTTACTCACTACAAGCTCTTAACCAATTCATGGCTATTCCAACAGACAAGTATATGCAGGGAATTCAAAAGGTTTTGAGATACCTTAAAGGCTCTCCAGGTCAAGGTCTATTTTACCCCTCTTCATTTCAGATCCAGCTTCGTGCTTTCTGTGACTTTGATTGGGTTTCCTGCCTCGATACCCTTCGATCAGCTTCTAGGTTATGCATCTTCTTAAGAGAATCTCTTATCTCCAGGAAAGCAAAGAAATAAAAAACTGTATCACGCTCTTCTGCTGAAGCAGAATATAGATCAATGGCAAACAGATGTTGTGAGCTAATCTGGTTAAGGTACATACTCAATGATTTCAGAATTTTTCATTCTCAGGCTGCTCCTCTCCATTGCGATAATCAAGCTACTTTACACATTGCCTTCAATCATGTCTTTCACGAACGAACAAAGCACACCGAACTTGATTGTTATCTAATTCGTGAAAAGATTCAAGAAGGCAGCATCAAAATGGCACACATTTCCATAAACAATTAGATTGTCGATCTGTTCACAAAAGCCTTACCTTCTACAATCTTTCTCTCGCATCTTTCCAAGATGAACGTAGATAACATCTATGCTTGCTCTTTCGGGGGGGTATGAGATGCATTAATCCAGATCCACCATTACTGAGCTCCCTAAAACAGAGCAACTTGTCTTCCTTCCCGATGCTACATGCAACAGTCATAAAAGATTCAAATCAAAACTTTAAAGGAAGAAGAGGAGAAGGTTAAAATGACACAGCTTTACTTAAAGACTTTCTCCTTACAAAAGGGCACCATTCAACGTAAACACATCAACTCAACTTGTTGAGTTTTTTTGTTATCCTTTTAGACAAGTGTACATACCTTTAGATTTTCTGTCGTCAATATTGTGTGTGTGTATATATATTGCTTTACATTTCCTACAGTAATTTTAATCAAATATACATAAAACAATTTTATTTACCTTCTTCCTCCTTTCTTCATCTTCATGTTTCTCCATTATCAGAGTTCTTCCTTTCTGAAAAAATCTTCTCTATGTCACATTCTCTGTCTTTCTCGCAAAAGTGTTTAGCCATGGCGCGACTTTTCCCGTTGCTACATTTGTTCAAGTTCCTCATAAGAGATAAAAGGACTGTGTGGCCATTTTTTTTTATTCTGCAGCTGGAAAGAAACAATTCTGGCTTATGCTCTCTAAAGTTGATTTTAGGTTTCAAAAAATATGATTTTGACATTAGATTGTTGAGGTAGTTTTATATAAACAAATTATTGACTTGTTGAAAATAATTCTCGACCATTATTTAGATTTATTACTTTCAACCTAACTATTTTTAGTTTCAAAAATTAACTTCTAACCCAAATTGGTGCTAGAAAGTGAAATAATATAGTGGTAGTTTTAAAAATTAGTTGGACATGAAGTCATGCTCTTCCAAACAAATGGAGAATACTTTTAGCATGATTTAACATGCTCTTATAGTGATCTCTATAACTCTCTTCTTTAAGTACATTTCTCATCCTCTAATTTCCCTTCTATAAGCATCAAAAAACAAGAAAACCTCACCTAAAATTTAATTTGCTTTTACCAACACAAGAGAGAACAAAAAATAAATACATAGTTATGACCAGAATCACCATTCTTACATAGGGACATGAGTTCACCATAGAAGTTGGTGCCAAAGAACCTGTTCTTGAAATCAAAAGGAAGATAAAACAACTGCTCGGTGTCCCTGTTACTTCGCAGACTCTTTCAATCCATGGATGGGAACTAATGGGTGGGCTTAACATGGAAGTTACCCCACCATCACAGAAGGTACAAAAGTTAACCCTGCCCTCAAATTCACCCGACCACCACCAGCCCCAAGTCACCCTTGTAAAATCCAAATAACAGTAAAATTTTCATCTAGACATTTCAACATAGAAGTTGATAGAACAGAAACAGTTGGTAGCTTAAAAGAAAAAATTCACATCGTCGATGGTACTCCCGTAAAAAAAATGTCACTGTTCTTTTCAGGGGTAGAATTGGAAGATGATTTTCGAGGGCTAAGCGAGTACGATATACTTGAGTATTCCGAGGTAATTGTGTTACTTAAACCGATGAGTCGTCTGAGAGATGAAGTTCCTTCCAAACAGTGGAGTATAGTAGTGCAAACATCGTCGAGTTTGCTTAATTTCACGAGGATTCCACTTGAAATGAGGGATTCGAGCAGTGTTAATGAGTTGAGGCAGTTGCTTGTGAGTAGAAAAATACTTCCTGGTGATGATTAGCTGTTCATACATAAACAGAAAATCATGCAGGATAATTGTAGCCGTCGTTGGCATGGGGGTTGAAAATGGAGATGATCTTTATGTTTTTCAAGGTACTGTTAGTGATAGTGACTTTTGAATGTTACCAGTTTTTGTTATTAAATTTATTTAACTTACGTGGAGTTCATTAGGATATGCTCATGGACTTTTATTTTGTTCTTTAGACATTATGTTATATGATATGATAAAATAAGAAAATAATTAAGTATTTGTATATAACAATATAACTTGCTACTAATTAGACTTTAACGTTGTAGTTTTTTATCTTCTCAAGCAGTCTAATATATATATAGTTCGCCATTGACCATTCACAGTCAAAATGGTGTAGAGCCTGTGTAAGCCACTCAACATGGAGTCGTTCTATTCTGAATGTAATTGAAAAGAGATCATGAACGGAAGATGAACTATGTTCCACTATTTCTCTCTGTATAGCTTTTGGGTCACACCCTATTGTTTTCTAATTCGTCCTATCTACCTATAAAATAGAACGCTACAACATAACTTCATCTTCTCTAAATATAGTTTTCGAACAATCCTCACACATAGTATGTGATCGTAGTTTCACAAACAAATTATTGAGGTAGTTTTACATTAGGTAAAAACATTGCTGTGGTAGTCTTATGTAAACAAATTATTGACATGTTGAAAACAATTTAGTTGCATCATGAAAATAAATAATACATTGTGTAATGATGTAATATCCCGATTTTTCGTAAAGTGACATTTTCATAAAATTGATTTAAAAGATAATGTAATTATAAAATTTGATTTTAAAGATGGATAATTTGTATTTTTTTTTGTAAAACTATTTTTATTAGATAAGATTTATTCAAAGTTTGACTTTTTTAAAATTTTAAAAATGTTTTAGTAGATAATTTTAAAACTTACTCACACCATATGTTATGTATACCCTAATATTACCCCAACCCTATTTTGTCATTGTTTTGACAATCTCACCCCTCCAATTGAAACTGACCCACACTTATACGCATATATTTCTCCTTCTCCTTCTCTCCCCCTTGTCAGCCCCAGCAAAAGCCTCATGTCACAATTCCTTCCGGTAAGCTTCTTCTTCTCTGCTTTCACTCTCTTTTCTCTCTCCCTCTATTTCCCCCCTCTCTCTCGTCGTCTGTTTCTCTCTCTCTCTCTCTCATTTGTCCCTCCCACTCTTTATTTTTTCCTTCCGTCTCTTTGATTTTCTATATCTGATTCTCTCTCTAACTCACTTTCTATTTCTTTTCTTTTTTTGTCCAATGTTCTCTCTCTCTCTCTCTCTCTCTCTCTGTGTGTGTGTGTGTCTCTCGTCCCCCCTCTGTTTCTCTTTCTCCCATCTATCCCTCCCACTCTTTGTTTCTTTCTCTCCTACTCTTTGATTTTCTCTATATATGTCTCTTTATGCTTATCTCTATACCCTCTCTCTCTTCCCCTCTTAGATTCCCTCACTGTTTTTCTTCTCTTCTTTGTTTCTTTCTCCTTCTCATTTTTTCTCTCTCTCCCCCCTGTTTTCTCACTTTCTCCCCTGCTCTTTCCTTCCATTTTTTTCTTGTTCTGCAGTTGGTTCAGCCATGAACTGGTTCAGTTTATCCGGACCGGTCTGACCCGATCCAATCTGACCAAACCGAGCTGATGTGAACTGAACCATCCCGGTCTGAACCGTTTGGCCCATTTAAATCTTTCGATATCTGACCAAAGCATTATTTTCTGACCTCTTTCCGACCGCTTTGCACTGTTTTAATTAAATCTCTATTTTCTTTTTATGATATTTAAAATGTGTTTATATTGAATTATTTCAAAACAATTTAGTGATTATATTTTTTGAAATTTAGGTCATTAATTGTTTAATTCATTCTTTCGTTTCAGGTAAGTGGGCTTACATGATGGTGTGACTCCCGTTGTTATAAATATATATGCTTTGTGTAAGTGAATTTTATATCGTAATGTGACCTATGTGTGATAAATATATATGCTTTGTCTAAGTGGATTTACATTGTAATGTGACCTACATGTGATAAATATAATATGTGTTATTGTCATCAGCTTTAATTGTCTATAAGCATGTTATGTTCATATATATGTTTGTGTAAATTGACTTATATAACGATGTGACTCTGATATTATAATTGTATATATTTATTATATGTTTAACAATTTTCAATAATTATTAAATTTCGTTAACACTTTGGTAATTAATTACTGTTCAGTTATTAATGTGAGTATCATGAGATAAATATTTGGGTATGACTAATTTTACGTTATTATGTTATCATGGTTGATTCTGTTACATGTATCATACGTTGGATTCTACAAGTTATGAAGTTAATTCAGTCAAGTGATAATTAAGCAAGATATGAACTTAAGCACGACCCTTAGTTAACAAGAAATCAGGATTGTTCACGTTTTATTCTGTTAAACGAATGGGTTGTCATATGTTCATGCTTTCGTCACACATAGGGTGTCATCTGTTCATGTTTTTTTCATGCATTAGGTGTCATCTGTAAATATTTCCCGTCACTCATGAGTTGCCATCTGTTCACATTTTTCGTCACCTATGAGTGTCATTTGTTCTGTCGCCCAATGTGTGTCATATGTTTCGTCGTCTGATGTGTACCATCTATTTCGTCGCCCAATTCGTCATGATGTGTTTCAGTTAACGTGTTATCAGTTCTGATTAGGTGGTTAACTAAGGGATATGCCAAGACAATATATGATTAAGATTGTTAAATGATTCTATTTGAGTCACATGTTATCTACGTGCTATGTTAAGTCATGTCATGATCAAGTACGTTACTTTATTTCATTTATGATATATGTCAAGTTCAGTTATGTTATGTCATGATTGCATTATGACATGTGGATGCATGTTATTATGTGAGTTTGCTTATTGAGTATTTTAAAATACTCATTCCCCCACAGTTATTTATGATGCAGGTTGTGATGGCGAGCAGCATGAGTGGAAAACTGCCATAACCAGTTAGATCAGAGGAATTTATGTTTTTAGTTTATGATTTGATTTAAAAACTAGGAAACATTTTTTGTTAAACTTGGTTATTTAAGTAGTTTATTTTACATTATGATTTTCTACGAATTATGATGAGTGAAAGCTTTATGAATTATGGATTTCAAGTTTTGACTTTATTCCATAATTTAATTCAGTTTTTCAAGATTTTATTAATTATGCATTTAAGACATTTTATCGCTTCCGATATTTAATGATTAAGATTCTGATTATGGATAAGTTTAATGCTTCTGCTATTTAAGGTCAAGATTTTTCTATCATTGGGTAAATTAAGAATTTCAATTTGAAAATTTTCTCAAAATTAGGGTTTGTTTCGAATTAGAGATTTCAAAATTATGAAATTACATGTATGTTTAACCCTCAAGGATCGAGACGTTACAGTTTGGTATCAGAACAATGTTTTAGATTCTGTAGACTTTTCATAATGAAAAATATGGCATGTCACCTACTCGGCTCCCCCATCACCTTACAAGTCAGATAAGCATGATATGTATGTTTTAATTATTGATTCAGTATGACGTGCTTTAGTTTCTTTATGGTATGTTTGTTACGTATATGTTATATTTGCGCAATAAGATTCGGCTTTTGGTAAGTCTTGAATTTTGGTGGGTAGTAGAGTAATGGCTCCCCCTACGAGAATCAACAATCATGCACAGGTTAATCCTGCTGCGAACCCTCCGGCAACCATAATTGAAATGTTTCAAGAACTTTTGAAGTTGTTGAGGCAGACAACGATAACTCGCCCATCTCAACTACAGCAACCGCAACAGGCGACAATGGTCAACGTGCAGCTGATCCACACCTTCAGGAGGCTGAAACCAGCCCGGATTTGACGGTATTTCATCTAATCCATTGTTAGAAGACAATTGGTTTGCGAGATTGGAGCAGATCTTCCAATTTATTATGTGTTCTGAGATTCAAAAAGTTGTTTGTGCAACCTTTATACTGACACGGGAAGCTAAAAAATGAGGGAAGCTAAAAAATGATGGAAACTCACACAAAGAGCTCATGATGCATAATCCACTGACTTAGGATAGATTTAAGGAATTATTTTTCTAGAAGTATTTTCTGATCAAAAATACCATCATTGATAGCGTACATGCGCACAACATTATGGACAACATTGTGCACAACGACAGTGCACTTCACTATGCACGTTACCATGTACAGCACGGGAACGTCACCGGACACAACATTGTGCACGTCACTGTCCATAGCACAATGTGCGATAAGAATCAAAACATTAATTAAAATTAAACATACTACGCGCAGAGCGCCAGGTCAGCGCTATGACTATGTACGAAGCTGTTCGTGTAGGGCACCTAGATTTAAAAAACTACTGAATTTTTTTCTGCACGTGTCACCGCATTTTTATCCGGGTAGGAGGGTGAATTTGCTGCTCTAAGTTTTTCTGTCTTGCAGGCCCTACTGGGCGTATTTGCTACCTCTTCTAACCGACCATTGGCTACATTAATGGCCCCAAAATGCCATCCTTTTATTTGTTCCAATGAAAAATAACTAACAAGATGTGTTAGTGTAATGATTAATATTGAAATTAGGAAATTCACCATAATCAAGCAATTTTGGTATGACTTTCTTTATTGGGTAGCAATCATCTTTATTGTAAATAGCTGCATAATCTCCTTAATTTTAGTATATAGTGAACATGAATAATTTTCGGTGTTCGGCCAGACCAACGGAGAAGAAAAATAATTAAAATAAATGCCACAGAAATATTATGAGAATAGTTGAATTTATCATGTTGACAAATCTGAAGAATCTGATCTGGAGCTACTCCCCTAACCAAGGTAGCTGAAGTATAAAAGTCGTATAGGGAGTCACGAAAACCAGAATGACCAATCGAGGGAATCATCACCGTGGCATAGCTGGTAGCAATCACTACAACCATCAGATTCACCACATTACACCAAATGATTCAAATTCAAAAAGTTGTTAATACTGATAAGCAAGATGTACAGGTAAAATTTCATATGACACGTGACAAGATCTAGACCGAAGACTCCATCGAAGAGAAGATAGAGCGAGAAGCGTAAGATCAACTAGGAGGTTATGACCAATCAGACAAAAGTACATGGATTACCGACGTGGCAATAAAAAAAGCTAATCAAGACCATTGGATTGGTCAGACGGTCAAGATTTACTAAGTTGTTAATGTTGATAAACTATATCTCATGAAATATTCTGTTGATCCTATTTTAAGATAGTATTAGATGAGTAGTATCAGATTCTATGTAACCGATTGAATAACTCCAACGGGGAACACAACAACTCTCAACACCCATAAAAAATGAGTTGACTATGCAGCTTGCATTAGCCTTGTAAACCATTTCTCCATAATGAAATACTATCAAAATCTTCCCGTGATTTTTCTTCCCTTTTAGGGGTTTTCACGTAAATCATGGTGTTGTTATTCTTTCATTCTCTCCCTTAATTATTTCCTACATTTTCATATTAAGATGTAAGGAATTCACGATTAATTCTCAAAGACTGTAAATTTTTTTCTTTACATTTGGTGATTTTGTTGAGAGCTGAGAGAAAAAAACTCAATACACCCACCCAGAAACAATAAATATACCTTGAACAAGATCTAACGCAGCCTAAAATGAGGGTAATGAAGCCAGAGAAGGTGATAACCAGGAAGGTCATCCAAGCCCACTAGTTGAGATCCTCCAAACAATCCTGACTGGAATGCGGGAGATGGAAGAACTGAATGCTGAAGTGCAACTCGATGCGTGGAAAGTAGAGCAAGACCAGATCCACACCCTACAACAGGAGATGTCTCAGACACATGCTGAAGTTAGCCAAAGGGCTAACAATGAAGACTAGGACACCAGCTCAGAAAATAATGGAATAGAGATGAGACAAGAAAACCATGAGAACGACATGAAAATGCAGCAAGAAGAAGCAGAAATCCAGTCTCAGGATCGAGAAAAGAAGGCTGAGATTAAGATCCGCCAACCAAAGTTCATAATGAAGGAAGCTGTGGAGGAAATATTGGAGCAAAAAATGCTAGGGATGTGGAAATTAGGAAGTACTGGTAGAAGTGACCTGAATTTTCTCGCTCGTACCCCACTAAGCCTAGAAATTTTGGTGGCGCCAGTACCAAAAAACTTTTGTGGCCCCAAATAAGTCTATTAAGGGAAAACAAATCCAGTAGACCACCTCCGCAGATTCAGGAAAATAATGGCGTTGCATCAACACGAGGATGAGCTGATGTGTAGAATGTTCTCAACTAGTGTGGACGGAACAACTTTGAAATGGTATTACCCATTCCCTGTCCATTTGATTACTAACTTTAATGTCATCTCTTATGTCTTCCTAGAGCAATATTCCACATATCGAGCTGTAAATGGAGGACACTGTGAACCTTTTGACAATCACTAAAAAAGAAGGAGAATCTCTATAAGAATTCACCCATAGATTCAAAGGGGAGATGACAAAGGTTGAAAATTGTGATGATCGAGTTGAAAGATTGGCTTTCAGACAAGGATTGGGTCCCAACTCTCCCTTGTTTGATGACCTGTCTAAAACTAAACCTTTATCTATGGCGGAAACTTTTCAGTGAGCTAAGACTTACACTACGTTGGAAGAGGAAAAGAAAAGTCTATTTAAAGAAACTGAACAGAAAAAGGAAGAGTCGTAAAAGCGAGAACAAAACCCCAGATCAAACAGGAAAATGGCTGACAAGACAGACATAGTAGATGAGAGAGATGAAAAAAGGGAAGGACGGAATACCCAAGACAAGACTCGAGTAGAATACATCCAAGGGATGAGGTCTGCACAACAGTGACCCTCCCTGTAAAGAAAATTCTCGAGCAAATCAAAGACAAGTCGTGGTTGAGAAGACCAACACCTCTCACGAAAGAGCCAAGTTACAAGAATAAGGATAAATATTGTTCTTTCCACAGGAGTGGCGGACACTATACCAGACATTGTTATCAACTCAAAGATTATATTGAAGAGCTCATATAACTCAAACCAGACAAGCTCAAAGCTCAGGAAGTTCAGAAAAGCTTAGATCGGAAAATTTGAAGTCAGAGCTTCAGAACAGAAAAATTGAACTCAAAGCTTTAGAACAGAAAAGCTAAAGTCAAAGCTTCAGAACAGAAAGGTAGAAGTCAGAAATTCAGAATAGAGAAGCTTCAGCACTTCAGAAAAGAAAAAACTAGAAATTTAAGAGTATCAGAATTTTAGAACAGAAATTTGAAAGAAATTCATTAGAAAAGGAAAAATTGTTAAGGAAAGAACTTCAGAGCAGAAATTCCAAAGAAAAGAAGAGTAAAGAAGATCACATTCACTTCAGTCAAGAAAGCTGGCACTTCAGAACGGGATAGCTGTCACTTCAGAACGGGAAAGCTAAAAAGACAGCCATTAAAATTCTAGAACCGAAGGTTGTGACTTGTTAGCCCTTCAAATGGACTTTATGAGGAAAATAAAATATAGAAATGCCCTGACAATGGGAATGAAAATGTCTTAACAATAGAAGAGACAACGGGAGCGAAAAGGGAAACTAAAACCAAAAAAGCTGGAAGAAAAATTACATGGTGAGTCACATAATTATAAAGATAGGGGAGTTTACTTCATGGAGAATTTTGCGGAATTCAAGTTGAGCTCCAAATCAAAAGTATGGTAGTCTTTGTACAGGAAAGTAAACTTAATTACGTCTTTCAAATTTAATTTTTTAAGCAGACTTACATAGCATATAATATATCATGAGAAAGATGTAGATGTGTATTGTTTGAAGAATTTTACAGAACTTGATTTATAACTCATGAGAAAAGTTATAACGATTCTCATGAAGGCTGCTCAGAAAAACAGATTATGCAAAACCTTAAATTCAGAAATTAAAATGCATTTACTGGGGGCCAACTACACGACGAATCTTATATCGATGGAAATATACAGAAATCAACCTTGTGAAGAATTTTATGAAAATCAATTTTAATCTCCCGATCAAAAGTTATGGCAGCTCTCGTTGGTGCTATTCAAGAAAGTAAATATATGAATACTTCTCAAAATTAATTTTTAAACTGTAATAATATAAAAATAATATATCATTAGAAAACAATGGATATCTATTTCTTGAATAATTTTGTAGAACTCGATTAAGAGCTCTCGAGAAAAAGTTATGACAATTTTTGTGAAGGCTGTTCGAGAAACCAGAATATGTAGCGGTCAAGCCAACTATATGGTGAATCTCACATCATTGAAAAGATACAAAATTCTACTTATTGGAGAATTTTACAGAATTCAATTTAGAGATTTTGATCAAAAGACACGGAAAGCATATAATGTGGAACGGTCAATATCATTAATTAAACTGTACCGACCGGGAGGGATCCAATTACATGACGAATTATATATCATCAAAAGCATATGAAAATTAACTTCTTAAAGAATTTCATGGAATTCGATTTGAAACTTTCAATCAAAACTTATGGCGTGATAACGTGCAGACTGCTTACAAGACAAATACTTGGCGTCAACTTTCTCTCTTCTTCAACAACAATGGAAATTAAGACGTGAGTCTTGGAGAGCAGGCAGTTCATAAGTCATGTTCTCTAAAGGAACTATGGGCGTAAGTCCTTAGGAGTGGTAGTTCATAAGTCCTACTCTTAGAAAGAACTAAGGGCGTGAATCCTTGAGAGGGGCAATTCATAAGTCCTACTCTCAAAAGGAACTAAGGGCGTAAGTCCTTGGGAGGGGTAATTCATAAGTCTTACGCTCAGAAGGAACTGAGAGTGTAAGTCGTTGGGAGGGGCAATTCATAATTCCTAATCTCAGAAGGAACTAATGGCTTAAGTCCTTGGGAGGGGCAGTTTATAAGTCCTACTCTCAAAAGGAACTAAGGACGTAAGTCCTTGGGAGGAGCAGTTCATAAGATCGGAAAAAGAAAACCGAAAAGGAGAAATGGAGAAATAAGAAATAAAAAAATTCAAAGCGGTGGAAAATAGAGGAAACATGAAAAACTCTATCGGTGAACTTGAAAAAGAAACGATGCCATAGTTTCACGGAAAGAGCCTAAGTCCTTGAGAATGTCTACGGGCGCCGTTCTCAGAAAAAAATAAAAATGAAGCCATGATTTTTTATTTGAACCTAAGTCATCCTCTCAAAATAAAATGACAATTCGTAATTTCTTCTCTCAGAATGAAGAAGGGGTTATGGTTCTCTTTTTGAACCTAAGACTTTGAGAAAGCATGTATATCATAAGAAAATTAAAGTTTTATTCTTAGGAATAAATTTCACAAAAGAACATAGTTATTTTCTCAAGAGAGCTGAAAGCCAAAAAGTTTTCTAAGTATTTAGGAACGAATTTTGTGGAAAGCTTGAAATCAACACAGTATCAGATTTTGATCCCCAAATTTTGCTCTAAGTCTTTTAATGAAGTACAACAAAGGGAGTTCGATAGAAGAAAAATTACACAAACAGACTAATTTATGTTGATCGAAACAGAAATACAAACACTATAAGATAATAGTCTTTTAACGACTAATTTTTTAACTACAAAAATAAATTTGTGGTTAAAAACTTATTTTATTGACCAACTTTTTAGTTGGTCGTAAAAGTGAATATTTTATCTGGGAAACAAAAAGAAAGTGCGTGCGCCGATGAAATTATAAAATCATCGGCAAAACTTTTGGTCGTTAAATAAATTGTTGGTCGTCGAAGGTGACAGAGATTAATGAGTAAATAATCCATTTTCTCTTTGGATTGAAGAAGAAATCCTTTGGCGACCAGATAAATTGTTGGCCGCTAAAGGTGACAGAGATTAATCCAAGTAATTAATCCATTTTCTCTTTGGATTGGAGAAGGAAAAATCCTATCTCCATTTTACCCCTCACTCACGATTGTTCTGGAGGTATCCATTTTCTCTTTGATGTTGTTGATGCGTCGTTTTTGCTTAGATTAACCCTGCTCGAGAATGCATGGCTGTGGGGTGAGTTTGCTTTGGGTTTTTCGTTTTCCCTTTTCGGCAGATTAGGGTTCTGAGTGAAGGGCCCTTACTAAATTTGTAGATTTCGCCTTCATTGTTCAGGATCTTCATCCACTTCGAGCCATGAATCACCATTCAAGGTAAGGTTTTACTGTTGGGTTTGATTGTTGGGTGAGGTTTTTCAGATTTTGAAGGGTCTCTCTCTCTCTCTCTCTCTCTCTCTCTCTCTCTCTCTCTCTCTCTCTCTCTCTCTTTTAGATTGTTCTTCAAGTCATTCTCATGATGCGCCGTTCTGCTCGGATAAAACGCTGCTCGAGCATGTGTGGCTGTGCGGTGAGCTTGCTTTGGGGGTTTTTCCCTTTTGATTTTTGGGTCTTATTTGCGGTATCTTTGATGTTGTTGATGCGTCGTTCTGCTCGGATTAATCTCCGCTCGAGCATGTGTGGCTGTGCGAGATGTCATCTGCTCGGATTAAATTATAGAGCTCGTTCCTCACTCATTTAATTTATATTGTCATTTTAATCGGTTTTTACGACATCACTGTCAGAGGAGAAACAGAAAAGCATTGATATAGAGAGCATCTGCGAGTTACTAGATCTTGTTTTGGGTTCTCAATCGCGTGCTCAAGTTGACTCATTTGTTGAGTATTTAAAGATGAGTACTTGATTTCATTTTTATTGTCTGCGAGTTTGAAGCTGTTAGTACGACTACGACTTGTTGCCCAAATTAGTAGCCTGCATCTTTCATCATATGTACTTCTCATGGAGGTTTTACATCAATTGGTGATCTGATTTACTTAATTGTTTAAGACTGTGGAGCAAAGCAACTTATAAGTGTACACTTCTTGTTTTGGATCTTGAAGCCGTTAGTGGAGGCTTCTAACTTTACTGTTTTCCCCATCTTGGATAGTATAAATGTGAAGAGATTTATGAATGCCCCTGTTTATTAATGTTCTAATTGCAGAGCCAGAATGGGCTTCTTTCGATTTTGCAATGAGGTACTCCTAGAAAATCTACTGACTGTCATTATACTTCTTGACTGGGTTCCATTTTGTTTTCCCACCCTTACTCATCCTTGAAAACTATGATAAATTTATGAATCTGTTTACAGATAATTTTTCCTGAACTAAATAATTACGATCCGGATCTTGCTTGGCCCTTGATCCTGGACAATTTCGTTGAATGGATGCGAGCAAAGCAGACCTAATATTTGATTCTTCAAGGGAATTGTGTAACTGTTTATACATCATTGTCATTAAAATGACAATATAAATTAAATTGTATGCTATACATAAAAATGCAAGCCTATAGAAGCTATTGATTATATGCTATTGAGAAATGGCCTACTAAGAATCATATGCCGGCGCCCTTATGGTTGTACAATCGTATTTGGATTTCTTCTCTATAGGAGTTCAGATATCTTTTATAAAAAGTGAAATTTACGTTTTGATAATGACCTTCATTAGTCATTTAAAAACTATTCTGTGTTTTGGTAATGACCTTCATTAGTCATTTAAAAACTATTCTGTGTTTTGGTAATGACCGATCAGTATTGTTGGCAGGTGTTGAAGCATGCTTCAGTTTGTTTTGGTAATGACCAAATATGAATATATTTGATATATGTGTCAGTTTTTCCTTCATCACATATAATTTATTTGTGGGCAGGTGTTGAAGCATGCTTCATTTTTTTTTGTTATCACTTTGTATCTGAGCGTGTTAGATGATTTTTGAATATCTTCTCATTTGATGCCTCATTGTTTAAAGATAATAATGTTAGTTTTAATTTAAAGCTTAGTTCATTGTGGTGTTACACAGGAACGAACGCATGTGTGCTTTGCGAGATGAGCCTATCGCTGAGAATGTCACACCTCGCTTCGAAGAAGAAATGGTTGAAGAAGTCCTCGATCAAAATAAAAGTCTTGGACATGGAGCCCCACCTACATCTTCCAAGAAAAAGAGTTGAGTTGGAGTTGAAAATATAGAACTAAAAAAACAAATCAAGTCGATGGAGAGCCAACTAGAAAGCTTACTTGCTTGGGCTCGTTAAAACGGTTTTCTATCTTCTGACGAGGACTCAAAAACAGAATCATGAGTTATAAAATATTTGTTAAGTTTTGTAGTTGTAACATCAAACTTTAAATACTCTCTTCTTTATTTTTCTTTAGATACATTTGTGAATCAAATCTTATAATAAATTATGATTCAGAGAGTTTTTGATAAACTATTATATTAATGATATGTATATATATATATATATTTTCTTAGAAAAATATTAGGTTTGATAAATTTTCGATATTAATTGCTATTATAGGTGATATTAATTACTATTACATCATTTTGTAATGTAAAATTTGGTCGCCGAAAATATTTTGGAACAAAAAAAAATGGTGGCGGAAGGTTTTGGCGACGAAATGTTTTTTTGCTCGCAAAAGCTTTTTGTAAGAAAAATTGGTCGCAAAAGATTTTTATGATAAAATTTTTTTTAGTCGTAAAGAAATTTGGAGACCAAATTTTTTATCTTCGTGAAAGCCTTTTACGATCAGTTTTATTTTGGTCGTGAAAACCCATTTATTTTTGTCGTGAAAGCCTTTACCGACCAATTTTTTTGTTCGCTAAAGGCTAACACGATGAGATCCAAAAATTCATCGCGAAAGACTTTTGCTGACGAAGCAAAAGCGATGAAGTTGGATAAAGCCCTTGTTTCTTGTAGTGAAAGGGAAAATACGAAATGACAGAAGGAAAAAGAAAACAATGAAACGGTAGAAACACTACCAACAAATGTGGAACATCAAACTCAAGCTCATGTGATGTAATTATGAAACGGTACACTCGCTCATTACTCATCTCAATAAATTATTATATTATTGTTCTTGTACAACATTCTTGTCACAAATCTTAACGCACTAGAGAAAGAAAATGAAATAATGAAGAAATGAGAAAAACTCTACCAGTGAGTCCATCGTGAAAGGAACAAAAAGACGTAACAGCAAATGAAGAAGAAGTAATCATCATCGACAGCTAATTGATAAAAAAAATTGCTCGACAACTGCATAGCACTTGTGAACGGGAACAGAAAAATGTAATGGCGGAAAGAAAAGGAGAAACCATAACTCACAACGGACAACTAAAAAAGGGAAATGAAAAGCTGAGAAGTCCATAAAAGCTTCAAAAGCTGAACCCAAACCAGAAGGTAGAACAGAGCTCAAACCAGAAAGCTCATATGTTCATGACATGAAAGTTTTAGGAGTTAAACTCATACCAGAAAGCTCAAACCCAAACGCCAAGAACTTTGGCATTTCAGAAAATAAAAAGTCAGAACTTCATAATTAAGGAAAGAACTTCAGAGCATAAATTCTTATCCAAAGATTACTACTTCACTTCAAGACATAGAAGTAATACATATGGACGTATATGAGGTCCCAATAAATCTAGTGTTGAAGATCGAGGACAAATCATTACACCTAAATGAAGAGAGACTTCATCAAATATAATGGGGGCAAATGAATAGGAATAATTCTCTGTGTTCGGCCACATCAGTGGAGAAGAAATATAATTAAAGCAAATGCCACAGAAACATTATGAGAATAGTTGAATTTGTCATGTTGGAAGATAATCTGGAGCTACTCGTCTAACCAAGATAACTGAAGTATAAAAGACACATAGGGAGTAAAAAAACCAGAGAAGCCAATCCAGGAAATCATCATCGTGGCATAGCTGGTAGAAATCACTACAACCATCAGATTTGTCACACTATGCAAAATGATTCAAATTCAAAAAGTTGTTAATAATGATAAGCAAGATGTACAAGTAAAATTTCATATGACACGTGGTAAGATTTAAATCGAAAACTCCATCGAGGAGAATATATAACGAGAACTGTAGGACAACTAGGCGGTTATGAAGAATAGACCAATCAGACAAAAGTACATGGATTACCGACGTGGGAATCCAAAGAAAAGCTAATCAAAACCATTGGATTGGTCAGACGATCAAGATTTACTAAGTTGTTAATGCTGATAAGCTAGATCTCATGGAACATTCTGTTGATCCTATTTTTAAATAAAATTAGATAAACTGTATCAGATTCTGCAATCGATTGGAAGCCTATAAATAAAGGCAGGATGTAACTCCAATGGGGAACACAACAACTCTCACACCCATAAGAAACAAGCTGACTATGTAGCTTGTATTAGTCTTGTAAACCATTTTTTCATAATGAAATACTATCAAAATTTTCTTGTGATTTTTCTCGCCTTTAAGGGTTTTCCACGTAAATCATGGTATTGTTATTCTCTCATTCTCCCCTTTAATTATTAACTATATTTACATATGATGATGTAGAGAATTCACGATCAGTTCTCAAAGACTGTGAATTTTTTCATACATATAGAGTATTTCAATTCTTGTTTTCTTTCAACCTTTAGTTATATACATATGAAGGATCGTACTCATTTATATCAATGATAAAAATCATTTTTCCAGATTTTATTCTCTTACCTATTTTTCAATGTATTAGAGCAATACGCTCATTGGGAACATTTTTTTCTTTTTTTTCTTTAGTCAATATGAATGAATCATCTTCTACGAAAATTGCACAAAATTTACTGAAGGAAAGGTCTTTGAACAACCTTCAGATCCTCTCCACCTTCACCACTCGGATCATCCGGGAATTACTTTGGTTACCAAGACATTGAATGGTGACAACTATGCACTTGGAGTCGTTCAATGAGTATAGCTCTTGTTTCGGGGATGGATTTTGAACCAGTTCGGGTCATGAACGGAGAGTCATCTAGTCATTGGAAAAACCTTGGGAACACAGAGGTCTAGCGTGGATGAAAGGATGAGCATCCTTAGCGGCCTAGACGGTGACAACCGCCGGAAAACGCACCTCCTTGGGGTTTCCAAAGAGAGGGAGAGAGAGAGAGAGCCCCCAAATGTGGGTGTGAAATGTCAATGTATCCCCCCCCCCCCCAATAGGAGTGTTGAGCCTCTTTATATAGAAAAAGGGGGGATAAACCCTAATTTTATGATGGTCAATCAACGATTGCAAAGTTTATGTAAGGTCAACGTATAGAACGTTACCACGTGTCTCTAGGTTCATCCTCAATAATAGGATGACACATCTAAAATCTACTGAGGAGGTCGTGGCAGCGGACTGACACAATGAACCTCATCCTAAACTTTCCAAGTCGTATGCCTCAAATTCATTTCCAAGGCGGTAAGGGTCCGTCCAAGTCTTGTCACTTGACTTGAAGATTGTAGATAAATAATCACAGGGATTCAATTAGGGCGGGTAGACCCATTGGGTATGTCCAGGATGGAAAATTCATGTATAAACATTAGCCCCCTGTGCAAGTTCAAATGTGTAGCATTTGAACTTGTACGTAGTCTCGGTGTGTGTTGTGATCTTACATGATAAGCCACCGAATTATGAGATATTCAACTATGATAGTCAATGTTTATTCGCTGAATCAATCATGTAAGGTTATCTTGGTTGTTGTAGCCCCTAGTTAGATGTGATGATGTACTAATTGCTTTCGTTTAGCCTCCAGTAAGAGTTACAAGAAGTAGTTAGATGGGTACGTTTCTTTCAATAAAGAATTTGACTGTGTCGACATTCATGAAAGGTTCACTAGTTGAAACAGTACACACACACATTAGCAATGCACAACCTGAAGTTTCAATGTAAGCATGAGTGAGTATACATGGTAGTATATGTAGCATATGCATGTTCATAATGTGTGTCCAAATACCAAAGTATCATGACAAGTGAATAGAGTCATGCAACATTTTCTACTCACATTATTCACGTGTATGATAGATACAGCTCAATGATGTATTCCTAATCATTTCAAGAGATAATTCATTAAAATCATAAGCAAAGGTACCACCGCTTTCTATTTTTGAGATAACTAACCAAGGCAAAATTCATCAAGAAATGGCCTGGTAGTCAAATGCACATACTGGAGTGCCGTCCCCAAATGATTGGATTTATGAAAGTGCACAAACGTAGGAACCTGCATGATACTTCCTAAGAAGGCGCACGCATACACACAAAATATAATCAAGTTGCCTACGGAGCCGCGTGCATATTGGACTATCTGATTGAATACATAAATATACAAGAAACTCATTATTTCCTTTTGAACATGGATGAAGAAAGAAGTAGTGGAAACATTCATTCAAACAAAAAATTAAGTTTTAGAAATTCATTATTCTATTTTGGGTTCCAAATTTTCATGTAAAAATCAAAGAAATAAATATACTGATTTCAAGAAATTAAAACACTAAAGACCTTCCTCATGGAGGCTTCTCTTTGACAGACGACTCCCCAGTGGAGTCGCCATTATTTCGGGGATGGATTTCGAACCGGATCGGGTCATGAACGGAGAATCGTCTGGTCATCAAAAAAGTCTTGAGAACACGGAGGTCTAGCGTGGAGGAAATAATGAGCATCCTTAGCGACCTAGACGGTGACAATCACCGGCAAACGCACCTCCTTGGGGTTGCCAAGGAAAGGGAGAGGGAGAGAGTGCCCCCAAATGTGGGTGTGAAATGTCAATGTATCCCCCCTAAATAGGAGAGTTGAGCCTCATTATATAGAAAGTGGGGGTAAATCCTAATTTTGTGATGGCAAATCAACAATTATCAAGCGTATATAAGAACAACGTATAGAATGCTGCCACGTATCTCTAGGTTCATTCTCAATGAGAGGATGACGCATCTAAAACTTATTGAGGAGGTCGTGACGGCGGACCGACACAACGAACCTCATCCTAAACCTACCAAGTCGTATGCCTCCAATTCATTCCCAAGACGGTAAGGGTTCATCCAAGTCTTGTCACTTTACTTGACGGTTGTAAGTAAATAATCACAGGGGTCCGATCAGGGTGAGTGGATCTATTGGGTATGTCATGATGGAAAATTTAGGTATAAACAGCTCTTAGCGCCAAAAACAACACAGGTTTCGTTGACGAATCGATAAAGAGACCGCCATCAAATGACAAAAAGTTTCCTTTATGGAAGAGGTGTCACTATATGGTATTATCTTAGATCCTTAACTCTATCGAATCTGATCTTGCTAATAGTGTAATATACGTCAAATCTGCTGCTGAAGTATAGGCTGATCTGGAGGAACGTTTTTCTCACAACAATGCTCCCAGGATATTCCAAATTGAGAGAGATATCGCTTCAGAAAATCAATGATCTAAGCATGTAGTTGTTTAATTCACCAAACTAAAAATTTTATGGGATGAACTTTCTTCCTACAATGATTAACCAGTTTGTACATGTGGTACTTTTAAGAAAGTTGAGGAACGTGAGCAATGGAGCAAGAAAATGTAATTTTTTATGGGTTTAAATGATTCATATTCTGCCATTCATGGACAGATCCTTCTCATTCAGCCTCTTCCCGTTGTTGTAAAAGTTTATTCAACGATTCTCCAAGAGGAAAAGCAATTAGACTTGGTTGTCTCTAAAGAAGTCATATGATGGTGCATACTCGGAAGAATGATTTTGGCAATAACCCATCAAACAAAGCAAAGGGAAAATTGAAGTACAACCAATATAGGAAAAATCACACCATTGATAGATGCTACCATTTACATGGCTTTCCTGTAGGATAAAAATTTCACAAAAGGTATGAAGTGTGTAAACAAAGTGGAGTCATTAGCCAACAACTCTCAGTTAGAAGCTCCAAGTTTCCCTCATGATCAATACCAACAACTATTGGCCCTCTTAAACAATGGTAACTCTTAGGCAAAAGCAAACGCAATAGGGCAATCTGTTCCTATTTGTCTTTCACGTCATAACCATTAAAATTTTTCCAATAAATGGATTACAGATAGTGGTGCTACTGATCATACTGTTTCATCATCTGATTTTTTCCATGACACAACCCTCCCCCCCCNCCCCCCCCCCCCCCCCCCCAATTCTTCTATTGGATTACCCAATGGAGAAAAGGCACAAATTACTTCTATTGGTTCAATTAAACTTGATCATGAAATTAACCTTCCAGACGCCATTTGTGTGCCTTCATTTTGTGACAATTTGTTATTAGTAAGTAAAATCACTAAACCTTTGAATTGTTCAATCACATTTTCTCCTGCTTTTGTATTTTACAGGACTTGGTAACAAACATGATGATTGGTTTAGGGAGGCAGTATAATCGTCTATGTTATTGCTTCACAAATTCTTAGCATCAATAATTCCAACTACTCCAAGAGTCAACCATACATCTTCACATTTTGATATTTGGCATGGACACCTAGGCCACCCATCAATATATCCCTTGAAGCATCTTTCAGTTTCAATTCCTAAAATTTCTATTTGTTCTAATAAAGTTTGTTATATTTTCCCTTTGGCTAAAAACACCAAACTACCTTTTGGTTTAAGTTCTATTTCAAGGAATGAACCATTTGAATTAATTCATTGCGATATTTGGGGACTTTTTCGTGTCCCTTCTCATTCTAGTGTTCAATATTTTTTTACTGTCGTTGATGATTTTTCTAGGAATAGATGGATATATCTCATGCGTGTTAAATCTGAAACACAACATTTATTAAAATCTTTCTTTGCTTTTGTCAAAATTCAATTTCATCGAAAGATTAAACGAGTTCGAGCAGATAACAAGAGTGAATTTTATTCGATGCGAGATTATTTTAAAGATCGTGGGATTATTTTTTAACACAGCTGTGTGTCTACACCCCAACAAAATGGTGTTATAGAATGCAAACACCACAACATCATGAATGTAGCACGAGCTTTAAGATTTCAATCTTATCTTCCGTTGACTTTTGGGGGATAGTGTGCCTACTGCAGTTTATCTAATAAACTTTTTGCCTACACCCATTCTCTCAAGAGAAACATCATTCGAGATACTTCACAATAGACCACCTATTTATACATATTTACACATATTTATGCGTGTTTGGATGTTTATGCTTTGCTACAAATGTTAAAACCAAAAATAAATTTGATCAATGTGCTCTCGAAAATCTGTATTTGTGGGTTATCCTTCGGGAAAAGGCTTACAAAGTTTATGATTTGGAAACTAAAAAATTTTCACAAGTCGGGATGTTTTTCATGAGAAAATTTTTCCTTTTACCACTGTGAAAGAAGCCCAAGAAGATGAAATGCAAGTCTTGCCTATGCCATTATCCGATCAAGATAGTGTTCTTGAAAAGGAGAGCTCCCACTGAGAGACACAAAGTAAACAACAATAATATTCTCATTGAAGAAATCACACCCTCCATTACACACCAAAATAACCAGCTTAGTCAACCTATGCTAAGGTGATCAAACCGCATCCGTCAACCATATGTCTTACTAAGGGACTTTCATTGTTCACAGACCACATTGCTACCCCTACGCTCAACATCGTCTTCGATGTCTTGATCTAGTAAAGGTACTCGATATTATTTAGGTGATTATGTTTCCTATAAAAACTTGTCTTCTTCACATCACTCTTTTGTTGCCAATATCTATAGTTTTGTTGAACCAAACACATTTTCCCAGGCTAAGAAATATCCTAAGTCGCAAGAGGCAATGAAATCAGAATTAAAAATGTATTATTCTACAAAAAAAGAAAAAAAAGGAAAAATTAGGAAAATAGACTACTATAAATTAATGTTTAGTATTATGTACCTTAATTTTTTATTTTGCACATATGACTAGATTTTAGAAGAGATAATATAATTAGTTAGGATTCTATGTATTAATTTACTTAACTGTCATTCATATAGCTTAATATCTTTTCTACGTTTAATGTATTTTTTATTGTAGTTTTCCACACCTTTTCTCTCTTCTCGTATCTCTCTTCCGCGACTCCTTCCATGGCGTCCATTATTGTAATTTTTTTAGCTTTGTTGTACTTTTTTTGCCTCTTCTCTCTTCCCGCAGCTCACTTCTGCGACTCTCTTACATGGCCGCCACGACCAAATATGGTCACAACTTCCCTGACCGCCGTGACCAGATCCGGTCGCGGTTTCCCTGACCGTCGCGACCAGATCTAGTCGCGGCTTCCTTCACCGCGACCAGATATGATCACGGCTTCCTTCACCGTGATGATATATAAAAATATATCAGATGATATATAAAAATATAATGCATGTATACTACGATATACTTATTTTACATAAACATATACTATAAATATATTGATGGTATGTAAAAATATACTACATATATATTATGATATGATAGTATATTAAAATATACTACATTAAATATACTATAAACTTTTGTATATATACTATAAAATTGTAGACTAAAAACTGCATAACAAAGTATGTAAATATNGTTACACCTGACGTTTATTAATGAGAATAAAAATGTATATTTATTATAACTTTCTGAATCATTTTTTTTTATTTTTCTATACTGCCATATTTGCTTATTTGAGCAAAAACAAGAATATCGAAAACCGACTTGAAGTATTACGATAATAGAGCCTACTTTTGTGTGGCCGAAAGCGCTTTACTCTACCGTATAAGGACCTCAACCCAACACGTATTTTACCTTTCCTTGATCATCCTCCTTCATCCTTGCGCTTAGGTAATTCGGTGTTCTATGAGATATGTTTTTTGAATTGTTGATTTAAATTCTTTGCTACATGCATCTGATATCTTTAATCGATTTTTTCATTAAGTTTGTCGGTAATTTTGTTATTGTTATTTGGGTTCGTAGCACCGCGTGAGATCTGGTATGTAAGAGCTTTAGTATTGAAGCACACCATTAGATTGCTCATATTTCGATTTCGATTTGTCTGGGTTTGTATGTGGTTGGACGATTGCATAATGGGGTTTACGATTACTTTTGGTCAGCTTCAATTGATGTATCTGAAGTTGTACGGATGTCGTATGATATGTATATCTTATTTCTTGGTGGGTTTTTCGTTTTTCCCAGTTAAAAATTGTTTATTCAAGTATTAAATCATTTACGTAAATTGTTATATATTGTTGTATTTTCAATCGGTTCAGATCTATTTGCATGAAGAGGAGGTTAACATGAATCTTGGAAATTTTTACAAGGATGGCAAGTATACTGGCAATTCTGGGGATGATTGAATGAGAAATAGTGACTAGCTGTTGTAAGAAACACGTTAGCTGATTACCGATGAATAGTTTAATTAGTCATTTGGTCGGCTTATTGTTAATAGAATTAAGACATTTGATTGTTATGTATTACAATATTTTCTTAGATGATTCTTCTGGTTATATTGTACATGCTGCCTGGTTTGACTAATCCATTGAGGTTGAATGTTTTGTTGTTTTTAGAATTAGCAAACATTCAGTCTCTTTTTATGAATCTACGTTGACATTTGCAGTGTTTCTGGTTTACTTAAGACTAGTTTTGTTGATCAAATAGTGTTTGCTTGCAATTGGTAGAACTTAAGATTTTTGTTGCATTAATGTGCTTCTAGACGGTAGTTTCTATATTCATGTGTGGACCTGGTTAAAAAAGTATCTGGACATGACTTCTTCTTAGTTCTTTGCTTTTCAGGTCTCAGCAGTTGCTTTAATTTTAAACAGAAAAAAAAGTTTGTTGGTTGCTCGTGCTTCTACTCCTTGTAGCCAAGTTTCATGTCTGAGTTCGACGTCCAGGTTCCATCTGCTTTTGGTAGATCCTTATGACGACCCTATTCTAGTTTTCTAGTGAATAGATTGAATGAGGAGCTTTAGGATTGCATTTTCTCTCTAATAAGAAATATGTAATTTCTGTTGTGTGACTGGGAATTTGGTATTGGCTATAGACCCTTTTGCTGATGCAAATGCTGAGGACTCGGGAGCTGGGACAAAAGAGTATGTTCATGTGCGTATTCAGCAGCGTAACGGTAGAAAAAGCCTGACTACTGTCCAAGGTTTGAAGAAGGAATACAGCTATAACAAGATACTTAAAGACCTGAAGAAGGAGTTTTGCTGTAATGGTACTGTTGTCCAGGACCCAGAGCTAGGACAGGTTATACAACTTCAGGGGGATCAGAGAAAGAATGTTTCAACCTTCCTTGTGCAGGTAATAATTTATTTTGTTTTGGTTGTGTTATGAGTAAGACCATTTATTTTCTATTTATTTTTTCCTCATCAGTATAATATATTTGATGATATTAATAGGCTGGCATTGTGAAGAAGGAACATATCAAGATTCATGGTTTTTGAGTAGCTGCAGATCAATTGCTGTTTCAATTTTAAGTCATTCTTAGCGAAAGTTGATGTGGTCTGAATTAGAAGTTACAAACTGCATGTTATATGTCGTTATTGATTTACTTAAAGACCTGGTTTTCTTGCTCTGTTTGCTGTGTTATGTGGAGTAAGTATGGATCATTGTGGAATCTTTATTATAAATAAAACTGCATGTTATATACTTGTTTGGCTGAAACCCAAAGACAATCTGTTTGGTGTTTGTTGAGGTATAGAGTTTAATCTTAGTCAACTACTTATATCTGCTAGATCCCGGTCTACTTAACGGGTGTAACTGTAAACCATCCTAATCCCGACAATATGAAGTAGAGATGGTGTTTCCGACACCGAGATAACCTCTTAGTTCGATGAACAAAAATTCAAACAAGAAACTGATTTGTTTTCAATCCTAATAAACAAATCGGAGGCAACTTTAGTCGTGTTTTAACATAATTGAGTTACAATCTGGCTTATCAAAAAGTCCCTGGACCGCTAGTGATAAGTCTCATCAAAACCTTCAGAGCTCGATAACTCATCAAAAAGTTTAGAGCCCGATATCTCGGTTGGGCCAGATCCAATCCGATTATTAGATTTTATAGTTTTTTAATAGGGTCGGCCTGATGTGCCGGGCTTCCATATCGAGCTCATCTGACATGGCTAATTAAGCCCATTAACACATTGTAGTCAAATTGACAACAAACATTTGAAAGATACTGTAGCAATTGAAGAGATTTGCACATTCTCTCCCTTCAATCTTTTACTATTCCCTTATATTATGTACATTTTTTCTACATATTATGTACTACATTATATATATTCTGTCCCTTCAATCTTTTACTATTCCCTTATATCATGTACTTCATTTTTTCTACATATTTTTCATCCTATTACTACATTGTAATCTCTAGTCTCTAAATTTCAAGCTCTTAAACTCTCATTTTTTTTCTGTTACAAGCTAAGCTCTTAATCTATAAATTTTAGATTTAAAGGTTTCGGGTACTTGATTTATTATATTTACAAGCTATCAAGTTTCACGTAATATACTCAAGCACTTGATGTCTGTAAGGTTTGAGACTAAGGTATCATATTAGATTCGTATTTAGATTTTTTTTTAATTTTAGTAGTAATTTTTAGCATTGTTGTGTAATAGTGTGTACTCTAGTTTATAATGCATCATAATTAAATAATTATAATGGCCTCTAATAATATAAATTTTATTGATGCTAATGAGAAAAGTGACGTTTTTTTTATGAAGAATTATAATTTTGGGGTTCCCGAATAGCATGCACACACCATCTCCTTGTTTAAGTAAGAGACAGGCGTTCAAAGTTTAGAAATTTTTTACTAAAAAATGATAACAAATCCTCATAGTCTAGTGAATTAAAAGCAATTTATAACAATTATCGTAAATATTTGAAATGTGAAATTGAGTCTGGTACAAGTTATTCAAAAGGACACATGGAATAAAGTTGTATTGTTTTAAACTCGTCCAATTTAAAATTAGCAAGGATGTTGACGGTAATGCGTCAACATGCAATTATGAAGAAACATATGCTAAAGATTCAGTTGATTACATTATTAGGGCAATACATCCATTTATATTAATTGATAAACATAATTTTACGGTGTAATTCAAAGGGGTATAACTGTTGGAATATGTTCATAAAATAGTGTGTAATAATTATTTATTTGTATTTAGTTATCTCTCAGACCTTAGTATTATTCAATTTTTATGAATAAATTGAAAGTTTTATTTTGAATTAAAGTGTGTTTGTAAATTACTCAAGGCCTGGAACTTTCAACAACGAACGAAGAATAAAGATAGAGGCGTCTCCAGATGAACTCTTCTAAAAACGTTCAGAATGAAATTCACGGTATTATGATCGACTGAGTAATCGAATCCGATTACGACAGTTAGGTTAAACCAACAGATGCCATAAATGTTGAATAGATTGGTAATAAATTAGTTTAGAGTCTAAAACTGTTTGTCTAACTCTAAATCTAATTGTTACACCTTAAATGTATTTTAAAAATTACCTTAATCATGAGGTGAATACGTAGTTTGACTTAGTTAGTTGCAATATTTGATATGTCAAATGACTGAGTTCGAATTGGCGGCAATAACTCGGCTGTTGGAATTTTAATTCAATTAAGTTGGAGATAGGTAATTCACAGATATGAAAATTCATGGTTAGATTGTGAAAGCAACAATATCATTTTATGCTTTATTGATTGATGTGTGAATAAATTAACTTAACCAGGTTTTCAATGAATTGAATCACTGATTAAGACTTGTGAATTGTACGAAACAATTCACTATTATGTTTTTTTATTCACAATCAATAAAGAAGTTAATGAAATAATAACAAGAGTGGTAAAACGGTAATTTTACATTCGAACCTACATTGCAGCTGGCGGTGATGTTCCGGCGTCGTCACCGCCGTTGTCCGCTGCCATGTCCTGCATGATGACTAGAGTTTATGAAACCTTAGGCGATAACAATTAGGGTTTAGGAAACCCTGTGATGTTTCGCGATAACCTTTATCTTATTTATTTTATCGTTTAAAATTTTAAATTTTAAACTAATAAAAGATAATTAATTTTAAAAGAATTATCTATATTTTTGTATCTTTCAAATTTTGAATTCAAAGATAATTATCTTTTTATCTTTTGAATTTTGAATTCAAAATAAAGATTATCAATGTTATCTTTTTATTTTAATTAAAAAATGGGAGAATTAATGAGATTATTTAATTAAAAATAGTTTCCTTAATTAAAATAAATTAATTAAAATTTAAATTTTGAATTTTGAATTTTGAGTTTGAAATTTGAATTTTAAGTTTTAAATTTGAATTTTAAAATAAGAATTGACTTTTGTAAAGAGTTACAAAGTGGTGAGACAGCATGGAGAAGAAGGAAGAAATTACAGACACCATGAAGATTAATTTACAAATTAATTTGTAATTTATTTATTATTATTATTTGAGTTGTAATTAGAAATTAGCCAATAAGGAGGTTAATTTTAAATGTATGATTTAATTTTAATTTCGCATCATCATATAACATGCCATATAGAACTAGGGACATGCCAATATCAAATTGTTATGTAGCATGTACATGCATAATTGTAGATTAATTTCTAATGGTTATAATTTAATTACAATGTGAATTTTATAATGGTTATGATTTGAAATTGAGACTTAAAATTAAATAAAGGATTCATAAAATTCATCATATTTTTCAAATTAATAAAAGTTATGTTTTGAAAAACAACCAAAAATCTAATTTTTTTTAAAAACTAAGTGGGAGGATCGTTTACGTTGAAACATTCTCAAAGTCTCTAACGCGAACTTAGTCGTGACACGAGTAATGGTTTAGAACCGCCCATAGCAGTCCTCTATCCAATGGGAGAAACTTTGAAGTCGTGTCTCTTTGAGTCATGGAGTTGCTTGAGAAGCTAAAACTTATAAAAAAAAGTTGTGGGGCAGGGACGCCCATAGATAGGCTGTTAATCCATAGCAACTTTCAAGAGTTTATACGTTGGTTAAACACTTAGAGTGGCGCATTGGAATCTCTACTTAGGGGCTAGTCAATGGGACCAAGGTGACCAAAATAATTGGTGATTTGTTAAGCTAAATGTGGAGACATTTGAGCATTAACCAAACGAGAAGAGTCTCGAAGCAATATGAGATACTTTGGACTACATCTCTCAATGAGACATGCTATCGTTTTTTATTATAACATCATGGAGAAAATATTTTTTAATAAATTTTTAAATATGTAAGTAATTGCATCATGCGTCATACTTTCCTAAACGATTGAGTATTTATTTATACTGTTTTACTTATTCTTATCATTCTCAACTATCTTAAATGCTAACAATATTAACTGGTGATAATTACGGTGATTGAAAACACAATCTTGATATCGTAGTGATGATCGAAAAGTACAAGTTCTTGCTCACCACCCCTTGTTCCTTTGAAGCTTGCAGTGAATCGACTCAAGAGGAAAATGATGCTTATGCTTATTGGCTACGTTCTGATGAGATAGTCAGATATTACATCTTAGCTTTTGTTAACAATTTGTTGCAACAACAACATCAGAATTTGGAAACCATTACTGATATGATGTTTAACATCACCGAAATGTTCAAAGATCATGGTCGTTAAGCCAAACAGGCAGTTGTGCGAAACCTTATGAGCTGCAAGATAAAACCTGGAACTCTTATTAGAGAACATATGCTAAATGAGATGGAGATCACGGGTGCTGAGATTAATGGCGAGACTTAGGTGGATATGATCACAGAGTCTCTATCTAATACCTTCAAGAACTTCAAACTTAATTATTTGATGAATAAGTTGAGTTACTCGCTCCTAAGATTATGAAGGAGTTGCAAGCCGCTGAGACTTTATACCTAAAGGGTAAGTGGAAGATTGGAGAGGAAAATTTTACTGAAAGTAAGCCTTCAACCTCTGGAGCCAAAAAAAACATGAGAGGAGGTTTCAATAAGGCTAAGAAGCAGAACTCAAAAGTTGCAAATGATAAAGGCACTACAAGGTTGACATGTTGTGAGACAAGTGTCATCACTATGGAGTCGATAGACAGTGGATAAGCAACTGCCTGGATTATCTCTAGTAAATATCTTGGTCAAGTCCATCGCGTGTATAGGGAATAGAGCACTAGTATTGGCTGTATCGGTTGAAACTTAATCACAGTTATCTGTTTTTACGTGATGTTTATTATGCCTCATTTTTTTTTGGGAAAAACCTTATTTCAATAGCTAGTTTAATTGAGCAATGATTCAATTTTAATTTCCTTAATAAAGATATCGGTATTTTTAGAAATGATTGCTTAATTACTAATGCACGTTTGTTTAATAAATCATTTCACGTAAAATCAATAGTTTCAATGATATGTGACACTGAAGTGAATAATGATTCACAGAGAGATAGTAAAATGTTGAAGTGTGACTCAACCGATCTAACATATTTGTGGCACTTACACCTTAGGCATATTAGTCTGGACAAGAATTAAAAGACTTGTGTAAGATCACTACCCACATGTGAATCATATATTGAAGGTAAAATGACCAAGAGAAATTTTTCATTAAAAAGTGAAAGAGTCACTCAATGCCTTGAACTCATACATAGTGATATATGTGGGCCATCGAATATCCAAGCAAGAGGAGATAATGAATACTTCGTAACCTTCACTAATGACTACTCACATTTTGGTCATGTTTATCTAATGCGTCAAAAGTCTGAACCTTTTAAAAAGTTCAAACAGTATAAAGCCTTGGTTGAATAGCAATTAGAAAAACAAATCAAAACACTACGATCCAATCGTGGTGAAGAGTACTTGCTAGAAGAGTTCGAAGACTTTCTTAAAGAAGAATGTATTCTTTCTCAGCTTACAACACCTGGTATGCCACAGCAGAATGGTGTGTCAGAGAGAAGGAATCAAACTCTGATGGAGATGGTTAGATCCATGAGAAGTTACTCATTCCTTCATCGAAGACGGTGCTTGGTACACCATATTAACCATTTTAAAATATGGGGGTGCCCAGCACATAGTCTAAAACTGAGGACAGGCAAGTTGGCCAGTCGTTCAGAATTATGCATGTTCGTAGGATATCCTAAAGGAACGAATTGGTACATCTTCTACAGTACGATTGACCAGAAAATATTCATTAGCACGAATGCTCGTTTTCTTGAAGAATATTACATTAAAAGTGTACAGCCGAGAAGCACAGTTGTGCTAGAAGAATTATTGACTGAGAGGATACCGACTCCACAACCAGAAACTGTTTCTGATTCAATAATAGAAGAACCACGACAAAAGCCAGAGCCTATGGAGCCTCGACGTAGTGGGAGAGTTGTGAGACAACCTGAGAGGTATATGTCCTATGGAGAAGCTTTGACAGTTGTCTCAGATAAGGACCTTGATGAACATGTCTCCTACTCAGAGGCCATGGCTGGTCCTAAAGTAAACTTATGGTAAGAAGCCATGAACATTGAGATACATTCGTTGTACTCGAACAAAGTTTGGAAGCTTGTAGATCCTCTTGAAGGGGTAAAACCCGTAGGATGCAAATTGATCTATAATAAGAAAAGAGGTCCGGATGGGAATGTAGAGACATTCAAAGCTTGGCTAGTAGCCAAAAGGAATAGACTATGAAGAGACCTTCTTGTCGGTGGCCATGCTTAAATCCACACGAATTCTTTTATCCATTGCTGCTGCCCTTGATTATGAAATCTAGCAAATGGACGTCAAGACTACTTCTCTGAATGGCAATCTCAATGAGCACACTTATATGGCTCAACCAGATGGGTTAGTGGAGAAAGCCTAAGAGGGAAAAGTTTGTGAACTACATACGTCCATTTATGAACTTAAGCAAGCGTCACGGTCATGGAATATTAGATTCGATGAAACTATTTTAGAATTATGATTTTGAACAGATAGTGGGCGAGCCCTGTGTGTATAAGCTGATACACGAAAGAAATGTGGTTTTTCTAGTCTTGTACATAGATAATATTCTACTCATTGAAAACGATGTAGGAAAAAAAATTTGATATGAAGGATCTTGGAGAAACTACATTTATCTTAGGTATTCAGATAGTTCGAGATAGGAAGAACAAAAAATTAACACTGTCTCAAGCATCTTATATTAATAAGGTGTTGGATCGGTTCAGTATGCAAAACTCTAAGAAATGATTTCATCCTTTTAGACATGGAGTTAGCCTCTATAAGGAGCAGTCTCCCAAGATCCTCAAGAATAGGAAAACATGAGAAATATTCCCTATGCTTCAGCCGTACGAATTCTCATGTATACGATGCTTTGCACTAGGTCAGACATTTTTTATGTCGTGGGCGTGGTGAGTCGTTTCCCATCTAATCCAGAAATTGAGCATTGGAACGCCGTCAAACATTTTTTTTAAGTATCTTAGGAGAACAAGGAATTACATGCTTGTGTATTCAGGTAGTGACTTGAATATGATGAGGTATATTGATTTTGATTTCCAAGATGATAAAGATTCCAGGTGATCTACTTCAGGATCAGTGTTCATCTTGAACGGTTGAGCAAATGCACGGAGAAGTATCAAGCATTCTTGCATTGCTGATTCTACCATGAAAGCTGAATGTGCGGTAGCTTGTGAAGCTGGAAAGGAGGTTGTACGGCTTAGGAAGTTCTTGAAGACTGTAGAATTTGTTCCAGACGCTAACAACCCCATGACACTTTATTGTAATAATAGTGGGGTTGTAGCGAATTCTAAAGAACCTAGAAGCCATAAGAGATTCAAACACATAGAACGTAAATATCATCTGATTAAAGAAATTGTTCAGCATGGAGACGTTGTGGTTAAGCATATTTTGACGGTCAACAACCTGGCAGATCCATTCACAAAGACTTTAAGCAGTAAAGTTTTTTATAATCGTCTGGAGGTCTTGGAGATAAGATAAGAGATTGTACACGCCTACTTTAATCCAAGTGGGAGATTGTTGGAATATGTCCATAAAGTAGCGTGTAATAACTATTTATTTATATTTAGTTAGCTCTCAGACATTAATATTATTAAATTTTTATAAATATATTAAAAGTTTTATTTTAAATTAAAGTGTGTTTGTAAATTACTCAAGTCCTGAAATTTTCATCAACAAATGAAGTGTGAAGATAGAAGCGTCTCCAAACGAAGTCTTCTGA
Organism: Datisca glomerata; assembly: GCA_003255025.1. Taxonomy (NCBI): domain Eukaryota; kingdom Viridiplantae; phylum Streptophyta; class Magnoliopsida; order Cucurbitales; family Datiscaceae; genus Datisca; species Datisca glomerata. The sequence continues at coordinate 1,599,140 of QANY01000733.1, forward strand.
GAAAGTTCAGAACGATATTCGCATTCTTAAAATCGATTGGGCAATCGAATCCGATTATGATTGTTAGGTTAAACCAATGGATGTCAGTCATGGGGTATGAGAGTGTAGACTTAAACAGTTAACCTAGACATGTCATGAACATGCTAAATAGACCGGTAACAAATTAGTTTAGAGCCCAAAATTGTTTACCTAGCTTTAAATCTAATAGTTACGCTTAAAGACTATTTTCATAATTACCTTAATCCTAAGGTGAATACGTAGCTTGACTTAGTTAGTTACAATTTTTGATATGTCAAATGATTGAGTTAAAATTGATGGGTAATACACCGGCTATTGGGATTGTAATTCAATTAAGTTGGAGTTACGTGGTTCACAGTTATAGAAATGTGTGGTTGGATTGTGAAAGCGAAAATATCATCTTATGTTTTATTGATGGGTGTGTGAATAAATTAACCTAGCCAGGTATTCAATGAATTGAGTCATTGATTAAGACTTGTGAATTGTACGAAATAATTCACTATTATATCTTTCTTATTCACAGCCAATAAAGGAGTTAAGAAAATAATAACAAGAGGGGTAAAACAATAATTTACACCAACAGAAAAGTAGTGTGCATGAATCGAGAGTTGATTCGGCATCAAAATTATAGTTGAATCGTACGATGTCAGGATTGATTAAATAGGTCGGGAATTTATAGAGATAAATTCATCAGGTATTTGAATCCTTAGTTTGTTCATGTGGGTCTATCTGATCTCAGAAACAGCTCATGAGAACAGGAATAGAGAAACGAAGTAAACTGAATCAAAATATGTTTTGGTGCCAAAACATATTTCTTACACCTATATGTGATGAGTGATGTCACTTAATTAGTTAAGTGTGATTATTTTATTGAAATTAATTAGTTTAATATTTTCTAATTATTAGATAATTAGTAAATTAAATTAATTAATTAATTAATTGATAATGATCAATTAAATCTATCAATTGGATTGATAAATTTTGATACAACTCCAACATTATGGAGATATACCAATTTTTGGCAATTTGAATATATGAGGGTGAATTTTCATAAATTTAAAATATATGGATATATTTGTAAATATCAAAAAATAGATTTTATAAATATCGAATAACAATTTTATTGCAGAGAAAGAGATATAGATCTCATATCAGATAGAGAGAAAAAGAATTTTCTCCCCTTCCTAGTGATTGCCGCCGATTGAGAGAACATTGAAGAAAAATATTCAATTTTTTCCTTCAATCATTTTGAGAGTCCACACTAAAATTTCTACACAAAATTCTCGTGAGATATATTTATGAAATTAACGGGTGATTGTTGGTGGATGAAATTTGTAAATCGTTCTTGATGTTCAAATGCGTGATTCGAATCCCGAAACTTGAAGAACACGAAAAACGCTCGAAAAAATTCTGCCAGTTCAAAAATTCTCTGATTCAAAGTATAGGTGAAAAATTGTTTCTAACCTTATCTTCTCGTTTAATATCGAATATGCATAATAGCACATTTTTTATTTTGAATTATTTAATTTGATTAAATAAGTTAATTGAATATTTTTATATTTCGTCCACGAATCGTTCATGGTTCAAACTTATTTTTAGTTAATTTTAAAACCTACCGATTCCAACAATAACTCCTCAATATGGTGGGTTGTTGGCTTCTACTTTAAAAAGATAAGTCTTGAAAACTTTTTCTACCAAAAAGAAATCCTTGAATTTTTTTTCAAATATTATGAAGGAAAAATTTGTTTAACTTCCGACATGCGGACATCTCGTAATCAAATGGGTTTTATTACTTTGACAACATATTATATATATAATTAGAAGTTATGTAAGAATATAATTTCATTTACTATGGTGAAATTTCCTCATACCGGTCATGTTATAGGTAATGCTATTTTAGAGGAATTGAAAACGTGGAATATTGTTAATAAACTTTTTTCGTTGTCATTAGATAATGCTAACAATAATGACGTGATTGGAAATTATTTGCTTCATTTTATTCAATCTCCATTAAGTAATCAATATCATTTTCGATGTGTGCATATATTTTGAATTAAACTGTACAAGATGTTTCATCTCTATTATTTGATTCAATTTCAAAAAATAGAAAAAATTGGTCGTAATAATAATTCTTCTCAATCTAGACATGAATTATCTTTTAAACATTGTCAACAATTGCATAGAAAAAGAAAGAAAACATAAGAATTGATTTATAACATAGGTGGAATACTACTTATGAAATGTTAAATTTTGCAACACAATATAAAGATAGTATAAATATATATATATATATA